>JAVJGJ010000062.1:26703193-26746109 GCA_035590215.1 Microhierax caerulescens
GCGCCCCCCGCGGCAGCCACCGGCGCAGGCGAGCGGGGAGCACCGGCCGCCGAGCGCGGTGCCGAACGCGGCCAGGGGAGCGGCCTCGCAGCCCCGCGCCTCCTAAAGCAGAGGCCTGGCCCGCCGCTGCGATTTAAAGCGATTTATTTGCCTCTGATGAAGCATTTAAACGTCTCTTCCAGTCTGTTTCTGTGCGATCGTACCACCACGCTTCCCCTCGCAGGAATCCCCCCGCGCAGCTCCGCACGTGGCTGCAGGCACAGCGCGTAGCACCGGGGGGACTTGAACTGCAGGTGCCACCAAGGCCGCGGCGCTCCCGGCCCTGCGGCCCTGCTGGCATTTTTGTTCTGCACTACGTGCGGTTTCCCAAGCGGTGAAAATTCAACTCTCCATTAAAAAACTTGACGCTTTCCACAAATTAAGCTATGAAATTTGACTTCTTTTCTTGCATAGCATTTATTTTTAAAAATTTCCAAACAGGTAAGAAAACAAGACAAAACAAATAAATTCTTCCTTTCCTGGTCTTCCCTTACCCCAACCTTGTCAAACAGTAGGAATTAATTACGGAATACGCATGACGACATGATGAACCTGAACATTCCTCTGCAAATGAAGCACACAGTCCTACTCCTAAAATTCTTAATGTAAAAATGGCACTGAAGAGTTTGGTATTTGCTGTCAATTCAGTCGCTTCTTTCCAAGTCAAAAAATATTTTGGGAAGCGTGAGCATTAAAGACTCAACAAGGGACCAAAAAATTCCAACTTCAGGTCTTTCAGTCTCTCCATCACCATGACCAGAGCAGCCCGTCCTGGTGCTCGCTCCGCAGCGCGGGCCTAGATGGGGCAGGTGATTTCCCACACGCTCGCCCAGCTGGTGCCTGGCTGCTTGGAAACAGTGCTAATTAGCGCACTATAAATACTGGAAAAGAGGAGACATACTTAAACTTCCTTTCTGACCTGGAAAAGGTAGTAACAATAGGATCTTGAACAAAAGGAAAGATCTGGTGGGTAGGAGACTGGAACTGCTGTGGAACAGAACCTCACCGTTTGCCCAAGGCACCTGAGACTGGCAGAGGCCAGCAAAGCCGGGATCGTCCTCCCTCCAGCCGCCTTCTGCCATTCACACCGTCCGGACCAGGAAGAAACATTATAAATTCAGCTTCCACGATCGACAAGCTGCCGTCGGGCCCTGGACGCCGTAGCACTATCCGTTCCCATCACACCTTCCTCTCCCCTGCAATACCCAGCTACCAGGACTGGGCCCGCTGCGGCCAGTGGGTCTGCGGTATCACTTACGAGGCCACCTCAGGACGTTCAATAAACCAGAAATTACCAACAGAATAAGTAAAACAGTTTAAGCTGACTAATTGTACTATCCCTTATAGTCTTATTTAATAAAAAAGTTAGTCTACACTCTGTTTTGATTTTGTGTTGCAGTCTGTTTTCTCAACAATTACCTCTTCCTAAGCTGCTGCACAACCAGATATATTAAATCTTTCCACACAGTTTTGGGAAGGTCTATTATTTACTTTAGCTTAAGAGAAAGTGATCAATTAATTACATAGCAAATGCATTCTTTACAAATGTAGAGACACGTCTTCTTGGGGTTTATCTATTTGCTTGCACAGTGGATGGTGACTCCTGGGGAATAGCAAGGCAGCTCCTCCAGCACCTTTGTAACAGATTTCTGTCACAGAAGATCTAACTTTGCCAAATTAAAGCTCACCCCAACAAGCTATTAAACAGAGACCCGACATCTGGATCTCAAATTAAAGAAAAAACATGAATGTTACAAGACTTCCAGGACTATTAAGCTATTCCAACAGTATTTAAGATTATTTGACATTACTAGTCAGTCTATGCCAAACCATTGTTAAGATACACATTTTATAATCTAGGCCTATCAGTACACCACGAGGCAACAAATTTACTCCAGTTGTTAGGCCAGCTTAAGTATTTAGTTATTATCTTCATTAATTTGAGGTTAATATTTATCTCAGCTGCCTTTGTGCGTGTGTCTGTCTGCCTGTTTGGTAGAGAATGTAGAGCTAAAAAAATTAATGAGATTCTCCTACTTTTATTCTGTTGCTTTCAGAGTTCAAAGAAACTTAACGATTGTTCAGACACTACGAGTTGTCCTGAAAACAAGGTCTTGTATTCACTCTTAAATACTCAATTCAACATTTTAAAAAGCTGAATACAATTATTAGCTATACAGCACCACAGTTGTGCACTGGTAGTTTACAGACATAACACATGACCCCTTTTCACAGGAATTTGTAACTTACACACAATGACATAACGGATAGACATGATTATCAGACAAGTGCAAAATGGCATGCAGCTAGTTGCTTTCAATTTATAAGCATTATCTTCCATTTCAACATTATTTTTATTAAGTGGTTCATTGTGTGGGCAAGCACCCCAGCTCACACTTACATTTTGTATACATTGAGCTTAATACAATCTTTTGTATTTTCACATTCATAACATCTTTAAACTAATGATTACTGACACTTAAATTCAATTGGAAAATCCAAACTACAAGCATTCTTTGTATATACATTCTTCAAATTACATAAAGCCTACAACCTATTCCACTCTTAAATATGCCCACTTCCAGGAAAAGGCTGCATAAGGTACATTTTTATTAGATTATTCACAGCAATAAAAACAAATTGTGCATACAACTGCAGATCAGTCTCCTGCTGCGGTTGAGTAGCACCTGTTTTCAAATTAATTCTGAAACAGTCCTACTTGCTTCCATCTCCCACTTGGCTGAGCTTCAGCAGCAGTCCAGTGTGGCTCTCCAGGCTCAGACATACTGTAGATGCCATCTTTGTATAATTTTATGGATAAAGCTTGCCACGATTAGAAAGTAAGTTCTAATCGCAGAAAAAAATACATTAGAAAACCCATGCAGCCCGCACCTGGTGCATCCCAGTGCTAAAGGGACACCAATGACACCTTTGGCTGATGTAACAGTGGGTACCAGGTCACCTCACCTTGCTCAGAGAAACATGACACAATGCGAGATCAACAGCGGAGCTCTCTGCCTCGGAAGGTGACACACAGAGCATCAGAACTGAACAATCAACTTGTGGAGATGCCACAAGAAGTTATACATACAGATTCCTGTGTTCCTAAAACACACTTAATGCTGCAGAATTGTCACAATTACATTGTTTTCCTACATTTTTATCTGGAAATTAACATTAATCAATTCTGTGAACAGGAGATTTAGCTGCATAGATTTTTGTCAGATTCCTGAAGCTTCACCCCTAACAGGTATGTGCCAGTGAATGATACTGGTATCTCGAAACACAGAACTTCCCTTGCAGTAATTGGTCATTAGAAACACCTTTTTTTCCCCTAGTACTGCAGAAGGCTTGGAACACACAAGTGTTAGGCAGGCTAAAAGTTACTATAATGACAAAAAGATGAAGTGGGGAAATGTTGACCTGCTGACAGCTTACTGACTCCAGAGCACGGATGGGCACCAACCTATTGTGAACTTCCCTGGCTTCTACACACATGCGCAAATAATCACCTGGTTGAAACCTGCCCTGCTAAACTTACTTCATTCCAAAGCAAATTAGAAAGTTTGAAAAATACCAAATGAACCATTTTTGAGCACTATTGCTGTGAAATGTTTACATATTTCGGGTGTTTTAAACCAGTTCCAGCATTGCCTTATCAAGCGCACCTCTTCAATACTCTTCAGCAAAGTTTTAAGACCACTAAAAGGCATAACATCCAAAATTCTGATCTTCAAAGCCCAGTCTCAGCTTTCACTAACATCTGTACACACCCACATTTTCTACATTGATATGCCTGAATACCATTTTTGTGCATGCTCTGAAATGACTCAGTCTTAACCATGCAAAATGCATTAGTATCCATCTCCTACATCTCCCTGGAATTCACAAGCAGTTGTCTTCTATCTCTGCCCTCACAGAAGTTCATCCTTTAAACAGACTTCATATAAAAAGCATGTTCTTCTACACCACAACTCAGTGGTTAGTGTGAGTTACCAACAAATACAAAAACCAACCAAACAAAAAACCAACTTAATTTCCACCTTCTATTAGAATTTTCTCTAGCCTATTTTTCCCCACTTCCCAGAGGTTAGGAACATAGCTTGGGGACCTCTTCATTCCCTTCTGTTGAAGGGAATCTGTTCTAATCAGAGTAAGCATTCACCACCAGAATATGTGCATGTATGAGCCCACACATACCGCTGGATCCCCAGTTCTGCGTACGGGTGGAGGGGAGGGCTGGAAGGGGGGTCCTGAGTTCTAGCTGCTGCCGCTCCAGTGAAGTTTACATTCTCTTTGGCAGTCACTACAAAAGTACCACGATTCCTTACTCCCCCTTCCTGAAAGGAAAGCCGAGCAGGTAATGGAAGGCTGTAATGGAAGTCTGAAGCAGAAGGAAGAACAGCTAACACACAGTATGGTGGTGATGGATCCTCAGAAAGATGCAGGATTTAAACCTGGCTGCCTCTCACTAGTTTCCTATTGGCCAAGCCCAGTCAATTCCTTGCTCAGTGCAACAGTAACCTGAAGCCCACTCGGAGCTGTGTATCTTCCCCCAGCCATTGCACAAACAGGCAAGAACTGTAATTAAGAATTTTGCATTGCATCACCACAGAGGGAGTCCTAAAAGTTACCAGCAGCAAATGCTCGGCAGTGTGGTGCCTACCTCCCTTAATGCTGCACTTTCCATTAACAGCCTTGGGGGTGCCTTACAGATATTAATTTAAGAAACCATAAATATTTTCAACCTTAAATTCTGTTTAGATGCTTGAGTTCAAGTTTGTTTAATTGTGGCATTTCCCATTCTGCTAAGCCTTTGGCCTTACACACTTTCTCCCTTTGAACTGGAATTCAGATTTCCCATACTACTAGCGTTACAATCAAACTAAATCTGGATAGCTTGATTTTTGCAAAAGACAAAGCCAATGAGTCAAGATTTACACTAATCCCTAACAACTAGGAGTGGAGAAAGAGAGCCCTGATGTCAGGGTCAAATACTTTTCCAGGTGGGTTGCAGGCATTTTATTTCTCCACCGAGAGTACCAACCACTCTTCCCAATGCCGAGGACAAAACCTGTCTCTTTGAATGTTGCCAACTGTTAAAATATTACTTCCAAGTAGCCCCATTAGGAACAGCAGAAGTACCTGCTGACCTGTATCTTTGCACTGTCAGAATTTGGAATTGACACTATTTACTGTTCTAACAATCACACTTACTCCTAACTATTTGAAAAGTAATCTTTTGGCACGCATAAAGAAAACGATCAGGAAAAGTAATTTCTCAAAAGCAACATTGTAAAGCTGCGCTAGGCACATTTCAGTGTGGCTGCAGCACTGCTCTGAAATTACACTTTCAGATTTGATAATTAAAATCCTGTCTTGTGCAAATATTTCTACCTTTATATTAGTAAGATTTCATACACTCAGAGAGCAACAAAGATGGATCTACCTAAAAGGTGTGGGATGCCACACAGGGAAGTCCTCTGAAACTTCCCTGAAAGTGATTGGGAATACTTTTCCAGCAATGCTGTATCAGCCTAGTAACCAGTCCAAGCAACTGGATAGCAGAAAACTGTATAATAAAAGACATGCACAGACTGATAGATGTAACATTACCAGTATGCAAAAAACTGAAATGAAACAAATTAAGAACTCCAAACATTAAATTCAGATTGTTTATTGTAAACAGAATAACTCTAGCACTCTGTCATACTGGCTGTGTCACATGCACCCAATTCCACATCAACTGCTTAAAATAGCATTTGCAAAAATTACAGTTATGTAATAATAATTTATGGTTTCTTACATAAACTAATTAACAAGCACTAAAATTGAATTACAGTGTATTCTAGGTAGTTTTTTATTGCTTGTAGACACTGCAGCTTTGGATCCATTAAAATGAACCCATTAGTATGCCTGAGTTTATCAAAATTTACTGCTATATCAAACTCAGAAACTGTAAAATGCTGGAGAACACTTAAAAGCAATTAAGAGTTGCTGGAAAACTACATGGATTTCCACATCCAGTCACAGAACTTTGAAATTCTGCATTTTTTTTTTCTCTGGAAAACATGATTTGTGAGCTTGTATTAAATACACTGCTATTCCAATTTATTTATATAATTTGTCAAAATTAGAGCTGATAGTATTTCCATGAATATATATATATATATTTTTACACACGATAGAAGCCATTTCATTTTATTCACCGTAAGAGTGGTATGTTTAAATACTAAATCCCAAAATATATATTTTTATAATATGTTGTCAAAAATTTTAATATCTATAATACAAATACTTTTACTAAAGGAAAACTATAAACAAAAGCGAAATGCAAGAGGGTAAAAAGCCCATTTTAAGAGGGTAAAAAGCCCATTTTATGCAAAGGATCCATGAAAAATGTGGTGAACATAGACACCTTTACTGTTTTTCTTATCCTATGTTTAATTTTTTCTCCTCTTGGGCTACAAAAAAATGCTAGTGGCCTTCTTTGGCAACAGGTTACATCACAAATTATCAAAAACTGTATTAAAAACATGCTGAAACATGTACTGTTAGGCTTTAAACAACTTTTAAATACACTGCATTTATTCAATTAGAAGAGACTCTCAGATAAACACAACTTAAGGCCCTTACCCTGCCAACCATTCATTTATTTTGGCTTCAAAGCCCACGTAAGAACACTGACTCAAGGAGAAGAACAGCCCTAGCAAATATATCAGGATTCTGACGTATGACAATGTGTGCGTCACATCAGGGCCTTAGTTTCTGGTTCTTTCAGTAAGAAGCAAACTCACAGTAACACCATCAGTGAACAGATTTTATATCTTCGGTGCTTTGCATACTCTGTTCCTGTCTGAATGATTACTATTGATTTTATGCATAAAGCAGCTAGGAGAACATCATTAGTCAGATGCTTTTTCACCTTTTCCTATTTGGGGACTGTCCCAAGTACAGGACGACTCTGCAGAAGCCAGTAAACTTGGTGAAGATTAGTTACCACAAATGTTTTCCCAGTTTACTAAATTATGGATATATATGCATACAGTATTTCAGCAGAACTCTTGATCCTGTTGGGTTTTGTGCAGCCTTTTTAAAAGAAGTAGGAACAAACATTTTTGTGATGCAACCCAAACGACAGCCTGTGCTACAGCAGTACTGCTAACCCAGTACTGCACTGTCCAACGCCTTCCTGAAGGACAAGGACCCACGCAGAGCTATCAGAATGATGTATCCGATTCACTACAGGGCCCGTATTTGACATTCACCTTTCTTGAGTCAAGAACTAAGGTGTGCTTCAAGGTATTTGCACTATTAAGTACTTTGCTGGACTTAGACCTAACATAACAAATGAGGCAAAATAGCTCAAGTTCTTCACCAGTAAATGCACAACTGAAAACAAAAAATGACACCAAATAAAGTATATTTTACATACCAAATGGAAACAATTCACAATAACACTGAAAAACTGAATAGAATGTTGACAGTATCAAGAGACTGGGACAATACTTTTGGTAACAAAAGTAAGATACACTATTAAAGTGTTTCCAGCATTTTACTAGTTTTAATATAAAATGTCCCCAAATCTGTATAGAAAGATTAAAATCATGCCCGTGTCTTCAATTATGCTCATTAAGACAATTCTCTCACTTACTACTGCGTTGTCAAATTTCCTTTTTTCCCCCCACCCGGTCTTCATAAAACTTAAATAGAAAACATGTTGGTTGCATTACGGATCAATTAAAAAAGTATCATTCAACACGTCACTTCAAAAAAATGTGAAAGTCCCTATTTTTAAGAAAAATTGTTGACCCCATCTCGAAAAGGACCTACTTTTCTCACCCTTTCCAGCCCCCAATAAGATAATTATTGGGATACTAAATGATATTTTTCAGGACTAAAGAGGATATTTCAAGCAATGTTTTTTTTGCTCTGGAGGGTTATTTTATCAAAATGAAAATGTGAAGGGATATACTATTTTAAAAATATACTGCATCCTCAAGTTTTTTATTATTATTGTTTCAGTTCATTCTGGTTTTCAACAGGTTGTCTGTTATATAAATGACACGTGACCACAACTGATTTTTATATGCTTTCTATTCCTAACACACAGCTAATGTCAAATGAACCGAGTAGTAATTTGGGGCTTCCATAACGGACAGAACCATTTATGCTAATGATCTTTAATAATTTTGTTCATCATGAAGTCCCCTGAAACCATGTCAGTACTGATCATTTGCATTTCTTCATCCATTGGGGTTCTTCACAGTTTTGCAGCCATGAAATTGATATGTGGTTTCACCAGTGGAAACAGTGGCAGACTGCGCTTGAATTCTGTCATATTTTCAATCACACTTGGCTGCAAAGAAGCGTACGCAAGACAAAGTCTGCTCAATATCTTTAATCAGAAAAGTGAGAAATTCCTTGCTTTTATTTTAACTTTTGCTATAGCTACATATCAACATCTTTCTTGCTCTTTTCTACATTAGTGATTCACGCTTCGTTATTACAGGATCCCCAGAATATAGTGTTATTTCTTATGAAATAAATGGTTTCATATTTACTCTGGATAATTTAAAACAACAGCTGTAATGCAGTAATTGCATTACTAATGATGGCGGGAAATGTAGTAAATGCAGAGCTTGTCTTCACATTTACAAATTCTACTTCAGAACATCCCACCTACCCTTTGAATATCAGAGGTAAAGATCATAAAAACAATAGCAATTAAATGAGCTATTATTTTTAGTTGCAGTAACAAAGCAACTTTTAAATATTTCAGTCATAATGGTTAACATAGCCACATATAATTCATAAAGAAATCTCCACCCATGGTGATTACCTCACCTATTATTTCTGAATAAGAACACAGATCTACTTACTACTGCATTGCGAAAAGTTAATTATCTGCTGGGGCAAACACTACCATCCTTCTTCAAGAAAATTCATTTAAGGTGCAGTGCTATCGTATTGAACCACACAGTGAAATCTGTAATACTTTTATGAATAGAATTCGTCAAATTTCTTCCTCCACAGGTTACACATTGACAGGAATGTGCATTAATATTTTAAGCTTTAAGATAATGACCAGATAGTTGGTTTTGTTGTTGTTGGGTTTGGGTTGGGTTTTTTTGTTCTTGGGGGGGTTTTGTTGTTGTTTTTAACAAAGATGATAAATTTGTTGATGCATGTGCATCTTTCTCTTGACACTTGATACATCTGAT
Organism: Microhierax caerulescens; assembly: GCA_035590215.1. Classification (NCBI taxonomy): domain Eukaryota; kingdom Metazoa; phylum Chordata; class Aves; order Falconiformes; family Falconidae; genus Microhierax; species Microhierax caerulescens. The sequence continues at coordinate 26,712,457 of JAVJGJ010000062.1, forward strand.
CATATACAAATCAGTATTTCCAGACAATAATCTGTATTTACTCCACAGTGTAGATACTCTACTACTACTATGAGGTTTCATTTCAATGGACTAGAAGGAACAAAGGTAACAGGACAGACTGTTAAAAAGGGAAAAAAATAGGGAAGAAAAATCGTGAAAAGTCCCTGTTATTGAGGATAACAATGCATGTGGAAAACAGCTGAAATGTCAGCCCCACAACAGCATGAAATTAAAGGAGTTCATTTCTCCCTATAATTATATATATATATATATGTAAAATATATTTTATATATATTCTATTTAATAATACTAAACTTCCATATTAAGAATACAGGCTGGGATTTTTTGTGTTGTTTCTTTTTACCTGTGGTAGTGGTGGTGCTGGTGTCAGGTTCACATCATTTTGGCATGGAAATTCTCCAACAACAGGGCCTATTTAACATCAGCAAAATTAATTGAGGACCAGAATTTAATCAGTACCTTTTACATAATAAACTGTTTTCTTTTATAAGAGGTATCATTTCTTTTATAAGAGGTATCACAGGTTATTAATTTTAAAGTATCTGTACATAAGATTTTCTGAACATTTTGCTTTTATACTCCACGGCTGTCTGTAGCAGTACAAAGAGCTTAATCCATGATTTGACTTGAGAACATATGCTGGGGCAGGGCCTTTCATTCATTTCACTTATACATTATAATGTAGAAATAAAAATTGCTAACCTACTGATCAATGAATACTTAAAATTGGTTTTCAGTATGGATTCTGAGAACAGTAGTAAATGCCATTGGTATACACAACAAGAGCAATGCACCAACAGCACACCTTTTAGCAAGGACATGCCTATGGACACGTGAGGGTTACTCTATGTTCCAACATTCTGGATAACAACCCCAAGCCTTCCATGCCCATCCCCATGCATGCCCTACTCCAGTTCCCCCAAAACTTTTTCCTGCATCCAATCCGCTTGTCCATGAGAACGTCTAGTCTTAAACTGGCCTCCTACATCCATACTCAAATTTCAACCCTAACCTTCACCCTGGGAGTTTGAGTGCTTCACCCTTTCACCCTCTTTAAATCCAAGATTTCTACTCTACTGCTTCCGATTCTTTTCCACTCCCAGAAAACGGTGTCTCTGCCTCCAAGAGGAAGGGTTCTCTCTGGGAAGCTTTTTAGCCTTCCTCCTTTGTGTTACTCCCTAGAGGATGGGCACCTGCTCTTGGAAGAATGCTCATTTGGAGCCATGGAAAACACATTGAAGTCCCAATTTCTCTTTCATGGCAGAAGAGAGGCCACTTGCCATATTACATGGTTTACAACTGAGAAGTAGGAGAGAATACCTTGCTATAATCTCTGTAAGAGTAACCACTTGTTAGGAAGACAATATTTCAAGCAAATGCTAAACCATTCTGGCGATGTAATTATTAGACTTTAAAGGAAAATTATTAGAAATATTTCTACTTAGCAATGGTTAGTCATGAAAACTGGAAAGATGCTTTGAAGCAATTCTTCCTTACTCAGCTGCAGTTACAATTTCCATGGTACCACAAAAATCAATCATTCTGAGACTGGAGGAGTTTCATGATAGGCACACAGCTATCTGCTTCTTTCTGTTCTATGGACAAGCCTTTAATATTCTGGATTCTGCAACCAGTTACTTGTTGGAATTTAAGTCCAGTAAAACTGGTACAAAATCCACACAAAACAACATAGAGGTTTTTCCTTTCTGTTTATTTATATTAATCAGAAACACTTTTAACCTTTTCCTTCTTGAACTCTAACAAAGAACAATACAGTATACAATGCACCGCTAATCTAGATTATTTGAAAATAAAACCTAAGTAAATTTCAACTTTCTTGAGTTGAAATACAATGTTTGACATTTCCAGAGGGTTGGTTGGTGGTTGTTTTGTGGTGTTTTTCTCCCTTTAGCAGTGCTTGAATAAAGTTGTGGATTCATTCATTGCTTGTCAGGAAAAAAAACCAAACCAAATCACACCACATTGTATTGATAACTGCAAATCCTAGTTATGTTTTTCCCTGTAACACTATTACAGAGTTTTAAGTTTATTTTAAAATAGCCTGTTGAAAAACTAAGTGCTAGTTTAAGATACCAAGTTTTAGTATCAATATACTTCAGAATGGCTGAAGAACTTTGTCACAAACATCAATCAGAAAATTTGAAGAACCCATGTGAAGAAAACCTGTAAAAAGAAATACTTTTTCCTCTGAAACTATATATATATAAACTCCAGGGGGCTGAGTTCTTCTTACATTGCATTTGTATCACATAACATGGTTGTCTTTAACTAGGACTTGCTTGAACAGGAATTGATTAAATGCTATATTCAGCACAATACTTACAGGAATCCATTTCCCTTGCAAGGACGTGTACTGATACCTTGTGTCTTCTGGGAGCATCTATTGCCAACAGCACCTACAGTACAAAAACATCAGGTCCTTCAGGTGTGGGAAGCATCGCTCAGACATTATAAAACAGTAGAAGAATGAAAGCATTTAATTTAAGCTTTAAAATGAGGGATTAATTTTGGGATGTCACTTCAAATATTATTAAAAGCCATACATACAGTACTTTGAATTATTTTACAAACAAGTTAAGGAATTAATCTACTGTTTGGGACTCAGAAAAGCTGGAAGTAACATAAATTCAGCCATTAATTATCACAGTATCAGGAACGCAACCTAAAATCTCTGCAGAATTTTCAATTCCTAGTACCCTTTGGAAGCCTATCACCCTGAACACAATTGTTTAACTCAGCTGGACTACCTCACCAATCTAGCCAGCTATGTCTGCTCTGGAATACTGGATAATCATGTATCGAGCATTAGTGTAAGCAGAATAGTATATAATTCCACAAAACCAGAATGTGAATCAAGTCGTTATTTATTAAACGATGGCTTGCTACAAAAATTCCATTTACTAAGTTTGTATTTGTTGCAATCTTCACACATACTATCATACTATTAATAATAATAATAATAATTTTAAAAAAAGACTAAAATGTTAGTGTTCACTGTGCCATGTAAATAATAACCAGTTTTAAGCATTAAGACTGTCCTATAAAAATAGATGCTAACATAAAAATGACCTTGGATAGTGAAAATAACAAGACTGAATACAAAAGAGAAATAATTTGGAATAACACTAGCCCCCTTCTAAGAAAGACAGACAAGAACACACAGATACACACATACCCATGCTGCTTCATGGGCAGAATTTTCCATCCAATAACGAATTCCAAAGATATATAGCTACATTATTTTTCAAAGTACTCCCTGAGCTATTAGCTGCTCTGTAAGTGATAAAATACTATGTACACTTCACAATCTAGTGAATTATCACTGCCTGTGAAGTCTGTTACAAAATGAAAAGAATGAGGCTAAATTTATTGGGGGGGGGGGGCACGACACCCCTAGTATTTCAATTGCTTATATTAGATATCTGTCTAGCATCTTCATGCTGAGCTGCAATATACAATTATTGCATCATTATGCTGTTCCTTTGTTCTGCCTAACTTATTCATAAAGGAAGGATAAATGAGACAAGAGGAGAGTAAGAGCTAGTAACAAGAAAAAAAAACCCGCAACAAAAAGCAATCCTGCTCCACAAATTTTACAGTATGCTAGATGCCATTAAATTAAGTAAGATTCAGGAAGCAAGATTATTATTATTATTAAGGTATCTGCATCAATCATATCATCTACATAAAACAGGCATAACTATATGCTTTCATAGTTCACACAAATAACATCCAGTTATATCTACATCCCTTTCCAACTACATCACTAAATTACCTTGTAGAACTGTATAATATCATCCTTGGTCAAGGTCTTTAGATAAGCCACTTCAATGTTATCTGCACAACAATAGCAAAAATTAGAACAAGTCTGTAAATTGTAGTTGGTTATTAGCACACTACTTATTCAAAGTATATTTCTTTCAAATTCAGATGCTATAATTGACTGCAAACGATATGCCTTTCATTGTTAGCTTTCAAGCTAATACTTGCATCACTAGAAGTGTCATGGGAAGCTTGGCAGAATATTTTACTTCAGTAAGTCCGTTTGATTTACCAAAAAGTGCACGTTTGAAGAATACCCAGTGCACTGTACGTCATTCAGTAGCTAAAAAAGACACTCCTACTTCTGTATATTATCTTCAAATCAATGTTGCACACTTCTAACGTAGCCTGATTATAGATGCCTTTTATTCACAGTTAGGGAACAGGATGATAGGATGCACCTTGGCAGGATGTACTTTTAAATAAATGTAAGGAATGGTGCCTACATCATACCTATTAAGGAACAATAATCTTTAAGATATCTGGAAACAATGTGTCTCAGTAGCTACATCGCTTCATATAAATTAAACTGTAATGGCCTAATCATGTAATATCATTCCTGCATAAGCCAGAATGTTTTTTTTTGTTGCAGGCATGCTTGCTTTTCTTAGTTAGCAAGAAGATCAAGAAAGAAATGTGTGCATGCAAGAGAACACATAATGCAGCTAACAAGTCTGTGAGGCAGGCTGCAAGTAATTAACATGAAGTTCTACATGGAGAAAATAAATCTTTGAAAAATCAACAAAAATTAGATTACATTTGAGATAAAACTTTTAAGCAAAACAGTAAAAGTAGTCATAATAAAAATGTAAAAACCTGAAGGAAAAAAACATTCTACTTCTTCAGGCTGGAATATGAATTTCTGATTTTGACAACAGAATTATTAATGAAAGAAAATTAGTAGTGAGTAGAGGGGAATTAAAGATATAAAAATCAAGGGAAGTAATAACTTGAGTGGGATTTAGATATTAAAGATATGGCTACAGCTAGCAGTAAGATATTCCAGAGGGGAAATATAGATCCAAGTATGGTAAAAACAGAAACACTGAAGGCAGAGAAAAATGAAACTGTTTCATCAGACACACAAAAAGTACTCGATGGAATAAATTCCTGACCCACTCCTTATACTCAGGCATGAAACCTTGTCAGCAGTTCTCATTCTCCCAAGACCAAGCTAGATAACAATTCAAAACTCTTTATTATTAAACCAGTTCAGTTAGTCATTGTCAACCAAAATGACTGTATTTGCTATTGTGGAAGCTCAATACTGTGCATGTAAAGCTGAAGAGAAGTCACAGGATGCAAAGTCAGTTTTATGTAGGAAGTATATTATGCAGGAAGATGGAAAATTATAGCTCTGAATAGAGTTGAGACATGAAAACATGAGGAAATGCTCATTTCTACCTAAAGCTGTTTGTTTTTCTTTACGTTAGAAACTATACTATTAATGTATCTCAGCATTTTAGATTAAAAATCTTCAAACAATGATGAAAAATGGAAAAACACAACTTAAATACTATGTAGGATCACAATGTAAATAACTGTCAGTCCATTCACAGTAATAGTACTACAAGTTGGATCTCATGTGGTTTTCTGTAAGCTTATAATCTTCAAGGTATCATGGATAAAAAAAAAATAAATTATGTTTCTTCAAGCCTACTCTAAGCTGAGACAGGCCACATGTTAGTCAAGATACCTGCTGCCTCTGTCACCACTCCCTCGAAAGAACTGCACAGTGGGAAGAGGAACAGGGTTCACAGGTACGTGTGCACTGTCAGGACTGTCAAAGTGTCTTTGAATCTCAGTCAAGGATTAGGCACATAGGTAATACAGACACCTGAACATCACAGAAAGAAACTTGAGCTTATGCAACATCAACATTTGCATTCAAACCACTTCCAATCCTTGACCTAGTCTATGTCGCAACGAACTTTAAGGGGAAGAATGGAAAGTCAGTGAAGGTCACATTCAGCAATCCCCATCATGTGGCTGAGCATTAGGGAACACGCTAATCTCTATTACTAATGGCTCCCACAGCAGTGAGAGCACAGGCTCCACAGATGAGGTATTTTCTCAGGGAAGAAGGAAGAAATACAACTTACAGGACACAAATCCAAAAACTATACGAAATTATGCAAAGGCTATGTAAAAATTTAAGTTGTTCCCAAACGAATATGACACTCAACAGGCACAAGTGTAGCCAAACTACAGCATTCAGTTTTAAAGGAATTATAATTTGTCTTACCTCTGTCAAAGTTATACTGCTGGGAAATGATTTCTCCCCAGTATTTAGCACATTCTGCAGACAGCTTCTTTGGTTTGTCTAGACGACGAATTGCTAAAGCTTGGATGTGTTTTTGGAAGGCCTCTTCTGTCATATCTTCTATGCATTTCTCCATAGTTTTTAAGAATGCTTCAACTCTGCTTTCTAAATAGTGTGGTGGCTTTTCCGACTGGATAATAAATCGCAGTCCTTGTATGCCATTTGCCCGACGTGGACCACTGAACACAATGTAACCTTGGCAAAACAAGAATAGTCACAGACTAAAAGTCATCCCCTGTTCCAGTGTTGTTTGCCAAACGTGGCACATTTGACAGGAATGCAATTTTATACAAAGTTTAATTCTGTATTATAAAGGAAATAATGCAGGTTTTCAAAATATGCCATGGTATTTTTTAAAAAAAACATCTTTATTTCACCGAGGTAAGTATCAGTTCAGGGGAGGGCAAGGAGGACATGAAGCAGACTGAGACAGAACAAAAGGAATTCTGTCATCAGGCTTAGGTAACTCAAAATTAAGCTGCATTCTAGTGCTTCACTATACTCAACATTAGGAACTTAGTATTATTTTTTCATCATATCTACCCTGAATTCTCTTTGCTGCAGTGTAAACCCACTATTTCTCATCTTACCAATTAGATACAAAGAAAGTATTACTCCCTTCATTTTTGTTGCAGCTTTTGCTTATCTGAACCACTAAGCCTTTCTTTGGTCTTTCCCTCCTCTTATAATAACAAATCTGTTGCATTTCAGTCTTTCCAATATTGTTTTATAGCTCTCTAATAATTGCTTGATGCTTATATGTCAAAACCAGATAAGTATTTCAAAGTCCTTACATGAACGATATAGGACTATTACTGTGTGCACATCCCGGAAGGTCCCATTTACAGATCCCAGTGCTCTACACAGCAGTACGACGCCACTTATTTATGTTCTACTTCTGATCCACTGTAACCTGTGGATTGTCTTCTGCATAACTGCTACCTAGCCAGCTGCTTCCTAGCTTGTATCTGTGCCGTTGATTATACCTGCCCAACTGTTCCTACCAAACCGCATCTTATCTTCATTCAAGTCGTGTTTCCAAAATGTCAAACTAATTTTGAATTCTAATTTTATCTTTCCACACACTTGCAGTTTCTCCCAGCTTGGTATTACCTGAAGATTTAGTAAAAACATTCACTCTTCTATCATCCAGAGTTTTGATTAAAATACTAAAAAGCACTGGATGACAATAGAGCTCTGTAGAACTCCATTTTTCAAATGAACTATTATCTATTCTCCAGTCATGACCTTCCAAACAGTCTTGCATCCAAATGCGTAGCACTTCCACCTAGACGCTCTCTCTAGCTTGTTTGAGAACATTATGTGCCTTTCATACTATCAAAAAGAGACCTACATCATCACCACTTCCATCCATACAACCAAAGTCTGTAAAAAAAGTTAGGTTAATTTGACCTGAGTTTGTTCAGTAATAGTCTCTCAGTTACCTTTTATGAATTCAGAACTGGTTTGAAAACTTACTCCATGTTTTCCAGGAATCAGAATTAAGCTGACTGCTCTGCTCTTCTCTTTCCTTTTTTAAGGAAACATACAGCATTCACCCATATTTATTTTTCCAGTGCTTTATCTATCATCCACAAATTCTCAGTTATAAGACTTTTAATTCCAAGATTTCGTAATTTTGATTGTTTGGTGTTTGGGTTTTTTTAATGTAATGTAGAGTTCATCATGCCTGAAACACTTTAAAATCTTCTAATTTACCTGGACAACCTTTAATCTGTTATTTTCCTGTTCAAAGGTAAGCCTCGGACTTTGATCACCAGTATTTATTTTGGAAATCATCTGGTCACAGTTGATATATTAAGTGAAAACTAACAAAGCCATCCTAAAACATTTTGACAGTTTTTTCCACCACTGCTAACTCTTTCTTTTTCTCATAGTGCTAAAGTATTTATTGAATAAGTTCTTGTTACTACTTCTACTGTTTAGCTAACTGGTAACTCCTGAACTTCTTTTTCCCTTAGCTTTCTGAGATTTTATTAACAATTCCATAAAATTTACTAAATTTTGCTGGTACTTCAACTGTCTTCCCTCCTAGGTCTTGTGAACTCTATCATTTGGCAGTTACACAGTGCTGGAAAAATACAATTCTTCCTTATTTTTCCCCCCCTCTTCTCTTTAGCTGTTACCTCCAACTTCCATACAAAATCTGCCACCAGCACATTTCAAAAACTAAATAACCTGGGTCCTGCCCTATTTTCTCAGATATCTAGACAGTTTAAATCCCTATGATGAATATGGTATGGCTGGTTCTGCTAGCTGCTCACAAAAGGGCTCATCTTGCCTGACATTCCTGGTAGTTCACAGTCATCACACTGAGACATTTGCCTGCCTCTCACCTTTGGAAAAACTGTACTCCTCCTCATCAGTATTTCAGTCATGCAAGCCATCATGCAAAGCCTCTGTCTCTCCTTGTTACCCTGTTTGGAACAACCTTACCAGCTCTCAGTCTTACTGGTTCAGGTAACAATTATTTGTACTTATAGCTGAACAGCTGTATTCTTAAAAAGCCTGAAATGTGTTTAGGTCTTCAGCAACAAAGCAGCTTACCATTACCCATACAGCAGTATTCCTAAGATAGGGCTTATGAATCTTCAAGCGTACCTGGAAGTAGGATCACGAGCAGAAAAGACTAAACTACTACTGATTCTTTAAGATCTAAAATTTAGGAAACTGATCTAATCTCCTTCTGATAAAAATTCTAAATATGAAATTGTCTGTATAGTGATCAACTTTTTTTTAAGCCAGAGTTGGTTTCAGATATTTCAGACTTATCTTAAAAATTATGCTTGCTTCCTCTCCCTTTAGAGTCTGTGCACAGTAACATCCCTTTGAGTCATCAGCAGTTAAAATTGTTTACATTTACCAAGTGCGCTTTAAATGGCATTCACTAAGCAGGGAAAGAACACCTGATCATGTCTCATGTAAGTCGTGAGTATGCACACATGTGTGTATACAGACACATAATCACTGTGGGGAAACGTACCCAATTGTTCCTTGGTGCGCAGAGTATTGAAGCATGGTTCTGAGATGATTTGACAAAAGAGCTCCAAAAACATATTCTCAGAAGTGCTCTGCATGTCTGTCTGGTAATATATTTCAATGCCGCAATTGTTATGAACTTCGTTTCTCTGTTGATATACAAACCAACCTCCTAAAGACAAAGTTAAAATATTTAAGTTCATAACAATGTATATTCTTATTGTCCACAAGTAAAAGGATAATGGTCTATCACTTGTGAAATGGAGTTATAATAAATTAAATGGTCTAGGACTATTAATGCAGAATTTCTACTAACAGCATACTTTTCATGAAACAAATACAGAAGATTACTATAACACATTGAAATGTCATAGCCCAAGCAAATCAGCAAGTAAGTAAATTGAAACGGTCTGCTTCTCCTCAAACAAATGTTTTCAGAACAAGAGTGGAATTCTGCATTGCCTCTACTGTGTAAGTAGCTTCTAAAGACAATTTGTCAATACCAATAGCTTCTTTGGTATATGGTAAGTTTCCACAGGCTGATTATCAGCTATGGATAAATGGCTGTGTAGTGAGGTATGTCATCACTTCTGTGATCACTCCTTAAGCCTCCTTTCTTATATATAAGATTTTTTTTCACAATAGAAGAAAAATCATACATAAGCACTATGAGATCAGATTTATATTAGAAAAAAGCCAAAGTTACTTGAGTGAAATCTTGTATTTTTCTCAAAAAGCAAGAGTCATTTTAGGACAATCCTACACTGAATGGTTAATAAATATTCAAAAGTGCTCAAAGGATGGCCCTTATTCAAATATGTATACTATGTGTAGCAAAAAGTGGGACCAGACTCTTATTTCCATAAATCATACCAAATTAATTAGGACTGAATCACAAAATCACAGAATGGTTTGGGCTGGAAGGGACCTTACCAATCGTCCAGTTCCAACTCCCAGGCAGTCCAATTTAGATACACAGATTAAAATGGAAATCAAATTAATTTTCAAGTATACCAGAAAGATGATATATTAGCGTATAATATTATTAACAAAACTCACACCTTGATTATATTTTTAAATTTAAAGTTTAAAATACTTTGGAGTAAGTCTGATTTCAAAACAAACTCATGGTAACAGAGCAATATTTATTTTAAAATGCCATTAGCAAACAGAGAATTTCAATTTAATATGCATTTTAAAAGTTTAAACAAATCATTTAACTTACTGTCTGGAAGTTGCACTTCTCTGTACCTCACTAGCTGACTTGGAAGGAGTGGCTTTGTATGAGCATGCTCAATGAGAGTGTCCTCAACCATCTGCATAATCCCTAATGCAGCCTGGAAAACAAAAAAGGATTTTTAATAATCATTAGTTATTCTGTACCTAACAGCAGGGTAAGACTTTCTCATTATTGATGGTGACATAAGAGGGGGAAAGGAAAGCCAAAAAAAAAAAAAAGAGAGAGAGAGAGAGAGAGAGAGAGAGAGAGAGAGAGAGAGAGAGAGAGAGAGAGAGAGAGAGAGAGAAGAAAGTAGGGATATTGTAATTTAATAAAAATACAGTAGAAGTTAAGGAGATGAGAGGAAGCAGGGGTTGGGGAACAAGAGTTTTGTGGTGGGTTTTTTTACTTTTGGTTTATTTACATTTATCTTGTCTACATGTTTAACTACCTGCTCCTCCCTAACACTTCTGAAATTAAAGTTCAATGGCCTTTTTTTTCCTTTCCCTTCACCATTTTGATGTACTCATCTTTCAAAGTTTGAAAATGAAATATCTACAGTGTGTATTTGCAAAGCAAATGACATCTCAGCAGATGGAATTTTAAGAAAACAAATTAATGATGAAGTTCAATCATTTCCCAGATCCTTTCTTGTATTTCATGGCTTAAAATAATAATAATTAAACAACCATAAGCAGTGAACAAATTTTAAAAATCATTACTTTCATTCAAGGATTTAACTTCAAAAGCTTTACTTGTTAAGGGTTATATGGTCTTGTAGTCTGTATATTGGAATTACACTAATTTGCTACAGAACAGTTTTGGCAGAAAGCCAAAATCTTTCAGTCTGCACTGCCACAAACTCATTACACAAGTGATCTTACAAAAAATATTCAAAAGGTATGAAAACTTAATAAACAGATGCCCCACCCAGCATCAAAGACAAAAAGACTGAAGGTCTAACAAAACACAGTTTGAAAGGTTAGAGCAAAGTACTATATATTCTTCCAACCAGGTCACCATATTAAACCAAAATATTTACCACAAGACTGTTCAGACAGATGCTTTGCACTGGATTAGTTTACTATCCATCCACTTCCAGCAAATAAATAAAAGGAACATTCAAAGAACAAATACCAGAATGAAATTAATTCAAGAAGAAATGGGAATTTTAAGCTGCTGGATCGGTCTAATTTTTCCTAAAGAGTCACTAAAAAATTTTCCAGTATTGAAAAGTGTCACAGAAGTCTGTAAATTTTGATTTAATTTAGTTGGAAAAAGTTCTTAGACCCAGGTTAAAATCTCTGAGCTTTGTCAATGATGATCACATCATGGACACTGAAGGACAGAGTTTTCCTACCTGCACCTGTTCAGGGAGGTTTGCAGATCATTTCTAAACATTACACAGCTATGGGCATAACAGTACATCCCTCCCAGTTCTCCAGCTGTAGGACTCTTCAATAGCCACCCATTATGCCAACTAAAAAATGCATTACTCTGCTATGACTGCATCATCATGGAAATGTAAAAAATCTGGTAATTCAGTTATATTTCATAAAGAACTGATTTTCATATACAGATGTGTAAGAAATAAGGAAGGAAAAAAGTGTAAATATGTTTACATTTCCCCACATGAAAAATTCTCTATAAGACAATTTAAAAAAATATTTGAGACATCCTTGAGAAAGAAAACTTTGTGTATCCAGTGCTATTGGCTCCTTCAACCTTTTATTTTTCCCTTCCTTGCTAGTTATCTTTCTTCTCCATACATTCAACAGTCACTAGCAGTGTTTATAACATCTTCAGTGAAGTATCAAAAGCTGGTTAAACACAGAAATACTGCTATACCAGCTCTACAAAAAAAGAATGCAGAAATGTACAAGAAAGGTACTAAGTTTTGTATTGGTACTTATATTCAAATATTTGGTTAAATTTCTTATGCAAATATAAACCATTACTGTTTTAATGGAAGATAGAACAAAAGTTTTGGGATTTTTACTTCAAAAAAAAAACCACAAGCAAGAGCTGACATTTTTTGTGGCCCACCATTCCTATTTAGCTTTGTGCAACATCCTTCATTTGGAAGGATCTTGGATTCTTAAGTCTTTGCTAGTTAGTGTGAAACTTTTAAATGGAAAAGCAGGATCTGCAGCACATCATTCCTGATGCAGCTTGATCACATCACAGTAATGATACGCAATACACATTTTAAAATATTTAGATCATAAGTTGTTTTTCATTAAAGTTCCAAGAGCAGCAATACAAGGGCAGCACTTAGCCTAATAAATCTGAGGTGGAAAAATACGACACTATGATACTCCCATAAAGATAAAAAAGTACAAAGTTAAATTATGAAACCACATTTGGCAAAACTGCTTTAAGAGAAGATTAATCTGAGAAGATTAAACTAATCTTCCATTTTTTATGCTGCTTTTAAATGAAAACTGTTTTATTAAAGGAAGCATCACACCAACCTGTTTTGTTATATTGCCATGGAGAAGAGCTTCAATGTGTAACCGTGACAACAGTTGAGCTATAAAGGCCTTGAGGCGGGGAAGAGTGACATCTAGAATAGATATTTAGACAGTTAGATCAATTACATGTGTTTTTACATTAAGAAGTACCTAACTCATCATTAAATACAGCGCGTTTCTTAGAGGAGGAGAAACTCATCATCATAAAAAAGTGAATCTCTCCTTAAAAATGAAACACTGGAAAATTTCCAGGTCTAAATAGCAGCAGTCATCATATAGTTTGTTTTGCTTAGAATTCACATACTGTTTTGATCCAGATTCCAAAATAAAATAAAAGATAAAAAAGAGCCTTCTTGCCAATCATGCTGAGCAAACATGCATTCTCCAGAGAAAACAGTTGCAATCGTTCAGGTGGTGTTCCAAGATAAAGCTTTAGTGATTAACTAAACAGGCAGCATGTAGTTTACAACGCTTGAGAAGCGGACTGTGCATTTACCATTTAGACTAAAAAAGGAACCTCAACTCCAATATGGTGTTTCGATAGTACGTTTGCAACTAACAATACCCAAGAAAAGTATTTTTGCAATATATCCCAGAGTACACATACACACACATTCTATGCTAGCCTGTCTTTGCAAAGCAATTTTCATATATAATGCAAAGGATAATTTAACATACAGAATCAATGGAATAAGAGAGGAAAGATAGTTGAATTGATGGGGTGTTAATCCAAAATTCAACATCTCCATTCTTAATTCCCTTGTTGCTACAAGAATATCCACACTGTATCACCAAGTCATTAATTTCTCATTTTGTCTTTTTCTCAACTAAAATAAAAACTAACAATACTTATTTATCTCACAAAAGTTTTGAAAAGACAAATGCAATCAAGATTATGAGGTCACTCGGTTATGTTCAGTGTGGCATGCATACATACCTAACAGATTTTTATGAGAAAAACCTATACCATGCTTACCAGTCTTTCCCTCTCTTAAGAGGGGTAACTGACCACCAGTAAAAAATTCATTTCCACATTCTTCCCTGACTCCAAATCATTTTCTTATTTTTCTATAATCCTAATATTGACTTTTGCTTCTAGAATTGCCTATTAATAGTGCAAAAGATTACAGTCACATTGAATGTAAGAGAGAAAAAGAGGGGAAAAAAAATTACGCGTAAGCTCCCTGTATTTCAAGCAGATTTCCAGCAGTGCTAAGTAGACAACATTCCTTTCCAGCACTCCATTTTTAGCCATCCTTATGCTGAATACAATAGCACTAATCTTATAAAGACAACTTTATGGAACAGAAAATCTCTTATTCTTTAAAAAATCAGTAGTCATTAAAAAAGGAATGACCTACATATAGCTGAAATGAAAAGCAGCATTAGTTTTATCACTGACTTCACAGGCAACACGGCTAATATCAGACATACCTGCAATCATTCAAGATACTATACAACTAAACATTTCTACTTCTATCCTGGAGCAATCCTATAGAAAAACCACACACCCCTATGCAGCTGGCTCAGGGCACCTATAGAGTCTATCTTTTTTTCAGCATTGCAGCTTCAAACAGTATGGCACATGTCTGTCTGCAACAACTATGGATGTATATTCCAAATCCACCCCCTGATATAAATACAAAGCTAGACATTCCTCTTGAAAAGAGTATCTTGGTGTATTCCAAGAAGGTATTACAAGATATTTTGCAAGCTGTCCCAGTAATAACCCTTTGTTGTAAGACAGTAACATAAAGGTAGGGAGGAGTTCTTCAGCTATCACCAAAATCAATTCAATCTCTTAATTTGAAATTTCCTCTTCCTCCAAATATAGTGTGGTGCCTGCCCTTTGTTAAGAATCATGGTATTCTGTACTATCATTATTATCTACAGAAATTGTATCTTTTTCCTTTATTAACTACAGTTCTTTATCATCTACAGAAACAGGCATTAGTATTCCCTGATAACAGAAAAACCAAAATAGTTTGCACATCAGGAAGTACAATACAGGTGTACTCCAATGTGTCTGCGAGATGTCAAATAGAGGCAAACAGCATCAGCTGTGTTGGTTAAAGCACTGGCTTCACCATATCCAGGCTCATGCCCACAAAACTTCAAGTTTTGCCTGAACTTTTACCTGCAAATTTTGCCACTTGAGGCTTTTGCCTGAACTACTATACTCTTCCAGAAACTGAAGGACAAGTGTGGAGGCATCGACAGCCACCAGCATCAGCTCAAGTCTGGCACTGCAGGGGCTTCACTGGAATAATGGGCAGAGTTCAAAATAGGTACCTTCATTAGTTCAGTAACAAGACACTTTCTGTAAGAAAAAAAAATAGCTCAGAGAACATTACCATCTAGAGCTTCTTTTAATTCATCTTTGGTCCAAGCAACTTCTGTCATCAGGAGTCGGAGATAATACATTGCATGCTGGTGAGGCTGTTCAGCCCTGAAGTTGTTAAGTGATCTCATGTACTGAAAAAAAAATACATAATTAAGTTCAAATTATAGAAATCTATTTCTAAGCATAAAACATTAACCTTGTATTTTCAACTTTGTGTATCATTAAAAAGATACATTTTAAACGTCAAAAACTTTGTCTTCCTTGTTAGACCTGTTAAAAAATTGTGTTAAACTTCCTTAGTAATAATGTGGGTTGCTAAGCCTATGGATTAAGCAGCAACCGTTAAGATACTGGAAATGAGCAAGAAATCAAACTTCCCCGTAAAAGTAATGACTGGAAATTAAATTATTGCAGTTAGACTATTTAGATCAAGTTGCTCTACCCAGGAAATACACGTTCTACGATCACTGTCCAGGTGTGGGGGAATATCACTAATAGAAAATGTATTTTTCTCCCAGTTGCTTCTCTGGGCGGACTTGATTATAAAAATACAGCAACATCTGGGAAATTCTTTGCATTCTTTGCCTGAATATGGGAAGTATGACAGAATAATCAGTGAGCTTCTCCATACAATCTTCTTTCTAGTCCAGCTGCACCTTTACAAAATAAGCAAAACCTTTTTCCTCTACCAGAGGAACTGGAAAGTACAAACTATTAGTTTTGGCAAGGTGGGATCATTTGCAGTACAGAAGAAAACTAACTCATTTCAGGACACATGAGCGAGAAACAGCGGGCATGAAGTTGGTGAGGATGCATCCTCCTCCAAACAGAAGCCAAAGCTGGTATCTCCCTTATCTGTTAGGTGCAGACATAAGGAGAAAAACCTGTAACGTCCCCATCTAATTTGACTTTTTCATATTTTGTCCTTACTTTACATACACAAAAGGCCTATGTAATGGAAGTCTATAAAATGATAAAACATGCATGATACCAAGACAGAGTTCAAGCAAACTGTAAAGATGATCAGAGAAACATCTGAAATTAAAAGAAAATAATCCAAAACAGATCATTCACAGACCCATGGGTTGGGGTTTTTTACCTTAGCATTTGTCATATCCAGTTAAATTTTTTCAGATGATTAATGCATCTTAGGTACAGAAAGGCCTAAGTGCTATTATAATAGTTCCACCACATGTTTGATGCCCACCTGCTTAGAATTTCCTACTAAATAATAATGAACTAAAGATAGCCCTGCTGTCTGCCTAGGCCAGTCACCTGTTCAGAAATAACCAGCAGCAGAGGATTAAACCAAGAGTGTAGCAAGCAATGGAGTGACCTTCCCTGCAGCCCTAGCTCTCTTGCCTACTGCAGACTATCTGCAAGCTTTCTGGGCCAGAAGTCAGCCTGTCCCCCAGAACACCAGTCTAATCCCTGTGCCCTCATTTATATCGCCACTACAACTCATTGCTATGAGCGCCACTATCTAATTTGTTCATTTCTTTTGGTTGATGGTTTACCTCTGTCTTGCTCTAAGGAAAGCACCAGAACAATTATATGTCTTCTCTGCCTTAACAAATGTAATCACTGTTCATAAATTTACTTCAGGAGCTAGGGGAAAAAAAGTAATCTAACTTACATTCCATATACATAGATCAGTCATTAAATTTAGGAACTGAGACGTCCAGAAGTCAGATGTGCTTAACCAGCTCGTTACTTTTGAACCAAAGGATCTTAGCCCAGGAGCAGAGCTCCTCTTCCGTCTGGGAAGAAGAAATGTTGCAAATCTTCTTAACACTTCCTTTCCTCCTTCACCCATTTTCCCTTTCTTTTATGACTAAATCCCATTGGGGCTTTTCCAAATTGTAAAACAGGATATATAGTTAACATTTCCCCTACTGTCCCCCTTAATTTTCTACTCCTATCAAAGCACGTTGTAATGCCTTATTCATAAGAAAAACCAACTAAAAGAAGATTCCAGGGCTAGTTACTTTTAACCAAAGGATGTAACATAAATGCTCTGGGGAACTCATGACCCCAAATAGGACAAAAGAAAAAAAGCTTCTGTAGCCCCAATGAGGCAGAATTTCACTCTGCATTTCCACGGATAATCATGGCCTTCGGATTACATTTTGAGCAATGCATTCAATTTTAAATTAGTCCAAAATGTAAATTTCTCTTGTAGCTTACCGCTTCCTTGATAATTTCAAATCGTTTTTCATCAATCTCAAAAGTAGCCATTTTCTCAATGATCTTCTTGAGCAAGATATGTTGCTTGTCATTATAACCTTTTACAGAAAGCTACGGAAAAAGCGCATTGATTTGCTTTAAATATGGAAGATAAAAGAATAAAACAATTACCAAGCCTTGTATAATTCAACAAACAATACACTTTTCAACACTTACTCTAAATTCAACCCTATTCAACACTAAATCATTTTGAAATAAAATCCCTTTACCCATCGAATATAATATTGCATATTTTCCCAGGAGGTATGAATGCAGAGAATTAATGTAATTTCATGTTGATGTAAGCAAACTGTACTCATAAAACATATTTTTAATTATTACAAGTATTAAGTTCAGTCAGTAAACTGTACATTTGGAGAACTGAAATTATTTCACTCTAGGCTTCTCATTTTACTAATGCAATCTAGATTGACAGCCTTCTTATTCACTCCAGTTTACTTTTAAGCTTGTCTCATGTTTATCTTGCTGCTCAAAAAAAATAAAAAAAAATACTAAGTAGAAGTAAGCAGTACTACAAGAAAAGGGGTACTGTTAACAGCAGCACAACTTACAAACAGGATGGTGCTGGGCTGAAACACCAAGGTAGTTAATCTACAATTGTAATGAGATATTGATCTGATCATACACATTTTTTTTTGAAAGTATAAATGAAAGAAAGCTGGTAATTAAAAAAAAAAACAACATAGAAACTTAAAAACAATTATATGATTCCACTAAGCTACAGAAAGTTTGTCTAGTGAAAAAAGGCTTTTGGGAAGGAAAAAACTTCAAAATTTGGTATCTCAAAACAGGAATTCAATTAAGTTTGTGCATTTTAATGATTAAGGGTAAAACTGAATTTTAGAATAAAAACTAACATACAGGTGAATTCCTGCTTTCCAGTAGAATTTTTTCTTCTATAATTGCTGAAACACACCTAAGCCATGAATATGAAGAAGCTACCCTAAATGAGCATAAGAACTCAAACCATTCAGTATAGCATCTGTCCTCACTTGAAGTATCACTATTGTACAATTATACCTGCTAACTATAAAACTTCTCATAATTTAGAAAATAATATTAAAAGTTCCCAGATATCAGAATGGAGTAAGCCGATTTTAATATGTGAAAACAATCTTTACAGTAAAAGAACATGAAGACCTTACAAAAAACAGCTAACATTTAAAATAACTCTAAACTGTGACTAAAAATGAGGAAAATTGCACACACCCTTCCCCCCCTGCCCCCAAAGAAATTAACTTTGACCATGGAAGCATCAGAAAGCTTGGAAACTGAGAACAGATAATCATGTTTGCAGTAAGTTAAGTGAATACTACCAGAAAACAAGATGTGCATTGGATAAAAAAAGAAATTGCAACACTTTCTTCCATACAGAAAATGTAAAGACAATGTAGAGTATATTCTCTTACTAAGATGCTTTAGAAAATAATGCTTCTAGAGGAAATTTCAAAGCACATTTTGGTATAAAATGATGGTTAATAACTGCTTTTAACAGAAATTCAAGAGACTATTAAAATTTCCTATCATGAATCTCATAGGAAAAGCTAAATAAAAAATAACCACTTGTTACAATACCAGTATTTATCAAGTTAAGTATTGTCAGCACTTTAAAACAGATTATAAAACACATAATAAGAACAAACACTAAGGAAAAGCCATAAATATCCAGCATTGCATTCTGAGAACACATGCACAACCCATTTCCATAGGTCACTACAGCACAATTAGGGAATTACAATAAAATCTGTAAAGTTTAGATTCATTCAACAGAAAAGTTAATCTTTTTATATAGAAACCAGCAATACTACTTTCAAGGTTACCATGCAAGCAAGTAAAACTGTGAACTAGAATGCAACAATTGCACTGCACACATGTTCCTAAGACACTGCAACTTTAAACAGGTCACTCATTATTGATTAAAATACAGTTTTGCTTTGCCTTTTAATTCATGAGATATATGCAAGGAAAAAAACATTAACCGTCTCATTTAGAAACGCAGAAGTCAAATGTTTTCTCCATGCTCAACAACTCCCAAGCTGTTCCATTTCCTCCTGCGTTTTTTTTCTTACTTACAAGTATTGCATTCATTCCTGATGCAATGCCATAGATCAAACCTGAGAGGCGTGCTGCATATGTATACTCTTTTAAATCATCCTTCAATAACCTGATAAACAGGTATGTCATGTTGCAATGGAGAGGATCAGCATAAATGTAGCGACTAACAAAAAGAAAAACAAAAGAAATGCTTTGATACCTCAAGCAGTGACAAAGTAATGGATGAAGAAATATGACTGAAGAGTATGTATATGCAGCCTCATGATCAGTAGTTCCTGAACAGGAAAGCTGAAGCGTATCATTTATTTAATAGTATGAAAAAGGGGGTCTCCTACCCCATCAGTCAGAAGGCTTTTAGTAGATATCTGACAAACTGAAATAAATATATATAAGCTTGGATTAGGGTTGCTTTTTTCTTTTTTTAAATGGAGGAACAAATCTTGTAACTAATTAATTTCATGAATGATATAAAAATAAAGAAGAAAATTTGTCTATATGAATGGAAAGATTGTTGAAGACTTTGAACAAAATTCAACTTAAAATTCAAATTAAAGAAAGGATGGTTAATAACCAAGATCAAAAGGAGTAACAGCCTTAGACCCATTTTTTAAATAAAAGTCCTTCCATCAAATCAATATAAAAATGTTGATGAGTGGAAGTAGTTTTAAGGCTCTAAGCTTTTCCTTGATTTGGGTACTTACATACATCCCATAGATGGTATTTTGGAGATCATAGTTCAAGCCAGCTAGTTCTGCTGCATATGCATACTCGTTGAGGGAGTCTTTGAGTAGTTCAAGGTACAAATAGGCCATGTTACAATGCAAGGGATCCACGTAAGCAAATGGGCTGGAAGAAAATGTTGAAAGTAAAATAATGCAGTTTAAAAAATATTTCTCAGTTTCTTCTGGCCTTTTAAGTTTGATCTGAAGGAAATAATATTTAGTGCAAATACGCCAATGGATCCCATTATGAAGGATTCCTATTTTGAAGCCAAATATGAACATACCTGTAAAAAATTACTTAGCTTGCTTATGGTTTGAGCGATGCCTGAATATATTGGAGATTCCAGAGATATTCTCTTATTTGTGCTCATAAATCAAGACACATTATATTTACTTTGCTGCACAGTCAGAATTCACCAGGAGTTAAATAAACTCAATACACCTGAATAACCAACATGATTTAATAGACTGAAATTAAAAACCACATACTGAACAGAAATTTAATTAATACTTCTACACTATGAGAAAACAAAGTAGTTTCTATCATAAAAGTTAAGATATTAGCAATCTGTGGTACGAATAATATGCAGTACATGCTACATTCAGCTTAGGAAAGAAGTCTGGTATACCCATTTTCATATTACTATAATTATTTTATGTTATCTTTGTAATTACAACAACTATACAAGCTCTACTGTTGTATTAGAAGCATATGATCACACAAAATACTGTCACACATTTCTGAAATAGAGAAATCCAACTCAAAGACTCAAGCCATGTTTCAACTGTTGTAACTGCTAAAAATTTGTGTGTTTTAAAGATTTGCAAGGTCAAGACAAGTTATTTGTACTATGACTGAATGTTTATTTCTAAAGCTTCTGAATTGCATGTAAATTCATTCTCAATTTCACAGAAATAATGAGCAGTATCTAAAATAATCTGCTGTCAGAATATGGCTTACAATTTATAACCATACCATTTGGATTTATTTTCCCTAAACAGTCACTTATGGTCATATTCAGAGACATGCTATTATACATGTTTATGCCTGTATAGCATGGTATTTCATAGTGTATACCAACGTTAATGTTGTAAAACAAAGATCACATTGCCAAAACACATATGCTGATAAGTTTAAAATACATTGCAAAGGTATTTTTAAGAAAGTTGCTAGTAGTTTTCAGTTAAGACCTTAACCTCTTTTTCCTTTGAGATAAAGGAAAGCAAGCATGGGAAGAGATTTAAGCAAACAAAAAAAGTATCTATTAGAGAAGCAGAGCCTGCTTCTTAGCCTAGGATATGCTTTTTTTACTGCCACTGGGTTAATTATTCTGGGCTTGGGCTTGTTCAACTTAAGCAAACAGGTCAAGGGTAAAAGGAAAAAAAAAAAAAAAAAAAAAGGAAAAGGAAAAAACAGGGGAAAAACAAGTTAAAAATGAAGGAAAAAAAGGAAAAAGGACTTTCCTAATTGCCTTTCTCCCTACAATGAGAAATTCCCAAAACTGAGAAATTTCAATATGCCAAATGATGCAAATCAAATTAATATACTATTTTTTTAAGACTGAATTCAAAGTATATAGGTCAATCCATGTTATCATGAACCTTCCTCCAAAATCATTATATTCTTTTCCATTTTGATGCTAGAATAGAAACTTAATCAAGTTTGAGTGATTAGTACGTCTGTATCAATTATAACTTCTATATACTCATTTAGCTGGCAACGGCCAACAAGGAGTTTTTAAAATAACAAAGACTACTAAATCATTAATCCTCAAGTGAAAAATATCAGAAAACAATTATTGTAACACTATTCTGGGAGTTGCCTTCTACTACTGACAACTTTGTAAATAAATGCTTATTTCTAGTTCATTTTTTTTTTGACAATACTTGAAGAAGCAGAACAACTCAATCACTGATAGTGTATTTGAAAAATCCTGAAGTCTAGTCTTTTTCCCTTTCATTAAGTGACATAGCTGGAATCAATACTGAAGTGTTAATCCTGGGTTATCTTATGAGCAGCTGGAGTGCTTGAAATATTTCTTAAACTGGAATATAGCAAGTATCCAGTTAAAAATAACTAGCATTGCATTTTTAACATCCATCTCTCCAAACCCTGGGAAACTTGAAGTGCAGAGTTTATAACTACCTTTTGAAAGTTTTCAAAGCAATAGCACATTACATTGTTATTTCGCTTCTTTTTAAAAAAGGATACTTGTTGGGTTCTTGAGTCATAATTCATTCAAAAGCAAAAGCTTATCATCATCCTTTAGGCGGGATGATAAGTCCTGCATCAGAGGTTTTTACCGTGGTGTTTCTTTAATGCAAGATGTGTGCCATGTAAGGATGCACAGTTTTGCAACAAGGCTACTTTAAATGGTTCATATATTCAGATTGTTCCTACTAGATCTGTATGTTTGAAGGTGACACAGCCTTCATCAACTTCCTTTTATTTCATTTACACAGCAGTTGCTGCTGTAACATCTGGGTCAGGAATTCTTCCAATGATTTGTAATAATCAGGGCTGCAGGCACAGATTTTTTCTGTCTTACAGAAGCAATATGTAGTGTGAACAAGTTCTTGTAATCTGCTACAAGGCAGTATAGTATAGACATCACATTTTGATCTATAATTGAAGCTAAAACTTTTTATGAAAATCCAAGGATTAAGATGGCTTTATTCACCAATTCACTTGGCCACAAGAGTGATCTGTAATTTCATCAAGTCTCATGAATAAGTATTATACATTTCACCATTTCCTCCAATGCCGATCAGTATGGCCAGTGTCAAAAGAAAGAGAAATTCAATACAAATCTGTCTTAAGTATCAAACCTAGACAAAGCTGCTTACAGCTTCTTTTGGAGATATGTACCCAATATTGTCAAAATCTCCTCACATCCATTCATAAATAATTACCATCTCATTTTTAAAGCAAAGCAAAGAACCCACAACCCCAACCCTAAGAAAACAGCCAGCTTTCCACCTGTAACCATTCATAGGAAGAAAGAAGCAAATCATTCCATTACGTCAGTCAGCAAAGCTCAAGTACTCTGGGCTTTTTAAAATGGCTCACTGAGATTAAAGTGCAACTATAACTGGGAAAGACTGTCACCACATACCTAGTTGAAGATATCCCTCCTCATTGCAGGAGGGTTGGACTAGATGACCTTTAAAGGTCCCTTCCAATTCCCAAACCATTCCATGATTCTATGATATCGTGCATATGTATGCAGACCTACACCTTTGCGTGCTCTACATAAAACCAATTATTATGTTTTAATCATTCACAAACTGGTATAAAGATTGGAGCACACATAGTTCATTTGGAATTGATCTTTTAAGAAAAAAAAAAAAAAAAACAAAAACAACAAACCAACCCACAACTGTATAATAAACCTAGTGCCTATCAATAAAATCCTATTTTGGATTTTGGCTAAATATAGTACAAGGGAAAGCCACCATGTATTAACAAACAAGGCAAACTATTGCAATTGTTGATCTCTGAGTAAGAGATGGGCAGTTACCATTTTGATCTTCCACTTCCTGACAAATCAAAGCTGAAACAGTTGTAATGTTTGCCCTGTGGTTTAAAAAAGCAAGAAGGAAGAAGTGCCTAGGCAACCTATTTTCCCCAGTTAGTACCCCCACCAGTGCAAAGATCTGACACACTCTGAAAAAAAACCCTATCTAAAATTCTGCCAAGAAAAATGTCAAGTGGTCACACAAAGCAAGGACGCCACAGTGCATCTATGAGTGTCTATCAAAGCCCACATAGTAACCTTTCCAGCAACATCACTGCATCATTTAATTAGGCCAAAGGAGGAGAGTTGCTGAAATTACTTCAGCCTTCAGTAGTCCAGCACAGAAATAGCTGCACTCTTAAAGACAGCAGTAGATAATTTTTTTTTTTATTTTAAAAGTTAGAAATTATTACTAAGAAACACTCCGAAGGTACATCACTGTCATGCTCACATAAGAAAAAAATAAAGATAATCTTTCTGTGACAAAAATAATGCAAGACCAGAATTAACCTTCCAGCACTTTATCACACATCTTGACATGAGAATCACACATTCATTGTTAATACAGACGGTGTCCTTCTAAAGAAAAAATAATCAGTTGATGGGAGTCAGTTAAATAAAATCCCACAATTTTAAATACTTAGAATTTTATACTGGCTTGCATTATGCAAATTGAAACAGATTTTGAACCTAAAACCATTATCAGAATAGCATTTTATAAAGAACACACTATCTTAAAATAGTTGTGATTAGTCATTAATTTAAAATAATACACACCCATTTTCAAAGAGGTATATTGCAATATGTAGTTGATCCTATTGGCAGGCATATTTCAGATACAGAAAATAAAACAGAAGAAAAGTTCTTTTAGAAGTATTTTTAGATAAACTTTTTCTGTTAATATACGTGGAGCAACTCAAATTGTTTGCTACTCAGCTAATATATAACTTACATGAGCCTTCCTGCTATCTGTACCTTAATGCATACTCCCAAGTAAAGACAAACGTTTTAAAGCCTCAACACGTGTCAAAAAGTTTTTGCCACAAAAATGCAGATTTCCAACAAACAAGAAACTTCTGGAGAGCAATTAATGTGATATATTTAATGCATACCTGAAAAATTCAAAGTTGAGACAAGCTTTTGGCAAAAAAAATTTGTCATCTTGCTTGAACCATAGTTTGCTCATAGCAGTGTCCTGTGTCAAGAAAAGAGCTTTTGTTAAGTCACTTAACTTTAACCTGTAATGTATTAAAAGTCTCTTCACTACTTTAAATCTCAGTTTAGCATTGTCCCCTCAAATTCATGTTTTCTGCTATACACATTTCTGTATACATTCATTTACCCTTACTAAGACTTCTCACCATATGTCACCTTAACAAGTAGTTAAATGGCTGCAGCATGTGAATGAGTTTATGATTAAAACGGGAACTACTTTTCTACAGCAGGAGAGATCAAAAACATGAAGTTAGCTTCACAAAATTCCCTGCTAATGCTAGCATTAAAACACGTGCTGTTATGCAGCACTGCAACAGCACAGTTACGTGTTTTAGACTAAGAATACAATTGTGTATTTAACGCTTTTAATAAAAAAATACTAATGCATTGTATGTTGTGGTAACAAAAAAAAAAAACCACATGCACTTTTAGAAAAAGTAGTAAAACTAGCTCAAAATTAGTTAAAAAGATCTGTCACCAAAACTGTTTAGAATAATCTCCTAGTACAGGAAAGAATCTAAACAGCCTCCCCTATTGCTTTTTCTCCCACAAAAGCTGTGAAATAGATTCTCTCTGTTCCAGCTCCAAGTTAACTTTACACATACACCCAACACCTTTTCTTTTAATTGCTTTGAATTGAGTATGTAAGAAGAGAGAACTTTTAAATGTAAAATTATTTCTCTTTCTCATATTTTTGAGCAGATGTTCTTCGTTTCTCAGGGATTTGGCATGTTACTTTCCTCCTCCTTTTTGCATAAATGTCTCTTATAGCACACTTTCCTCTATACAATATTCAACTCACACTGAAAAGCCAAATTACAGCTTCTCTCCGAGACAACAACATTTTTATTCTGTTAATTTGCTACTACATAGCTTAGAATACATCTTACATCATGAACAGAATGATAAACAGTAGAGCCTGTCTGTAGTACTGGAGACCTGACCCAATAGCTAGAGATCGCTAGCTACAGTCCATAGTTCAATTTGAAAGCCCATATCCTAACTTCCCTCTTTCCTGAGGGTTCTTTTCAGGGCAAGATGTACCATTGCAACAGAGGCCACCTAGTGACATGCTGCCAGTGAAAATGGCCATCCTGTTCCTGCATTAAGTTCCCATCCCTCCCTTGCTCCACAACGCTGGTCCAAACCATAGTAAGCCCACTCAGGCATATAAAACAGCAGAAAAATCGCTTGTTTTGTACAGCTTATCTCTGCTGATTTAGTTCTTGCAATGTTCTGCTGTGGGGTCAGATAAATGCCAGGGCCCACAAAAGAAAAATGGCACAGGCATACAGCTGGGAAGAAAATAAAAAGAGATGCAGGCAAAATAGATAGTATCTATTTCATCAAGTACAAAAGATTAGAACCATTTTCCCTCAGAAAACAAAGAGAAAGGAAAAACTAAAAGCGAATGCATTTCTAAAGCAATGATGCCTTAAAACAAAGCTTTTGTGTGGATCAATTGCATAGCTGCTACAGAGACAATGAAGGACCATCAAGTTGCTGTAGCAAACCAATTAGTGTTACTTAATAGAGCCACAGTATGTGTCCCTGCCAAGGTGTAGGGTTTCAGTTCAGGATGAACATCAACATATGACTTCAAATATGAAGTCCTCCTCTTAAGAATACTGCTTCAAGAATATACCTGAAGTGCCCTGTGCAGAATAAATAAATATGTTTTCCTGAAGGATTACTTTGACCTAAAATAGACTTATATTAATGTGCAAAAAGTACTCCTGATTTGAGTATTCAAGCTGAAACACAACGTGTAATTGTAGAAGACTTTTCCTATTTAAACTCTGATTAAGCCTAGAACAGAGACGAGCAGTAGCAAAGATAACTCCACTTTAGTAGTGAGAAGTATTTGTAAAGTAAATTTTAGGTACTCAAAAAAACCTAAGATTTGCTAAAAGTATCGAGTTCATTAAATGATGCTTCCAGGAGACTGGAGAGTGATGTTTATTTACATGTTTACATCTCCCTCTCCCTTTTTCTATACAGTTACACAAGAATAGCCTTGTCTACACCCTCAACTTACTGAACACTGCTCAAAAAAATTAACAGTGGGAGTCACTCTTCTGCTGAATAGACAGCTTTAATATGGTTTCTATCAATTTTTAACACATTTTCAAAAGGGCAAAGAGAGTTCAAGCTGTTTGTAGATACATTTTTGTAGGAAACCAGTCCTAATACAAAGTTCAGCAAAAATGAACTTTCTACTGTCTTTTTCTAGCAGTATCTTTTTGTACTTGTTTATTTTACTTTAGAATATGACATGATCTGTATCTTAAAAACACACAGAAATTAACTGCTAACTTCCCAGAAGGTTAGCTAGCAAACAGAACAAATACGGAGCTTACCTTGACAAGGGCAGGGTACTGTGTCGCATCTTTTTCCAATGGCAAAATCTCAAAGTTTGTAGGAATGAACTCATTCTTCATTGGAAGCTTAAATTTCCCATTCAGGTCAGCATTTTGCCATTTCTAGATAAACAGAAGAAACAATGAGGCGAAGCAGAATTTCTGCTTAATTAATGGATATATAGTTATTTATTTTATGCTGTAACAAAAGATTTTAAAATGTGTTCCACTAGCTTATGTGTAAATACTATTAAGTTAACAGGGAAAGAGAGAAATATCTGGGGAAACCAAGTTGGAGTAGACTATCAGCAGGATGAAGTGCTCTGAGAAGAAGGCAAGAAGATAAAAAATAATTTTGAAAAGTTTACAGTAGAGTGGAAGGTAGTTCTTCTATGTCTCATTTTTTTCTGCTATCCTGCACTCTAATTGAAGGTATTGAACTAAATACAAAAGCAAGAATTGTAATCAAGAACCTAAGTATGGACAAGCTAAAGGGAGTGAAGTGTTCCTGTGCAGCCTGTATTCAACATGTGCTCAGCAGGTCCCATTTAGTTCTAGGGTGTATTTTATAAAGCCTTCTCTTCTTAAAAGAATAGATCAGTAACAAGTTTCAGTAAGGATTTTCCCACCTCCTTTGTTGGAGTTTTGGGTTTTAGAAGCTCATAAATTGGCAAAACTTGCTGATTTTTTAAGTAACAGAAACAGTGTTACATGTAGCAATTATAAAAAGATCCATTGATCCCTTTCTTAAGAACAGATTAGTTCATTAACATTTAATAGAGACTTTTAAGAAGTTAATGCTTACATTTTTAAAGTAGCCACTGCATATTATGGATCTTTTATATATAAAAATGATATAATATTCCCTGTACTTAACACAGTTTAAAACCATTAAAAAGTATACATCCTATGTAATACATATCTGAAATCTAAAGACTAGCATATGACCCTTAATTCTCATCAATATTAAACAGACTCATCATACAATTTTCAAGCTATGTAGAGCAGCAAATTTAAGTTCTCCCTCCAACTAAATGGAAAATTAGATAAAGAATTTACAACTCTTTCACTTGCAGATATTAGAATATATTAGAAGTTTTAACATGCCTTAATAACTTCATCAGAAATTGCTTCTTGCTTGTACTGTGTTCCATACCAGTCTTCAGTTCGATCAGTTTTTCCTTCAAAAGACTTGGAAACTATTGCAACTCTGAAAACAAAGAGAAGCAAAGCACTTTGGCATGAATGTGCTGAGAAAAGACTGCAAGTAATTATTCAGAGCACTATTTCTTTTCCATCACTAGAATGCATTTATTTCTGGAAATGGTCCCTGGACAACTACAAAATACATTTGGATAGCAAGTATACGTATACTGAACTACACACTAAGTTTAACCATGAAATCAAGTTATCAGCATAATGAAATTTTACTGGGTTTCTGAAGGGCTTCAACCTAGAATTATTATTGCATGCAATTTCTATTTTTTAGATTTTGTCCTTGTTGTAGAAAACACAAAAAGCAGTCCTTGAGATATTCTACGAAATTAATGAAGCAACTACATTTTTCATACTACCTATATCAACGCTCAGATATGTGGAAATACTGACTACAGAAATATTATTTCTGACATAGCATTTTAGATTGTCATTGCAGTTTCACCCTCCCATTCATAATCTGATAGTTAAGAGTTTCTTTATTTTGTATCATTCTCATATTATCATTTCAGATTGATATCTGATTTCATATCAGATTGATATTTCCCCCCCCCCTTTTTTTTGTTTGGTTTTTTTTTTGAGGGGAAGGGAAGAAAATCAGGAAGATTAATACATTATACAGTCAATACAGCAGAATTATAGTCAATTAGAAACCTGAATCACAGAATATCTCAAGTTGGAAGAGACCCATACAGAGTTAACTCCCTGCTTCTCACAGCACTACCTAAAACTAAACCCTATGACAAAGAACATGATCCAGATGCTCCCTGAAGAATACACTTAAATAAAAGGAAATCCAGAATAAAGGAAACAACAGACTTATCAGTATTTTTTCAATAGTTTTCATAATAGGTATCAAGAAAACTCCTTTAATCCTTTTTAACAACCTACAACACAAGAGACTATTCAATAAAAGTAGCTACCTTTAAATATAAATAGATGATTATAAGAATTCTGAAATGGTCAAAAAAAGGAAGCACAATTACTTCCTACATACATTTAACAATCCCTAGATGCTGAACAGCACAGTAACAGACTTTGTCAAATCTTTGCAGATGACTAAAATGCACATTAAAACATCAAAATATACACAATGTAAGTGTTCTTTTTTTTTATTATTCACAGTTATCTTCAAGGCCAGGAGCATTCTGTTGTCCATTTCTAATGTGCACGGTAAAGTGGGCTGTAAATCAAAACAGGCATAAGGATGTGCCTCAAACTATAATACTTTACAAACATGTTACTGGAGAATTCCCTTGGGATTAATTTTGCAATACACTGAAAAGTTTAAATACATGGATTATTAATATGCCTATGTCCTCACCCCTCCTTTTTCATCTAGTTTTTACACATAAATGACTAAATGACCCAAGAAGTTGAAGAAAACAGGATTCTGCTGTATTTAGTTCTAGATTCTCCTATCATGAAGATTCTCAAATTATTATTTAATCTACGCATTGTAGTTTGAGTAGCAGAACAGTGGGGCAAATAGCTAGCATTAGATGCACTTAAATGACAAGTACATCTCAGAGTCACAATTGTGAAGACACGTTCTCTAGCAGAAGATTAAAAAATTGGAGCAGGACTCTTAATTCTGAGACATAATTTTAAATCATACGCACTACAGAGGGGCAATCAAATCTCACGTTTCAGGGATGTAGATTTCCTCTGGGTTGAGGAAGGGATAATTTTTTACTCCCTACCTTTGAAAGAACATTAAAACACACACATGCACACATATACATGCACAAAACAACTCCTGCTCCTCTGCAAAAGTTGTACAGTATCCAAACCAGAATAAGAATATTAATCTTCAAGCAATATATTATTTCATTTCTCATTGCAAATGGCAATAGGAATGGTTAACATTTTTATTGTGACTTTATATAAAACTGTTTCATATGTTTGCATGTTACATGTATTTCATTTTTTATATAAAAGGAACAATACTATATAAATATTCAGCAAAGAATTAAGCACTTGAACCTTAAACAATATCTGCAGCACAGCAAATACTAGCTCAGTCCACAAGGTGAAATCTATTAGAGATATTGTTGTTTACATTAAAATGAGCCATAGAAATACTCTACTGTTTTGCATTTTAACTTGGACAGCTGGTGAGCAAAAGCTCTAAGATGTACAGATGAAGTTGCTAAGAGACTATAAAAACCATAAAGTCTATCAGAATTTCAAAACGACCGAAAAGGCTTTTCCATCCATTAAATAATAAATAAATAAATAAATAAAAGTATCTTAAACTAAAAGATCACCCTGATAAAGTCAAATAATCGTGCAGCCTGAGCAGCAAGACAAAGGTGTTTTATGCTAGAATACGCAGATGTCTGTTATTCAACATTATCTCCTTCTACCCTTCTCCAGGGTACCAATGCTCAAGCAGTAGTGACAACCCAAGCATACAAAGATTTGCTGTAGGAACATACTAAAATTTAAGAGCTGAAACTAACTGTCTGCTCTATGTATAGAAAATGAAATTGTGGAAATCAGCACTGCAATTCTTCAAGCAGTTCTGCTTCAAGGGATCCTCCTGCCCTCCCCGTATCCCAAATCGTTACTGGAATGTTTACTTACATTTTGAGCTCTCAGAAACATACCCACAATCACATGAAACAAACCAAAAGGCATTTTATCTGCCTGAGACTTAAAACCTAAACCAAGACAGAAGCATAATCAGCAATGAACACAAGGACAGGAAAAGAAGAGGGGAAAAGCACCACCACAGTTAAAGTTGTCAGTTATGTAGCATTACTTTTGCTTTTCATTTCTGGGTTGTGCTGTATAGCACTAGGAACATCCACATGGTTTAAGATAGCACTGGAAAATCAAGACAGGCAATTAGGCAATCTTTAATAGGGCCTGCTTTATAACATATTTAAACTCAACAAGTGCAATTAGGCTTCTACGCCTTTCATGAACATGCAACACCACTAAAACTGTAAATGCAATTTACTTCTATCTGTACATTCTTGTACATACAGTCCTCAGTTATGTTCAATTTTAAAAAACAAATACAATTTCTATAATGTGATACATATTTTACTAGACACCATCTTGGTTTTCACTCTCCTGAAATAAGTACATGTGATGGATCCACCGAAGAGTGTTACTTGGGAAGAGAATGTGTGCTTTAAAATGAATGTACTTCTAGGAAAGATTATGTACTATTACATTCCAGATTTACATCACAAAATTCAAGCTTCTAAGGGTGGAAAAAGTAATAGACCTTGAGACCACGGTATTTGTTATATTAGTAACTGACATGTCAAAGCAGATTTGTTGCAAAAACATGAATTTATACTTAAAATTGAACAATTGCTTTTTTTAGGAACTAATTTAAACTTTGTCTTCCAAATGATTATATTGTCAAACAGCAGAAAAAATTACAGATTTCTTATCCAAATGCATAAAATAACATGACAGAGACAAAAAGAGCAAAAGCCTAGAATTTTTACAACCTCCCCCAAAACCATCAGTAAAACTGATGCAAGGCAATACAGGCTGTTCAAAGCCACTTCCACACAAATCTCATTAGAAAAGAGGAAGAGGGGAAACTACAGAGATGCTGCTAGGGTGCAGCATTCTAATCATTCTGCAGAACCACAAGTAATTTGTAAGGGTTCAGTAAAACTAAGGCTCTACAAACACCATGCTTTGTATGGGGAAATAAGTAAACAAATTGTGATTTTCAAATTCTTTACTCAAATACAATGCAATTAAAAGATAAACATATACATTCCGTATTTGTAACATGTTTATCATCACAGATAAGCATCACCCACTGCATTGAAATAACTGTTTGCTCAGTATATGTGAAATTCTAGCCCTTAGAAATTTCTGTCTCAACATCTTGGCATTCATTTTCTTTTTCTTCCCTCTAGAAGAGTACTACTACTGCACTTCATCTATCAGAAGAGGAAAAATTCCATTTACTATCCAGGGGGAAATGTTGTTTAGATGCTTAATCTGATGAGTCACTAGCTTCTTAAATTTTAATAAGAGCATTTATTCTGCAGATGATGAGGGGAAAAAATTGTATTGGAAATGATGGGGAAATTACATTTGTCAGCTAAGATTGCGACACATGCCAAGTCTTATCTTCACAGATGGCTGGCAAAACCCAGTGCAGTTTGAACAAATCAAAAATGATACTTACATCTTAAAAAGGTTTCTCTCTTAGGGAAATTAAGCCACTAAATGCAACAAGTAGTGTGTGGGGGCAGGAGGGGGGAGGAGAACATGAAAACTTCCTGTTATGGTTCAGTCAAATAGAAGCACATATGGATACTTGCTACCATCTGTGAGTACGGATATTTTTCCATACTTTTTAAAAACAGTTTGTTAAGAAAATAAGAATTGAAAAGCTGAACTTTTTAGAGAAGACACTGAACAGCAGTCTCTAACCATGAATGCAGCTACCTCAATATAGATACGCCAAGAAAAGTTCTTAGTGTAGGTGAATACCACTAGGGTTATGAAAAAGAAATTATGAATACAATCATAATACAAAGGAAAAATTCATAACAATGGGAAGTAAACCATTGCAAGACACAATTTATGAAAGGCATAAAAAGATAAAAAAACAAACCAAGCAAAAAAAAAAAATATCCAGCAGGATTTTTTAAAAGCAGGTAGAGTTGGGATGAAAAGGGAGAACGGCAAGGTAAACATGAGTGTAAGTATCAGTAAATAGCAGATAACCAGAACACTATATAGATACTTAAAAGCACATGTCCACAGTTTTTTGTTAGTATATAGAATTTGCTCAAGCAATGACAAAAGTAGAAAACTAGCTACTGGATTGATAGTTTACTATATGCACATAGATACAGGTATAATTAGAAAAAAAGTAAAACACAAGGGGACCCTTTTATTAGCATCTATAATCTCAACTCATTCTTTCAAGAGAGCCCACTGAAAATGCATATCCACAGTGGCTTTCTTGAACCGTTGGTAACAGGCCATGAAATCACTTTCAGTAATATTTAACTAAGTTCCCTCCCCCCACCCCCAAGATATTCTACCTTGCCAGCAATTTAAAATAAAAAAGCACTATAAAATTGTATTCCTTGTTATATTTTA
>JAVJGJ010000062.1:26746209-26772945 GCA_035590215.1 Microhierax caerulescens
CACCCCCAAGATATTCTACCTTGCCAGCAATTTAAAATAAAAAAGCACTATAAAATTGTATTCCTTGTTATATTTTACCATACCTTTAAGTATCTTAGTCAGGTAGAAGATTAAAAAAATCCCTAATTCATTTCATTCTACTTTTAATTTCAAAAGGTAAGTGCCTAAAATGTGTCTACAAGGAATATAGTACTATATATAAGTTAACATTTTGTTTCCATCACATAAAAATAGGAAGGTCTAATTAGCTCAGATGTGTAAACACCTGATACCTCGGATAAAAACATTTAATTCCCACTAAAATTGAAAGGACTTCTACATCTGAGAAAAATCAGCTTGCAGTATTATCATAGAAGCACAACTAACTTCTGAGTCTACACTGAAAAACCGTGTAATTTAGAGAAGCACATAAAAGCAACAACACTTAATCTTAAATTTGGGTTGACGTTTTGGGTTTCTTTTTATAAGTTACAGTTTTGGAGAAGACAAATAGCCTGAACATAAAGAGAACTAAGGTGTGAATGTATAGCTGTTATGGCAATAGCAAACACTAGCATGGTTTTAGTCTACACATAATAAGCAATAAATTTATTATTACTCAGATCACATACAATTCTAACTCAAAGTATGCATGCTACATCATTATAGTCCTCCTGCAGGCCTCATTCAATCCATTTTAGAATACCAGTGCTTTGCTGAATTCCGCTGTTAGAACTCCACGTAATCAGTCTCTGTTAACTCTCCAGTTCGCACATATTTATATTTAAGCTTTAACAAGACAGCTGCAGGCACAGCTGTGGGCATCACATCTGAAGCCTCAGAGAACTAACCTACCTGTATTTACTATCTTTAAACCCTACTAAAATCCCTGTAACAAAATGAATATATAATTTCTTCAACAGTAAACTGAGGAAGCCATAAACCCAGGTACATTCTGATTTTTAAAGTCCCTTTATCTCCCAGAATTTACCTTTTTTATTCAAATGCTTAAAATTAGCATAGCATTATAATGTATTTCTTAAGCCAAGTAAAGTGAAGAGACAATGTATTTAGTCCTGAGGGAAGATCAAATGCAACGTATTTCTTCTAGCATCCAAAAAGAAAGCACATTGACAACAAGCTAGAAGCAAGCACGGTGAGACCCAAGACATTTAAAGCCCGAGATTACATGGAAACCCACATACATGGAAGTTACTAGATGACCATCCCTATCTGAGCACAGACTTTCTTGATTCAGTCACCGTGCCACCATCCCTCTTCCATCACCAAAACTTTTGAGGCCTTTCTGTACAGAAAAGAATTTCTTGCCTGCCCTCCCTTTTTTTTTTAACCCAAGGACAAAGAGGAATGCAGATTTGAAACTGCAAATGCAAATATGGGCTTATATTAATGAAAAGAGCATTGTGAAATGGCTCTTTATTACCTATTTGAAAAAAGCATATCCCATAACATTCTAAATTCTTCTAAAATTGTCGCCACTATACTTGTGCCTCTGACCACATTCTATAGACCTGAATTTTCTCCCTCTACCTATATTCTCTACACTTTCTCACACAAATAACTTTTGAACAAGGTTAATTATGGTTATTTTATGCTTAAGTACTGTCAACTGGAGGGAATTGTCAAAAGGCTGGCATAGCCAGCAAAAGGAGTGACACAGAAAACTGATGAGTGGTTTGTGGCATCCAGCAGCTTCTGATAGACTTAAATAGTCTATGAATGTATTTACATATATTAAACTCCTCTAGCAATTTTTGAAAATTTAAGCAAGCAGATGCTTTGGAAGTTCTCTGGCTAATAACGAAGACACAGTTTACATTACAGAAAGGTATCCTTCCCTAAGATAACACTGACTGTTTTCTTGCAGTGTCAAGAGCCATATAGTAAGGCTATGTGAAACTGTAATAAATGCCAGATGTGATTAAGCACCTGTATCTTGTTTACTAGATCAGTGTAAGAAAATGGTTTACCTATTGCTTGTAAGCAATTCTAAAAACAGTTACAAAAGTTAAAATTCATGTGGAATTTGGTTAAGCTTTCTTCAGAGAAAAAATAATTATATATTCACTCTTTTAATTACTAAAAATACTCTTTAGGTTAAAGGTAAGCTCTTGTATCAAATTTCTAAGAAAGCAGGCAGTAGATCAACATGCAAATACATCCAAAATAAAAGCATTTAATATAATAGGAGACAGAACCTGGAAATTTTCTCTAAAGTATTGTTTGTTCAAAATATGATCTCTCAAAATATTCAAGCTTCAGCTGCAGTATCCCACACATATTACACACAGACGCACACCCACACACAAAGATATAGGCCCTTCTTTAAAGGGCATTAATTACTATGGCAACTACTGTCACTGATATAGGCAGCTCCATTTTATCATTACTGGTATACCCCTAGAAACACCAGAACCACATGAATCTACAGATTTTTGTCATACAAATGAACATAGTTAGGACATGTGCCCAAACTTTTAAGTAATTCACAATAATTTCAATAGACTGAAATATATAAACACTAGAAATATATGAATGCATACCTCTATATCCAACACTATCTGAAAATTTCAGTGTGGAACACATTCAGAAACAGACCCCCTCAAAAATCACCATTATTTATTTTATAATATACCTGGCTTCCAAAACACTGATAAGCAAGTGTACAAATAAGTAGGACTGATATACAGAATCACAAGCAAGAGCTTGTTTCTGTGTTTTTCACACATTTTCAATAGCATCCCTACACCACTGATTTTACAATTTATTACAATATACACAAAACATATATTAAGAGAACCAAATTGCAAACATTAGGAAAAAAAGGAAAATTCAGGCTCCAATGTGCTAGTATAACTGTTGCCCATGCACCCTTTTAGTAATTACAATTGTAACACCTTATACATACATATAAATATATGCACACACAAATTCATATTGTTCTACTGAACCTCTGCCCTGCTCACTGCACAGAACAATTATTCAGTATTTTATGTTTTGCTCCACGCATGACCTGACTTCTCTTTCCAATATTCACATCTTTCTGTAAATGAATAGAATTACTACAATGTCTCTTCCACAGCACTCAGTGTTTTCATATTTTCATATTTCATATTTTAAAATATCCCAAGAAACATTATTTTCATAGATAGGAAGCAGAAGCATATAGAGATACATGAAGTTATACAGTACCCACTCATCTGAGATGCTCACTTTAAGACTTCCCCCCCTCCAATTCTTCACATTGTATGGTACCTCAACGGTTAAAAGCAAAACTTCTGTTGAGTTGTTTGTGGATTTAGGTGCTCAGCAATCCCTCTAGTTAGGCCTTAAAATCTCAGGCATACTCAAGAACATGAAAAGGAGTAAGTAATTACTGGCCTGCTGTGAAAAGTTTGTTTTAGGAGCTTGTCTCATGCCAGTTAAGAAGCTTGTGACAAAGCAAAGAAGGAATTCAACATTAAACAGTCTAAACCTTGAATCTCTACTTTTCCCTTTCTGAAGATTCCTGTTACTTTCATTACACACATTCCAACTACATTGGTAGGTCAGGCAGAGCAATAATAGCACTGGCATTTTGTCATGTAATTCCAGAACATTTCTATTCTGTGAGAACAGAAACAGAAGTTGTATGGGGGGAGGAAAAAAACCCAGCAATGTAAACTTTGGTTTCTTTGCCCTTTTGTAGACTATACAGCACTCTTACCTCTGCTCTGCCAACTAGTCCAAATTCCTATCTTCTTCTCATTTTTTTTGTCCACTCTGCACTTAACCACCCCCAGCAGTTCCACTAGCCAGCCTCTATCCATCCTTGACTGAGATTCCAGCTACCCACAGCTACCAGTACCTCCCCTTAAATTACGCCCATGATGTCCTTTGCCAGCTGTCCTGTTCCAGGCTCTTCCTCCCTTTGCTAACCATTTACCCAGCCTTTCCTCCTCCACAATTAATATGCCTTTTTTTCACCTGCCCTCATTTTCTTCTCTACAGCTTCCAGATTCCTTCACTTGTAAATTATCAACTCAGAAAAATAATCTTTCCCTCATTCTGGTCACACTACTGTTTTTTAGGTATTCAGACACTAGGTACACTTGTTCTTTCAGCCTCCCTCTTCTACTCTGCTTCGGTGTCATCAGAAGCACAGAGAGGCAATCCCTTTTCCTTTCAACATCCAGCCTGACCAGTTACTGAGCCATGAAATTTGTACTGCAGCACACTGCAAAAACTCATCTACACATCACATCAAAGAGATGCTCTGGGAGTCTGAGAGATTTTAGCAGCTAAAGACAGCTATTTCTACCCACATAAGCAGATACTTTTCAGAGGTTCTGCTAAGGTGCATGAAGTTTTGTAGCTCTCCATAGGAAAGATAAAATATATACAGCAGACAAAAGCCATCCTCTTAACAAATTTCCAGACCTAGCTCCAAATCATGAATATTAGAGCATTCCATATAAAGCGTCCCACGAATTTAAACAGGCAGGATATTT
Organism: Microhierax caerulescens; assembly: GCA_035590215.1. Classification (NCBI taxonomy): domain Eukaryota; kingdom Metazoa; phylum Chordata; class Aves; order Falconiformes; family Falconidae; genus Microhierax; species Microhierax caerulescens. The sequence continues at coordinate 26,750,700 of JAVJGJ010000062.1, forward strand.
TTACTAGGCTTTCTCAGTAACAGTTGAGCTATTCCAAATAAGTAACTTCCTAAAAACTATTTCTGCCTGAGGAAGACATCCTGTATAGAAAGGACCAAAAGGATGTTTTTGTTTGAACAGGAAAAGTTGCATGCACTTAACAGCGCTTATTTTCAATGGTGAGCAGAGACATTTAACACACAGAACAACTAGCTCTTTTTCAGTTACATTTACTTTGGAGCTGTAAGAGTCACCTAAGAATTTGTGTTTCCATTAGTTCATCTGCTTTCCTATAATGTCTGGGTTAAAATGCAAGTCACTGCAGTTTAACTTACCGAACATTTTCTGGTCTCAATTTATCCAGTACCATCTCTATTAAATCAGGCCTGAATTCTTCAAGCAAATACTCAGCAGCCAATACTTCTTCTATAGGATAATACTAAAAAACAAAGCCCAGAAACACGTAGATGAATTAAACAAATAAGCATGAGAAAACTACTGTTTTGTAAAGGAAATAGAAGTGTATACTTCTGGCCACTAAATCTGTATTACCTTGGCAATTTCAAATTCAAAGTGCATAGAAGTCCTAAAACCTCTCTCTTAAAACTAACCAGGATGGAGTAGTACTCTATGTAATCACATTTCTCCTATATTAGGTAATTTTATATACTCTGTATTACCATTCTTTCCTCTTGAAATATTTTGTCTCAATATAAAAAGTCATCCACCGTTAAAGAGCTTTGAAGCAACTAAAGTAAAAATAACATGGTAAATGCTGACCCCTGGAGGATATGTTTAAAGATAAAAGAACTCAAAGTACTCACTAGAGTGCATTTGGGAAAAACAAAACATAACAAAACAAAAATATCCCAAAACACAGTAAAAACAAAACCCCAACCACCAACCAAAAAAAAACCACCACTAAGTTTTTTAAGATCCTAAGAATCTTATTTTTTAAGAATCCTACTTTTATTTACGGTACTTTAAAGAAAGTATATGTCAATTTTCTAAAAGCGTAATACAAATTTACAGGTTTAATGCTAACGTTTTTTATTTAGGATCAAACTGAAAATCTCTTAAGGTACATCACAATTTAAGAAGGCAAAACCAGTGAAAATTCCTCTGAAAATGATTAGTGTGGTTGACAGGAAACCTTTATTCTGTTTACCAAGGGGAAAATACCAGGTGACCTAAGCACTGAGCACTTGCAGTTTGCCATAATGGTACACATTCTTTGACCAAAACTATTAAAAAATAGCTTTTTGAATTACATATATTATACAAAAGACTACAGTGGAGTAGTTACAGAGTAACTCACACAAAGATTTCGGAAAAGAGAAAGGTCCTGGGGGGTGGAGACCAAGGACAATAAACCAAACCTGTGTTAGAAAAAATTCAAATGTGAATGCTAAAGATCCAGAATTTGAAAGATCTTGTCAAAAGATTCCTTGCACACTGCAGAATACTTGTTTAACTACATTCTGCATAAATGGCTAAGCAGACTAAGCAACCTAAAGAAGAAATATTAAGTAATCTATGCACTTCTATCTGAAATTACCAATGCAATATAGATTTTGTGACCAAAAGCCTACACACTATTCCCTTTACAAACATGGGCCACAGTCTGCCCACCAGCTGGAACTGAAGGTAAAATTTACTTTGTTACTTTGTTATTTTTGTATTGCTTGAGCAAGTGGGTTGGACAAGATGACCTCCAGAGGTCCAGTACAACCCCAAACACACTTTCCTGATTCTGTGACTACTTTTCAGCAAAGTCAGAGCATAACGTAACCAAAATAAAGCAAACTAAAACAACGTAGATACATCAAGTTAAAATGAAGTTTTACAAATGGGAAAATAAAGAGACAAAACAAAACAAAAGAGCAGGGGCACTGTAAACCTGAGAACAACTACCTGGAAAACATCAAGCCTAAATATGACAAATGTGAAATGTAATTTCACAGCGAGACCTTAGTGGTGACTCCTTAGACCAGCACAAATGTGCTTTAAAGATGAACTTAAGTTTTGTTGAATAAATAGGTTTTTTAAACCCTTTCGGTAAATATGTAACAACTCATGACATTACATTCACTCACACTAACTTATACACAGGTTCTTCTCCAAGTTATGAAAAAGTTAGTATTCATAAGCACATGAAGTCACCACACAACAGTTCTAGCTTGGTTAATTCAAAGCACAAGTTTAGTATGACTCAGAGGCAATAAAAAGAACTAGAAAAGTTATTTTTCTAGTATTTTGTAAGCAACTAGCAACAGAATCAGAATTACCATGCATACTGCAAAGCACAGCAAAAGAAATGCAGTAGGGAAAATAAAAAAAAAGGGTTGTGAATCAATACCCTGCTCTTTGGAACACTACTTGCAACTTCCCCGACTAATTTTTGGAGACAGCAATTGTAATTGGGAATGATCCAACAAATACAGAACACAGAAAGACTGTTTCAGAAGTCAGAAGTCCATTTGGTAAAGAGATTTTATGCATTTGACACAACAGAAGCAACAGATAGCATCCCAAATAGGAGCTCCTTTAAATATCCATTTAAATGGTTTCAGTTAAGTCTAATGCTTTTTAGTAATCAGTAAGACAATTCTAAAATTAAAGATTCGTTATTTTGAACTTTACAAATTTAAGGTGTAGGAGCATTAACAGGAATTCCTGCAAAGAAACCAACAATGCCTCTGAGTAGATGTAGACATTAGCTGTGCAATGGAGAATGGCTGCAATGCATAAAAGTTGTGTGAATTTCACTAGACAAAAAAACCCTGCCTGAATCTTCCTTTAATGCAAAATGAGGGAACTTAATTTTGCAAGTATATAGACTAAGTATAAGCTGCATCATGATGCTTTCCATGCCAATACATAATCACATTAGTACAGTCAAACATTTCTAATTTGCCATCTTAATGCAGATATTTTTGCTTATTGCAGTATTTCCACATTGTTAACTATAGAAACATTTAGAAACATAGTGCTCGTGTTTACGATAAAATATTATTTTTCTAGTATCCCCCTAGAGAACATTTAGCTATCAGGTAGACACAGAATGACAAGGTACGTATGTCTTAGGAAACACTGCAGCAGATTAACTCCGGTTAGTGTAAAACCAGTTCTACCAAGTATAGAAGTGTAAAATGGTAGAGAGTGAAGTAAGTGTGACATTGACTCCCAAAACCAAGATCTGTGCAGCATGGTATTAGCTTCCTAAGCTCAAGAAGTGCAAAAGACCCTTGCAAATACCTGTATTTATTAAGAGAATAATCAAACATACCATTAAATGATTACTATATTGTAAAACAAACAAGAAAAAAAAAAAAAACAAACCACAACCAACTGAACAAAATCTCCACACTTACATGCAACATTCCTCCAAGCTTTGATGTATAACCTCGTGGTCGTTCTTTGTCTTTAAATCTGAATGCCACAGCATTTAGATCCTAGGAAACAATGTAGGAAGAGTTGAAAAGCATGTAATAGAGACTATTTTAAGAATAATTATTGGTTACTTAATTCCTTTTTATAACATAAAGAAGGAGTTTTGTTGTATCCATTTTATAGTAGTTAGACAGGTACCTAACAGAAGTTTTCAGTAATCAAGTTATACAAAACTCACAAGCAATTTCAGATAGTCTTCCAATGTGAACTGTTACACAAGTCTTCTAAGCCCTGTTTGTAGTAAATCTGTCCCATAGCTCATATATTTAAGTTTCCTGATAATGTGAAAACACACCAACTTTGATACAACCAACGTGTAGTGTTCCAGTGCAGTGTTAGTTGTACATCACTGAACCAAAGACTTTCCTTCTTCCTTTTTTGTTCCTTTTGTGCAGCCAGCTAAAAGGTAACTTTAGAGACAGAAAAATTGTGTGTGTTTATGCTGTCTTAGCCACAGAAATAGAACACATCATTCCTGGAATACAATGGCAAGGGTGAATTAAAGAGGTCTAAGACTGCAAAGCCAATGAAAATAACAGTCCATCCTTTTGTTAAGCCATGCAGTCTAGTTAATTCAACAATTCAGCTTAAAATAAACTCAAAAGAAGATTCTTTTCAAACCAGTTCACCAGCTCTTCCAACTCACCTCACAGCCTCAGGAGTGCTGGGGCTGATACAAGAGAAGCAAGGAAAAGACACAGGGATGAGATGGGAGGATGGAACTACCTCTTTCAAATCTTAAATTTGCTTACAAGGACAGTGAAACAATTCCATTGTGATTTTTAGCAGAGGGTAAAGAGAGACTTCCTTTGCAGTTGTCAAAATGCATCTGCAGAATTTCTGCTCTTAGAAACTCAACAGTTTTCACCAAATAAAGCTAAGATGGAACATGAAATCTTTACCCAAGCATTCGTAGCAAATCAATGTGACTACATATATATCTCTAATAAAATTGGTTTTATTTCACACTGTCATTGAGAAGTGCGATACTATTTAATTCCAACAGGATACTTTACATTTTTGCTCTATGCACACAGAACCATACACACTTGGTAAGAAGCATGAATGGTTCAGCAAAGACTAAAGTGTACAGCAAAAGTACTCCATGGAATTGTAGTTCACCTCTCAGAAAGGTGAGAGAACAATCAGCAAAATGTCCAACTGCCTTTACAATCTCACCTATATGATTTGACACATGAAAGAAGAGGATTAGAGTAACAGCCATTTCAATTTCCAATTCAGTGTTGCCCCTCACAGTAAATGCTTACCCACCTCCACCTTCAGTGAAGACTAAGGAAGGTTATGCAAAACCCTTGCAGACAGAGTAAGAAAAATCTTCCACCTCCATTACACCATCATAAAATGTCAACTCACAGCTTTGTAAGAGCACTTCACATCTACATTAAGACAATATATTCTGAATGTACCTGTCATTTGTAACAAGTTTATTAATTTTAAAGCTACAACATAACTACTAGGTGATTATTAAAGGCTATTTCCACAGCCATAGAATCTGTTCCTACTTATAATCCAAAAATTTGTGAAAAATACAACCACCACATATTTCAAGCACCAATTGCTGTACCTTGCACTCTTGGAAAACCCATTCCTGAGGTCCTTCTGTACGTAGCTTTTGAATGTATTGAAACATGTGCAAAATAATATCTTCAACATGCACTGGAAAGAAAAAATACTTGCTTAATAATTCACTCAGATCTGCACAAAGAAAAAATTCTGATGAACACAAATATGTAAGGTTTTATTTTTAATTACAGCCTGATAAACCGAGATGTTTAAGTACTATGCAATCCCACTGGCAAAGTTAAACGTATTTTTCTCAGTCATGAATTTAAGAGAAGTGTTCAAGTCCCCAATTAATTCTGAGAACAGCACCGAACATGTCTTACGTTAAGATACTGATTTATAATATAATTTAACTCAGGTCTAAATAGTATGAATAAGTAGCATATAAAGGTATTAACAGCTTTCTTTTAAAGAACCTTAAAATATTTAATGAAACACTTTAGTATAACCTCAAATAGGTTGGTTTCTTATGTTAGATGAAGTGTGTTAGCATACTGAGAGGATCTAAACACAGAAGAATAACCAATTAATTAAAATACATTGGCTTTCAAGCTAAAACCACAACTAGTCTCTGTGGATACAAACACAAGCCCATCATATCAGGAGTAACATGGAACGCAGACATAGCACTTCACTTACAAAGTCCTTCCTCTGTCAAGTCCACATTAATGATGAAAAACATGAAACCTCTAGCACCTTCCTTCTGTCCTCCAACAAGAGTATTTACCCACCCTATGAAATCAAAAAGAAAATATATTACATAGAAAAAGTAGCATAAATTGTTACAGATTTGTTTATGCTTCAGCAACATTAAATTTTTAATTTTTTTTTTAAACATTTTGAGTACTTTACATCTTCCCCTCCTCCTTAATGCCTATAGCAACAGCGCAAATTAAACATAACACAAGTCAGACCTATCTGGTTTTGTGCTCAAAGTGATATGACAAACTTAAGACTATTTGATTACTGGGCAATTTATTTCTGTTTGGAACACAGTAATATAAAGCAAAATAGTGAAAGATACACTCTTGCAGTCTTCCAGACATTAAGGCACCTGACAGCAGTCTCTGAGCCCATGGCAGAATAGAAATAAGTTCATTATGGCAAAGTTCATGTATTTCATTAAACAAGAGTAGATAAAGGGGAGCGCAGGAAATAACAGCTTCAGCAGTCAGCATGCCTGTTATTTCTTTTACCCATCACAGACACAAAAATAAAGGCAAAATGACTTACAACTCAAGTTACTCAAACAGTTAGGGGCAGAAAGAGGTCAATTTTAAGTGAAATGTAGCTAAGCTTTAAAAAGTTGTGTGATAAACTACTTTTTAATTCTTTACCTTCAAAGGACTTACCTTTGGCTTTAAGCTCTGATAAAAGACTCCCCGGGCCTTCATGCCCAATCAGATGACCAAGATAATGGCCAGGGTTTGATTTATAGTACTTCTGAAGGTCTGGTATAGGAAATGTGACATAAAGATTTCTGATGTCCTTAATGGGTACTACTTTGTAAAGTTGCTGAGGAGGAAAATAAACAAGGAGATCCATAAACAAAAGGTTAACTCATTCTTTTATTCATCTCAGGAGCACATACTATGTTCCCTTCACACATGCACATTTTATTACAAACATATCAACAAAATCTCGAAAGCAAAAGGTATGTACTTAGGGCAATGTATGTACTTTAGCCATTCATGATGCAAACAAAAAGAGGATTATCTCTCATTTGCTTACAGCTGCAACCAAAGGTACAGCCTTTACTGTGAACTATACAAAACTATACTATACTCAGCACAGAGAGGTGGGTGGAAAATTAAGAAAGAAATATAGAACTTAACAGGGACACTGATACAAAAGTATTTAAGTGCACAATGTATTACTGAAATATAAAAAATACCATTTAAGAGAGACACTATGATGGAAGATGTATCTCTACATACCCGGAGATGTTCTTCCTGGAAAGGATGCTCAGGAAACTCTGGTATAGGGACATTTTTATTTTCTACTTCTGAAAATAACTTTACCACTAAGCAAGTCAGTTCATCCAAGGATTCTAGAATACAAAAACATTAGAAAAAGCATGATCACTATCTGAAGATTCTGATGAATTTGGATTTGGTGTATTCTTTGGGGAAGACATGAATTACACAGAAAAGTAGTTTTAATGGTATGATGATTATTAATTTCAGAAAGGAAATCTTTATTATTACTTAAGTTTTGAACTATAATGTGCTATAAACACTATGCTTATTAAAGGAACACTTCAACCATGACTAAAATAAATCTCGTAACTGGGAAAAACATTTAAATTTTACTCATTAATCTAAGCTGAACCTAAAGAAAAGAAACATTAGATATTGAACATTTACAAAAATAAACATTCCATAAAAACCTTAAGGGATATGGAATTACACCTGCAAATTTTCCAGAGTGAAAGCAACTTTGCCAAAACCTGGACTTTCTTCAGCTTCAGCTCACCTCCAGTACTTCATGTACATTGTGAGCCACGTTGATCTATCCTCAGCGCCCCAGAATTTCATACACATCTGTAACCTATTTAAGTACTTCCACTTTTACATTCATTCCAGTTCATGAGTCCAGTACTCTCCAAAAATGAGCGGAAGACCATTTGTGAAAAGAATTTAACGTTGTGCATGAATTCACCTAAACTGACCTAATGCCATTTCTGTTGAAATACAACCTTCAAATTAGCTACCTGCTTAAAGAAAGGCATTCTGAAGCACTTCTGAAAGTGAGAATAAGTTAAGAAAGGCTCATCATCAAGTTTTTTAGCACACACCTTTTAAGGGTGGGCATTGAAGAAAAAACTGGGCATTTCTTGGATGTCTCAAAGTACAATCTTAATCCTGGAAAGATTTCAAAAAGTGGTCACCTCGTTAGTCAGAACAATCCCAGTCAAATGTAAAAAGCAGAATCTTTCCTGGCCCACATATGCATACCCCTACACTACAATGAGAGAACTGTGCAGGAAAAAAAAAACAACAATGCAAACCAAGATGGGGCACTGTATAATAACATTTTGTGAACTACATGTACTTCTATTAAAAAGGCCTGTTTTTTATCCACATCAACAAAATACACATTTATCTGCTTTGGAGACTTCACTAAACATGAAATCGTTTGGTCACTCTGTACAAGTTTTACTTTTCTCCCTTCCGTAGACTTTCAGACACTTGCATACACTTAATTCTCTTCAAACATAAATACAACTAAAGTCTTACTCACCCAACAGAACGAAACTCACCTCTTCCTAAGACACAAATAGCCATTAAATTTGATGAATAGTAAGTAGAATGGAACTTCAATAGCTCTTGTCTTACATCTATTCCTTCTTTGGTTGGCCTAGTTTCCAGAGTGAATTTGTTCCCTGTAACATAAGTTAAAAATACTTGATGTTTATTAATTTACAAATTAAAAAGAAAAATATAAATAAATCTGCTTTTCTCCAGGTGGATAGTAATTTTTAAAATAATTACTATGCACAATAAGTAAACTGGATCAATACTGTCTCAACTTATCAGAGAAACAAATACTTCCACCCTCAATCTGCATATTCCTGAAGAAGCAAGGATGTTTTACTTTTCCAAATTTTTTTTTTTTATTTGAACGGGTTATTTCAAAGCAATGCAAGTAAGCTCAGGCTCTAATTCAGAAGAAGAAAAAGTTTTTTCTTTGGCCCATTTGGAGTAGGTTTTACTCCCACATAAACTCCTATGACTCTTGTCACAGGAATCACCATGTGCAATTAATTGCAGCACTGTGTGCCACAAATTATAGCCTAGTATATGAAATGAAATAAACAATTACTAATTTACAAACACAATTTGTAAACTGCAACTGTTCAGCTTCTGCTTCACAAACAGCCAAGCAGTAGACATGTCCTTATGGAGGAAGACAAGTAGAACTCTCCCTGAATAAACGCATAAGCAGAAGATACCAAACTTTATCTATTAAGTTATTCTCCTATTAATTGGTGCAATCTTTACATCAGGTCAATCATTTACTCTACAGACATACTCCACATTTATAGTCAAAGCAGAAACTCGTGTTTAGTGAAGGTAAGAACATGAAACAACAGAAAAATTAGTCTACAAAGAGCACACTGGATTTCAATCAACTCCACTTCCCATTACTACACAGACACACAAAATAGTCAACAGAATCTACCGACCAAAATGGCAAACTAATACTCCATCTGTTAACTCTAAGATCAGTAACTCCCTTAAGCCACAACTAGACCAGGTACAGATGAAAGCAAGGCATGAAGAGGAAGAATAAGGCAACGAAAACATAACAGAAATATTAACTTGTGTGCTTACAGGAAAAACAGCAAGTAAGAGAGAAGAGACTGGGAAAGCATGCCTGCTATGCATATATGTCCAGTGCACAAATCCTACAATCACAGATATAAGTTAATACAATCAATGAAGAAAAATCAGCTACATAAATAACACAAGTATATTGTCTAGAAGTTTGGTGGTTAGACACAAATCTAATTACAACTGCAACAATTAACAAATCATCACAGAGAGGCCACCTGAAGAAATATACTGCTTTAACTTTCAAAATTTGCATGTTAGTAAAAGCAAAGATTCTTAATGACACCTAAGAAAAATAATTAGGGTATTATGTTTAAAATATTTTGTGTATATTCCTCACCACTCACAGACCAATGAAATGCAGAAGTTTTAGATATCCTACAGTGTTTATTCCCACAGAATCAACACACAGGTTAACATAAAATAAAGATAATGCTTTAGCTCAGTAACTGTGCTGTTACACTACTGGCGTTCATTAAGGGGCAACGGTCAGGAGACACCTTGCAGATGTAGGAAAATGGACACTATAGAGTGCAAAAATGTCTGGGAAAGGACTTGACACTGTTGAGGGTACTGATGGAGAAGAACTGCAATCACAGACATTAATTCAGGTAGATGGGTGAAAGATATCTGCGACAAAATACACACCCTAACAAGAAAAATGGAAGATTAAGGTCCATTTGTCTCTGGACAGACAAGTAACGGAAGGTTTGCTGGCAAAACAGGCTGCACAGCAATGAGTGGACCTGAAGCATCAAATGGATTCCTGTATTCTGCTAGACTAACATCATCTCAGCTGGTCAAAACGAAACAACAAGAAGGATGCCAACTGCAGCTGTCATGAAAACCACATCACAGTTGTCATCTCTTTCGGTAAATTTAAACCATCAAAGCTGGGCTCTAATTCTGCAAAGTCAGACCTACAGGAAAGCTATGTGCTGTAATTTAGTTTCAGAATCAGAGCCTAAGCTAAGAGGTGAGTATGACTACCGCTATTGAATTTGAGCACATTTCAGGTATTCTCTCCATGAAAACATTTCCCTTGTGTCAGGTATAAAACCTTCTTAAATTGTAGAAAACTATTTCTGCAACTTCCACTTAAGTTTTCTGAGTGCTATGTAAAAATCAGATAAACTCTTCAGTAGCAGAGATTACAGAATGTACTTTGGATGCTTGCCTGCCTGTAAATATGTAGAATTTATTTTCATATTTACCTATCTGAGGAATGCAGTTACTGCTTCTCTGTTTCAGGCAGTCTCTCTTTATTGATGAACACAGCAACACATACTCTTGTAGCAGTTGGCTACCAGCCCCTCAACAACACCCTCCATAAACAAGTGCAAAAATATTCTCTTTTTTGAGACACAGGAAAAAACACATCCCTAAAGCCCATTATCTGCCCTCCCACCATCCTACTGTACCCAATATTTGCATCAACTATTCATCCAGCAAACTAACCCAGCCACAAAACACCTTCATGCTCAAGGATTAAACAGGGCAGTGCATGAATTAATAGCTCTGTTCCTTTGATAGTTTCAAAATAATGTATAAAATAACTTCTATGAAAAAAAGCCCATTTAAACCTGCCAAAGCATCAAACGTAGTTTTGACCATAACTATGGTATCTTTAATGCTTTTTAAATTGAGGTTTTGGGGTGTATGTTTTAAATTGTTACTAAGCATCGCGTGAGTAACAAAGCCTGAAAAAAACCTACAGACATAAGATTGGGATTTGTCCAAGACCACTTTTTCTGTCCATCTACTACTGTTGTATTCCACGCTTAAGACTTTGATTTTATATTTCTAGTCAGTAGTTTTCACATTACTTTGCTGTTCTTCCTGATTCAACGTAGTCACTGTCATCTAGCTCTAATGCAATACTAGTTAGCAGAAGGAGCATGTGGCTAACAATTTAAACGCAGTTCATTCACTTCGCTATGTACAAAGACTTAACAGTACCAAATTATAACAAATCCAGTAACTGGAAAACAGTATTCTCTGCAGTAATTATCAGAATCATAAAGGATGCTTCATCACTGTACTGCAGGTCTTGGATCACTCTGTTCCCTATGTTTTTGTCTCGCTCTGTTTGGTCTACCATGTGGAAAATGTGATAAAGCACCATAATAGACATATACGGAGATGAAAAAAAGGGAGTTTTTTCAGCCTGTCTTTAACAATTTTATATAAACAATAATATTATGTATGTTACACAGAACTCCAATGGATAGATAATTATATTCTGACAAACCTGTTCCAAATTTACTGAAGGGATGGTTGGGGTTTCCAGTAGCCTTCTCCAATTGAAACAACCTCCAGGCATCATTCATAAGATTCTTCTCATGCTCAGAATCAACAGCATTCACTTCCCTGTCTTTGCAGCTTTCATCAAACAAAGGGCACAGGAAAAACTGGGCAAATCTAAACAGAAAAAAAAATTAAATCAAGTCAAGAATACTGTATATAAATGGTAACAGAGAAGTAAGAAGCTTGGTACCTCCTGAAAACAGCTGAATATATTATATTTTTTACACAGAACTTATAAATTCTTTAACAGTTTTGACACTGATTCACTATCTTTTATTTCTCAATTTCTTTGTCCATAAATGCAGACAACAACATATTCATCATATGAGGTACAAGGATCAAGGACCTTGGATCATAATTCATACACTGATAATTTCTACTGTTTTGAAGTTTAGCTGCAAGAGGTTCTGAATCTTGGAAATCAGATCAGTCTTGTCAGACATTCAGGGAAAATACAAAGGGCAAATCCACTCACTGACTGCACACCTTTTAATTGCTGGCCCCTCCCATAAAAGTCAGAGATTTCGGTGAGTTCCTTTTACTAATATATTAATAATATCTTTCTAGACTTCATCCCTCTTTTGTTATCAATGAAACAAGGATCCTATGGGAAGCATAGCATTTGATTATACAGAGTATTTGCACAACACATAAGTTCATGATTATAATCTGTGCCCTGTGCCCCACATTTCCAAAAATACTCAGGGTAAACACAACCTTTGAACTTCAAAAATTCTGCCTCAGTGGAGGACTTTGCTAGCTGAAAAAATCTGCGCAAAACTTTTGAACCGAAAAATATCCGGTACCAGTTGTAACAAAAGATAATGCTGAACCCTTTCTTTAATATCATAATGATAAAACTACCAAAAAACTTATACACAATTTCAAATAGCACCTATATAACAAAAAATTAAATATAAAAAACCCCATGTGCTTACCTGTCTAGTGCACCTTCTAGATGTTCGTGTGACACATCAAAGTAATAGTTGGTATGTTCTCCACTTGTGAAGGCATTTGAGCTCCCAGCATGCTCACTAAGAAATTGACTATACTCATTCTCTTTTGGGTATTTCTTGGTTCCCAAGAACAGCATATGCTCACAAAAATGACTAAGCCCAGCAATGTTGGGGGGATCAGACAAGGATCCTGCAGGAGGAAAAATTTCATGTAACCATTCATAAAAAGTAATACTAAAATGTTAAGTCTTTCAAAGTGCAACAGTATGTTGCCTCAGACAATTATATCAATTCTGTCGATGTAAAATGACACTTGCACAGTTACAAGTCAACTAAACCTAATCTTAAAAAAAATAAAAGAATTAGAATTAGTAACTGAACCAATTAGTGTCTCAAATTGCCTCTCCAGATCAGCCTGCATTGCCTTAGATAGACAGTTTTTCAATTGAAGCCCGTGACTCATAATCTGTAAAGACCTGATGGATCACAATGTTCTGACTTGTATACCTTGACTTTAGTAACTGCACTGTGTTAAAAGGCAGCAATTGCCAACCACAATTAAGGAGGTATTTATCCTATGGTTTATAGGACAAGTGATAACCTGTAATTGCCTGAACACAGGCAGCTATTGGTAACCAGTTAGTAGGTGTGAAGGCAGACAGATTAAAAGACAATAATGATGTGCAAAAAGGGAAACCAGAAATCCAGAAGTCTGAGTCTGACAGTCCAGCTTCAGAGTGTGCAACCATGTGCAATGGGAGAGTAGAGATGAAGGCAATGGATACATCTCCTCCTGTACATGTGCAGGAACTGGATACTGCAGTTCGCTATTACTGTCAAAGTACCTAATACAACCACATTTGCGATCCTCTGAACTAGATGATTTGTGATAGCCATCTCCATAATCAAAAAGGCTGGAAGTTTTCTAAGTTACTCTACTACCTCTGCCCTAACCCAACAGCAGCAAGAGCTGGATGCTTAGGTAATGAGTAAGGATACTTAGGTAATGTGTGCGTGCATCATACTTTTGAAGCAACCAAGAAACTACACAAGCTTGAGAAATACCTCAGATACAAGAAAAGACTTCTATTATTCCAAAGAGTCAAAGTAACTGCCTGCCTGCCCCTTCTATTTCCAGTATTTCTGTTTGCACATTTAAGCATCATTGGAGTTAGCCTCTCCGACTCCTCCAGCACTACAGCATTTTCTCACCTCTATACATCAACAACTTAACATGGGGATCAAAAAAAAAGTTTGACATGACAGATGGAGCTGTCTGAAATAATTGCACTCACACCCGCCCCTTTTGTGCTTACAAAAGATCTTTCATAACATGAAACTTAATGGTTAAAAGAAGTCCTTCTGCTGACTGAGCTACACTTGAGTAAACACAGAGTACAATAAGAGCATTTAATTAGCTCTAATAATTTTCAGTTTGATGTGTCAAAGAATTTAATAAACTCTAAATTACAACAAAAGGCCAGGCTGACAACTGGATACCACTCCTGTCAGTTTAGTTGCAATTAAGATACCAAAACTTAAAAGCATTTTTATTAATGACATAACGAACACTGCATGCATTAAATACCTATGTGCACATCGAGTGCTGCTGAAGACTTATCTGTGGTGGGGTCACTAATGAGAAGAGCTTTAATGCCATTTGCCAATTCCAGTCCACGATATTCTCGTTTATCCTCAGGTGATTTGATAATTTCATTTGTTATTCTCTTAATGGCTGGATTATTCATTTTGTTGTTTGTCTCTTTCTGAAACCTTAAAGAAAACAGAAGAAATTTCACTCACTATTTTTACTTAAGCCCTGCTAATATTTTAATATTATGTTAGAGAATACTGGGCAATACTGATAGCAAGAAATTTAGTTCTGCACAAAACTCACAGAAATGGCCTAGAAGCATAGTTCAGATCCCGAAAGATATTGCTGTTAAAACAAGCACAACAACAACAAAAACCAAAAAACAAAGACTAGGCAACATTATAGAATTATAGATCACGCAACTGAATGTTTCAAGTTTCATAATGACAGCAATTCAAAAGTAACTTACTAATGAAACACCATCCCCTTATACAATTAGGAGAAAAATGAAATTAAATGATGCACATACTTTACCTCAAGTATACTTTCAGGCATCATGGAAGTACTGCATGTGTCTGAACTGGTGGTTATATTACGAATGTTGTAACTCTGTGACCATCATAAACAAAATTTTACTAATAAACCACTGGATTTGTATACTGAAGCAAGAAAGGGAGACACCATTTACAATATTGCCCTAAAAATACTCTGCAGAATTGCCATGACAAACAGGAACAGACTGTCTCACATATTTAAACTTCTGTTTAACAGACGTGCTATGATACATGTTTCTTTAATGGCACAATTTTGATATGCTAAAAAACTAAGTATGATTCTGAAATTACAAACTCTGGTTACTCAGGTTTTTTAAATCCAAAGTGAAAAGGTGAGACATTCAGACTTGGATATTTGGGAAGGTAGAGTGGAACCACTTGGCTGCATGTTAAAAAACAAACAAAAAACACCAACACAAAAAAAAAAACAACCAACCAAACACACACACACAAAAAAAAACAAAAAAAAACCCCAAAAAAACCCAAACCAACAAATCCCTGAAACTATGTCCTGAGCCAATCACATGGTATATTCCTGCATGGAACAGCCACTGAATTCCAACCCTGTTTCACAGGAAGGGGTTTAGAACAGGGGCTGTTAGAAATACACAGTACCAACCAAATTCAACCTTCCTGTGGTGAAACATTGCTTGACATATTGCCAAGTAACTTACTGCACGAGCCTCATTAGTCGTTGCTGAACTTAAATTCTGTATAAAGTTTATGAAGTGAGAATAGATACTGCTTTTCACAGATGGAAATCATGAACTAAACTGTTCTTAATTGAATTTCGCTTGCATACAATTCTATTGGATTGACAAATATAAGTATGTAAAAGAGCAAAGAGGTCTCTGACACTCCTGATTTCATCGCTGCTAAGGAATATCTGTCATCTGTCACTTGGGTTTTCAGCTAAAATATTCCATCTCATTAAGAAACTAGTTGCTTATCATAAGATGCATATAACCTATAAACTTCTCAAGTTGTTTTTTTTTTAAATGTTATACAATTTCCTTGTCATCTGATATCTCCTTGTTATTTCTACACCACATCATTAAGTCACAGAACTTCACTGTTGTTCAGATGACTCATCTTTCCAATGTGATTCATCAAATTACGCAGCTTCTGTGAAATCCTATGAGATTTCAATTGATGTCTTGTGAAGCCGTACACCTCCACCTCTTTTTATTATCATTCCCTACTTCTGCCTCCTCCATAGGCTACCTCCAGCTTGGTAGTCAAATTTCAGTACAGGAAAAACCTACAATTTTCAAAAGGTCAAAATCAGTAATTAAGCCTTCAAACCAAGGACTTAAACTTGTATCTCCGTCTTCACTGTTATCTCAATGGGCACTGCAAACACAACATTCCCATCAACTTCAAATGGGCTTGCATGATTAACCCACAATTATTTCTGTGCAAACTAAATTGTAGTACCAGACAACTCCTATAAAAGCAAGAGCAGATCAACTATGCAATACTTCTGGAAGGCAATGTCTCAAGGAACAAGACCAATACCTTCCTGTTTAAGTGGTGCTATATTACTACAACAGCTAGAAAAGAAAATTTCACTTAAGCTAGAGTATTGATAGAATGACTTTTTCTTAAGGAGTAAATTGCAAGACATAATATTAAACGTTCCCTCATGTGACTGCTTTTCTGTGCAACTTTTAAGTTCTCAAAGTGCAAGTGCTTTATAATAATACCATGTTCCATTCTTTCATCCAAGAATCCTAAAACACTACAAACCACTTTTTGCCAATGAATTGTTTTTGATGATTGGAAAAAAAGTAATAGAAACATAAAGAATTCTATATTTCTGTAGTCTTTTGAGAAGTAGCTTAATTCCTAAAGTCATATTCAGATGCTGCCCTGAAGTACATGTGCTGTATCTACTTGCTATGCTGTCATTACAGTGAGCACTGGATGCTGATGGTGAGTAGCAAAGAAATTAATCCACAAACTAGATGTGTTTATTGCAGAGCTATTATCCTAACAAAAATATCATTAAAAGAAAATTGTCATACTACTTTTACAAAACAGAAGCAACAAAGAAAGACCCAATAAAGCAAAGAACAAATACAATCCATTACTGTGGCACTTGGACTTCTTCCACTGGCTCAAAAACTACAGATGGCAAGATTACAGAGCTAAAAAGAGAAAAGAATGGGGATGTCTGAACTGAGAGCAGCGTCCCTATTCAATGACTAGGAAATATTAAACATTCTTCCTCTTTACCAAAATTACTTCACTTGTACAAGAGAAGTACCAGCTAAACCAGATGCTGAATTTTAAACTATAGCACTTTGAACTAGAATTGTGTTATATTCTTTGAGTCCCCGTTTTTATAATGATTTCCAGGCAGGCAGTCCCTTGGAACCAGCATGGCTCTCTGGGGATGCCAGGCTCCACCTGCAAACAGAGTATTACAGAGTGGGATTAAGTTATATATGATTCTGCCTATTTTAATCTTTTGAAGTTATTTTAGTAAACTTATTTAATTAAAAATTAGCCACTGTAGTCAAATCTAAGTTCAATGTTTGAACAATTAAAGGACCATATTTGAAAACCAATTAACAGAAACTCCTGAGGGTTGCTTTAATGCAAGAATGTAACTAGCTAATAAAAATATGACCCCCAAAGCACAAACTCCAAAGTGCTTTCAAAGATTTTTTTGCCATTACAGGCAGCACCTATTTAAGTCAAATAGCTGGGACATAGGTCTGAGCCAGGAATGGCTATAAACACTAATCAGCTTAAAGTAACCAGATGAATGGCAACAGTTACCACCAGCTCAGCAGATTGTGATGCTTGCTTTCAATTTGTATCAGTTGCCTTAAAATTTGGGGTTTGCTTGAAGCTTTTATGCAACTGAACCCAAATTACTTCTATGGACACACGTGTGGACGTTGCAACATACTCACTTTAGGTTTACACTCCGATATACTAGGAGCTGAATTGCTCCTCATTTTCAACTCACATTTCATCTGTCTTTTGAATACACTTGATGTTATGCTGACCACAGTACAACTGTTACTGAAGTTTTAACTGTGTCTTTGAAACTATACAAAGACCACAGTCATGTTCAATCTCAAATTTTGCACCTGTTCCAAGTTCTGTATTTTATTTATATCCATTTCTTTTTAGTTGTTTTTTGGGTTGGGTTAGGTTTTTTAACTCCAAACTTAATTGCCCACCATTTACCAGAGTGAAGTGAAACCTCTGTTGAGCCAAAACCTCTCTCTGCTCTGTCCTGCAAGGGACCTATCATTGATAATGTGTTCTCTGTATTATTTACTAATCCATTTTGGTTTACAGTTCCTAGTAACTTATATGAAGATTTCTTCAGCTGCCAATGCCTGGAATGAAAAAAGTGCTGCGTGCTTCAGCAGGAGGCCCGGTGCTGCAGAACTACCAGCCACAGTTTTCTCACCTATCTTCCAGGGATGACAACACTGAATTGAGTACTCTGGAGGAGTCCATGAACTTCTTCAGCTCCAAGCTCATAGCTTTGTACCAATAAAATCAATTTTCACTCTTCCACTAGTCTTCATCCTTCCTCTTTGTCTCTTACACCTACCTCTCCTCACACTAGCACTAGAACCCAATGGTATTGTGCCATCCTCTACCTGTAACAGTGACATTACCATTAAGTCAACCAAAAATCTACTTCCCCCTTAACTTCTTGATTCAGCTGTATGCTATAATCAAAAACTATTTTTTAGACTAAACTGTACAGGTTTTTTCCTAAAAGCAGACAAATGTTTTTATTAGGTTCTGTTACCAAGAACGTAATTTAAAAAATGGAGCAGAGAAAGATTACTCCAAAATAATAATTAAAAAAAAAACAAACCCAAACAACCCAACAACCCAAAACCAACACCAAATTAGATCAACTCAGGAGGCCACTACCATTAAAGAATACTTCAGGAGACTATTCAAAACTCTTTCAGTCTACAGGTTCATCAGTAGACAAACCTAGCAATTCTTCTTTTACACATTTAGAGATTAAAACTGTTCACGTTCTTCAGCATCATCTGTGAATTTACTTGTCACGAAGCTAGAGAATGTCTAAGATTCCAACACATTCCTGATGCTGATCTAAATAAATCTGATTGCATACACAGGCAGATAGACTGCATAAGTAGATAAACTGCTCAAAATGCTAACAAGTTTTATCACTTTTAAACTCATCAGGAATTCAGCATATTGCTTCATACACTAAAGCTCTAACTACAAAGACCCACAATGATTTAATCAGTGCTACCAAGTTATTAAGAACAACTAATCATACCATATCAGGCAAGTTTGAAGACAATGAATATTTATAAGGTTTTGTTATGTAGTTCATTTTGAAGAAATTCTGAAGTCTCCCTACAATTAAAGCATTTTCAGAGCCTCAGTCTGCAGCTTTTTGCCAAGAATGCAACTGATGCAGAAAATTCCCTCCTAATGATGGTGGCCAGGGCAGATGTCTGCCTTGCTCTCATTCCCAGAAGGGTCCAGCTTCTAGATCACAGCAGTAAAACTTGGTCTGCCACAGGTTTCACTGCTAACATGACAAGAATTACCAGTAGCATTAATGAGATAATACCACATGCGAACTTGGCAAAAACAAGAGCCCTGGCAGCTTCACATGTAAGATCAGGCCCAAGCTGAGTAACTGGCCTTAGCAGTAAAATCATGTGTGTTTTCAACAATCTTGTGTTGGTCAAACAGGAGGGGATATACAATAAAGACACCACAAAGTTAATTTACTGCCCTAAAACTACATTCCTTAACTTGACCATTCCGCAGTTTCCAAAACACTGGGTAAAAAAGTTGAACAAACAGGCAAGATTTTATTGATTTCAGACTCAGCAATAAAGGATAACAAGTTTTTAAAAGTTTCTAAATCTCTTCAGCTCACTTTTCCTATCTCATCAAAAATTGCCCCAAACAATTCATCAAAACACACCCTCCAGGGTAAACAAGTTTTATCCAGGTTCACCAGAAATATAAACGAATTTAAATTAATCTTTCTCTAGCACATCTCTGCTTCAATTTTTTTACCAGCTTGTTGAAAATTAGGCAAATTCCAAAAGGGTTTTGAAGCCCTTCATTATCTGAAAGATTTGTTCTTTCTTAAATTTAAGTAAAATTACCTGGGTTTAACCTTTAGATGACATGATGCCACAGGATCTTCAGAATGGTTTCACAAACCTGACATAGTATTTTGGCTTATATCGTTATTTTCATCAGTCTCTCAAATTGCATGCTAAAAGTAAGACTGATAAAACTAGTCTCTGTGTCACATGATCAGGTGCTTAAAGTGTGTTTTACTCATTTTCTTCACAAATGTACTCATTAATTCAATTAACTGCTTTATGCAATGAATATCTGCAAGTCAGTGGTTCTCATTCTCTCTTCCTCCCTCCGTGACATTCTTCCTCCGCCACCCTACAGGTACAGGGCTTGGTCCACAACCACAATGCAGCAGGGATGTCTACTGCACAGCCCTGCACATGCTAGGAAACATAAAACTGGATGCTACAGGAGAGACTTCTGTGCTTTATTCTAACTGTATTTTAATGTGCATTTCCTACATTTTATCTGCAAGCAGCACATCAGATTGCCCGAGACTCTTTCTAAAGCCAACTCACTTAACACTTTATGCTACCATCTGTCTCATACCCTCAAAAAGAAAAACTCGTGAGGTCTGAATTAAAAAAACAAGATGAGACTAAAACTTTACTTATACTGCATAACAACAAGGAATACATGGAAAGATGAGAGAATTGGCAAGAAAATCTGATCTAGCAACAAAAACAGAAAGAACTTTAGGATTCTGAATCATGAAAAGTACTGTAATCCCACACTAAAAGCAATTGCTCATCTAACACAAGAGCTTTGACATAACGAACAGACTTACAATAACAAGCAGTTTATAAGAGTCAGTGGTGTGTTTCAACAAAGGAATTCCTAGCTGTTTACCTATTTTGTGGTTTAGTTTCTATGATTTTGGACAATTTGATTCTAGTTCTACTGTTAATGTTGTGAGTAAACTCTCAACTCTGCAGCATTTTTTTCAATTGTTCAGGCAAGCTATAGCTGTGATTCATTCTAAAAAAAAAGTTGCAGAAGGTCAGATCTAAATAGAAAGCTATAGTAAAGCAACTTTCAAACAAGCTCCATCACAAGTAATCTTATTATATATATGCAGTGTTATCTCGTAAGTGTTTTTTGTCAACTTAATGACATCACAAAAACTGAGAACATAAAGATGCTCACTGACAGACCATGCATATACAAATACATCAGACTCAAAACTGATTAATTTTTTTATCCCAAACTTCTTGATTCTGATCTTGTTAAAAGATCAATATATCAAAATTATTATGAAAGCATCAAATACAATAGAATTAATATATAAAAAATATCAACACATGTGATCTTTAAAATGGTCTGACAGTATTTTTAGTAAATGACTTTACAATAACCTGTAATGACCCCTAGCTAGAAGCCTGACACCACCTAATTCAGTGAAACACTGGAGGTAATGAACTTTCTGTTCCTTCCCTCTTTCTTCTTCTGGACCTTACAGGGTAGGAAACTACTTTTGTATTCATGTGCAAAGTAAGTTATACCCTGGACACTTTGATGAAATTCCCAAAGATACCATTTTTCTTGTGATCTTTCAAATGGTCTGACAGTATTTTTAGTAAATGACTTCTACAATAACCTGTAATGACCCCTAGCTAGAAGTCCAACACCTTCCAGTTCAGTGAAACACTAGAGGTAATGAACATTTTGTTCCTTCCCTCTTCCTTATTCTGGACCTAACGGGGTAGGGAAATACTTTTGTATTCACACGCAAAGTAAGTTATGCCCTCGACATTTTGATCAAATTCCCAAAGACACCATTTCATCTAAGGGATTAAGCCACAGCCTTACAAGCAACTGAAGACAGAAAGGAAAAAGGGAGCAAAAAAGCATGCAAACGTGTAAATATGAATCTTTCTAGGGATTCCCCAACTAGAATAGATAATTTCCATGCTGTACATGGCATAAAAAGGAAGAGGAAAGAAGTTCCAACTGAGAAATGATCTTGCTACTTGATGTGCAGATGAAGATTAAAAATAATATGACAGGAAAAAGTTACAGCTGAAAAAAAGGTGAAAGCATCAACAAATTCAGAAATGGGGAACATGTAATTTAAAAAGATTCTTAATTTTCACATGTTCACCATCTTAAGAAAAAGTCCTCACATGAAAGCACTATGCCTGCTCTCATTTCATTACTATTTCTGTAAATCCTAATCCACAATTAAAATTAAACAGATTATTAAATAATGGTTGTAGGCGGTATGAAAACGTAACAGGGCTACTCACATATATAAAGTTAAGCCCAAATACTGTATATATTCACATGCTTAAAGAGAGTAATCCAGCAGGAGGAACTACTGCCTGAGAAAAGCATTGGCTTCGAATATACATTGTGGAT
>JAVJGJ010000062.1:26782002-26803503 GCA_035590215.1 Microhierax caerulescens
TTAAAAAGGCAAAAAGGTGCAACTTCTTAAGTTGATTCAGTGTACGCTTCAGTATGGAGCCATATAGGAAGGTTAAGAAGAGCTCGATGGTAGTTAGTGTGACTGATATTCAAGACACAAAAAAAGCCAAATTGAATTTTTATCTTCTACAAGTTTCTGTGCAAAACTGCTACGATTTAAACGGCTAATAAAAATTTTTGCTACACCCACTTTTTTATATCTTTCATATAACTTCAGTCATGCAGAGTCCCCGAATTCAGATGAAAAACTCTGGGGGTCAACTTCTTAAGTAATAATGACCAATTGCCTTGGTCGATGAGATGAATTTCTTTTTTAGTATGATATGACAAATCTAATGTACCATAAAATTAGGTTATCTTTGTAATTTTGAAGTGACTTTAAAGACTTGCTCACTAATACTGGATCTTAACTGTTCTTAAAGTGTTGCTTGTTAAAACCATAATGCTGTTGCTTGTTAAAACCATAATGCTGTTGCTTGTTAAAACCATAATGCTGCTAATAGGTTAAGAATAATGTTCAAAATACCTTTGGAAGTTGGGCGTGGTTTTGCTCCAGAACTGCAAATGTTGACTTACATATTATTGTTACTAATGATTTGCAGTCATTATATCCTCACCCTTGGAAGTTTTACTTATACAGATGATCAATGAAAATAGAAATTAAAAGCTATTTTCTCTGATTTTTACAACACAACTAAAAAGCTTCTGAAACAAATGTGGGATCGGTGAAAGTGTTGATTTACAAGATTAACTATTGAAGCAATTGAGTCTGAAACACTGTTAAGAGCAATTATTTTCCTTTCATCTGATTAGTCTTAATTGTTCTGGAACAGTCTCACTACTTATCAGTGTATATATATACTCAATATGACAGTAGTGTCAAGACTGTCCATGGTGTAGTGTTTTGCTTTTGTTGCAACTCATAAAGTCCTATGTCAAGACTTAGTATATAACTCCTAAAAACTTTATGACTGACCCTTGCTCTAGCCTCTTGTATAGTTGTTCTTTTTTAATAGAGTTTAGTGTGTTTGAACTTGTAAATGTGCTTTCCACCTTTCCTTTTTCTTCTGCATCTTACTGATAGGTAGGTAATGTGATCGTATTAATTTGTTTCCAGATTTGCTTCCAAAACCTGATGTGTCTGAGCATATAAAAAACCTTAAGCAACACATTTACTATGCTTTGGTAAAACATTAATTTGCAAACTCAAAATGCATGCATTGGTGCTGTTAGTATGCTTCATAGCTAAGGGGATGAAACTGTGATCAAATGTCACCATGGCATACCAATTTGCTGCTTGTCTTGTGGTGCATGGCAATGATCTGCACGTGTGCTACAGCCTAGCTGAATTGTTCCTTTTAATCATGGTTACGGGTGGGCTATCATACTGTAAGGCTCCTGCGTTTGACAGGTTCACTGTTATATTATTACAGAGGAGAATATATTCATTGTTCAGCCTCCTACTATTTTAAAAGTCACAAAACCTAAGCTGTGACTTGCCTCTGTGAATAAAATTTTACTGATCATCTGTTGTCACCAGTCAGTCTTGCACCAAAGTGGTGCACTTGTACCTAGGGGTCTGTTTAGAATCTAAGACTTCAGCCTCAGTGCTGCGTTGAGGAAGAAATGTTAGCCACAAGTGTCAGGGCAATTGTGGTATGTGCTTGTGGTATAGTTTATAATATTTTTACATTCTAATTTAAAGAGACAGCATCTGAAGTGCCTCTGCTGTCAAAATATTTTAAAGATTACTAAGCTTGTAGAAAGCTGTGTTTTCAAGTTGACACTTCAGCTCTACTATATGGGTAGCAAAGGCCTTCAGTGCAGTAGCACTATTAAATGAGTAATAAAGTATCCTTTTAGTTTTCAGCCAATGGCCTTTTCCATGATTTTTTTTGAGAAATTGTCACAATGGCCCCTTCAAGGAAAATGGTGTGCACCAGGTTTAAATTAACTTAATGATGAAACAAAATGCTCGCCACAAAGTTTCTAACCTTTTATTACATGTCTATTAAACTTTACTTAAAACTCAGAGTAAAAAGGTACGTGGACTTTTTTCTCCAAAAAACCTGATGTTTTATCTGTCGTATTAAATTCGATTCAGAATTCACAAATTCTAATCAAATGCATCAGCGTTCTAAAGGTTCTGGTATTGCAGTCTACTGTGCTGCTATTAGTAGGGTCTGTTAGTATTTCTGATGCCTTAAGTCTTGTGCCATTAGTGTGAGAGGCAGGCTTCATTGCTTCTATAAAAGAAAAATAAAAAAGGAAATTTTTAAAGTTAATTAGTTTAATTCACTATTGCCTTAACTTTCATGTATAAGTTTTTCCTTTTTTGAAGGCTCTTATTTATACAGCTATTTGCTATGTTTAATCTTCTACTGCCCTGCAACTGAACATTTTCTAATACAAGTTAGCTATGTGCGCATCTAAATGATCCTAAAAGTGTTTATGGATTTGTTAAAAAATACATATGTAAACAAACTGTTTTGTTAAAAAAAAAAAAATGTAAAAGCTATAGATACTTGAGTTGTTCCACAGTGGGTGAAAGGAGAAAAAAGGTCTGGAAACTGCCAAATTACAGCAATTTTTCCTTAAACAATTATTAAACAAATTAGGTTAAAACCTTTGTGTTCCTTTCATCCAGTTACACTATTCTGGATCCTTAAACTGAGTGGTTATTACTGCAGCGTCAGTTTATTTTCTTCTTAGCAATGATAGCAATCTGATATTCTTAACTCCTGTCTTTTTAGGCCTTTTAATGTCTCAGAACGTAAAGCAAGCTCCTATGCTGTTGTAGACTGTGATCAAGCAAGAAAGGAAGTTAGTGTCCGCACTGGAGGAGTGACAGATAAGACATCAAGAAAGACTTACACATTTGATATGGTAACTGCTTGTCAAGTTGGGGACTTCTAGAAACAAGCTAGTACATTTCTCTAATATGGTCTGATTACTGTGCTGTGTGATGCTACACGTTGCTGTGTGATGCTACACGTTACTGTGTGTATAAACAGGATGTGTTGTCTTTGCCTCAACAGGTTTTTGGAGCTCAGGCAAAGCAGATTGATGTATACCGAAGTGTTGTGTGTCCCATTTTGGATGAAGTGATTATGGGCTACAACTGTACAGTGTTTGCGTAAGTAAGCCAATAATTATTATTAGGAAACTTTATTTTAAACTTAGCTTCTTGTTTATGTTTTAATTTTTTATTCTCACAGTTACGGCCAAACAGGTACTGGTAAGACCTTTACAATGGAAGGGGAGCGGTCACCCAATGAGGAATATACTTGGGAAGAGGTATATTTTCAGTCCTGAAATTTCTATTGTCTGTGCTGTAGTTTGAAGTTAGAATTTGCAGAATGCTAAAGAAAACCTAAAGCTGATGCCTTTCAAATCCTGAAGCTGGCTTTCCTTAAGTGTTTGTAAATTAACAGATGGTCTCATTCATTTATATGAAAATCAAAACTTTTGATCTTTAATGCAAGTCTTGGCAATCCTTAATAAGGAATATGATCTTTGTTCAAAATATTCTTGCTTATATCAGGCTATTTAGCTGAAATGCCACCTTGCATCCACAAATCTTTCAGTACATTTGTGTATTAAATACTTCACTTTAATTTATAGGATCCACTAGCAGGTATAATACCCCGTACATTGCATCAAATATATGAAAAGCTCACAGAAAATGGTACAGAATTTTCAGTGAAAGTCTCTCTTTTGGAAATCTATAACGAGGAGCTTTTTGATCTCCTGAATCCTAGTCCTGATATTGGAGAAAGACTGCAGATGTTTGATGACCCTCGAAACAAGGTTAGTGCTGTCTTCCAAAACTTGTTATCTTAAAGGCTTTCCAGATTTTTGAGAGGTGTATAATAAGCATGCATTATTTTCTGACAGAGGGGTGTAATTATTAAAGGCTTGGAAGAAATAACTGTACACAACAAAAATGAAGTCTACAAAATCCTGGAAAGGGGTGCAGCAAAAAGAACAACCGCAGCTACTTACATGAATGCATATTCCAGGTACAGATCTTCCCCATTTCAGAAATTTTGTTCCTGTTTCATTAAACAGGATCTTACTGAAGAAATAAAAGACATTGAAGCTAGTACAAACCTAGCATGATCTTGAGATTGTATATTACAGTTCAGATTGCCAAATTTGGGTTAGAAAGCCATAGACAGAACTTCTTCCTTATCAGATACCATGGGGAGGTTCTAATAAGTGTATGAAGGGGCATTATAAAATCTGAATGTTTGTCATCTTAAAAATGGGCACGCTGTTTCTCTCTGCATGATTTTTGACATAAGCCTATAAGCTTCCCCTCTTGTTTCGAGTTGGCATGTTTTGTTATGAATATATCCCGTTAAGATGCAGTGGAACAATAGTTGGAAGTAGGTCTGGCATTCCACCTAACTCTAGCTGAGATATAAGTAGCAGAATGTTCTAAATCTGGCATCTAGAATATTGAAATTTATTTATAACTTTAAGAAGTTAACTTTTTCAAAGCTTTCTGTGCCTGCAGACACAAACCACAGAATTATGACAGATATGTGACTGAAATACATTTTATGTACAAGCATGGAATAAATACTCTCTGCAGTAGATACTGTACATCTTCAAAAAGAAAGCTGTAGTCTTTTCAAGTGGGAAGAAGGTTAGCTGCTATACCTGTATTAGAGAGGCAGGTTATTTTTGTTCTAGATTTTACTGGTGGTTGGGTATTTTTGCTAATCCTGTTTGTTAAATGAGACTCTTTCACACCAAGTTTTTAAGTATCCTTTCCTCACCAGCAGTGGAAAATGGTGTGTTAAAATTTCAAAATACTGCTAAGATCTGTATTTACAGGTCAACACAAGACACTCTTTTTAAAGCCCAGATTCTGAAAACTTGCAAGCTAGATTGTTTATGTTGGAGATAAGGTTGAGCGGCTTTTTTTGTGTGGCAATGCAAGCTACTTCATATGACTGCAGCTGGTAGGCAGAATCTAATAGACACATCATGGTCACAAATCTCATTGTTTATTACTGATTTCTTATTATTGAACTGCAGATGTGATATCTATGTCACTGTGAACAAGTAATGATCCAGTGGTACAATAAGCAAGGAACACCCTGCCCAGTCATATTTTAAATTAAAGATAATATTGAGCACATCTGCCTACTGATGCAAGGGAATGGGTATTTGGCTACCGCAGATTAGAACATAGAACAAATTTAATCTCAAATTGCAGGAATTTAGAGAATTCATTCTACCCAAACTGTTTTATGCGTGGTCAAACTGGTATAATTTGACATCTCTGGTTTTCTATATGTGAACTTCCTGTTGTAAAAGCGTATTAAAAGGAAGAAGCTTGAGATGAAATCTTAAGCTCTACTACTGTTTTGAATGAAAACCGAATTGAACTTTTAAATTTTTAATATTGGATTCTGCTACTTGCTGATTTTCTTAGCCTGAACAAAGAATACTATATTTCTTAATCTCACATTCTGTAAAACTGTTCTTAGGATATTGGCTAAAAAGAAAAAAAAAATTGACAAGACAGTTTTCTTGACATGTCTGTGCGTTGAGAACACACAACTGTAAACAGAACCGAAATGTTTCTCTTGGTTTTGCTTGAAATAAGATTAAATTTACCAGGATCGAATGAGGTAAACATCCAGTTGCTGCATCACTGGTTTTAAGTACCATATTCACAAAAATATACTTGGTAGAAAACTTTGTGTATTGAAAATATGTAAGTCCCAATTAATGAACCAAATGTATTCCCTAAAAAGAGCATGGATACCAAACTCGCAGCAGTGTCATATAGCAAGCAGATCGTTTGACTTTAATGGGATGTCTGTCTGAAAATGAATTCTTTTGTAGCCGTTCCCACTCTGTGTTTTCAATTACCATCCATATGAAAGAAACAACAGTAGATGGAGAAGAACTTGTTAAAATTGGGAAGCTAAACTTGGTAAGTATTTGAGCTAAATGTTATTGATTACACTCTTAAAGTAATGAACTAGAATAATCTGGCATCATTCTTTTGAGAATCTAAGGTGGTTTTTTTCCCAATAAGGGAAAAAAATTACTGGCTTTCATAAAGTGGTATGAACTGTAATTGTCATTCTGAAAAGTATCAGTCCCATTTGTCACGCCAGTGTCTCCTGAACGGCTCATAAGCTAGTTCATGTGTGTTGTGTTCTGGAACACTATGGGCAAGCATTCTTCAGGGTAATTTGAGACAGAAGCATGTCCTTCCTCTTGTCTTTCAGGTTGATCTTGCAGGAAGTGAAAACATTGGTCGATCTGGGGCAGTTGATAAAAGAGCTCGTGAAGCTGGAAATATCAACCAGTCTCTCCTGACACTAGGAAGAGTTATTACTGCTCTAGTAGAAAGAGCCCCACATATTCCATACAGGGAATCTAAACTCACAAGAATCCTTCAAGACTCTCTTGGAGGACGAACAAAAACATCAATAATTGCCACAGTTTCTCCTGCATCTATAAATCTTGAGGTAAATTTGTCTGAAAATCTGTTCCTAAAATAGATATTATATTTTGCTAGTGATACAAAAATGAGTTAACTCCTCATCTTGACCTAGTGTTACAACTATTTATCACAGGAAACACTGAGTACACTGGAATATGCCCACAGAGCAAAGAACATAATGAACAAGCCTGAAGTTAATCAGAAGCTAACAAAAAAAGCTCTTATTAAGGTAAGCTATTTTAATTTAAGTTATGGGTTACGTTTGATTCTGTTAACGTAGTTTGTGTATGCAGAAATTACGAAGTTGTGGAGAAGCTATAACTAGTAGCAGGGCTGTTCCGAGGTGATTTTAATCACTGAACTGATGCTTTCAGGTACTCTACTGGTACAGCATTACTCACTTTGCAAATGCTGAAACTGTTGCTAAGACTAAAGGTGGTTAGAGAGGGCTATTGCTACTTGCTATGACTTTGTATGGATTACCTGTTTACAAGTTCATGGAGAGCCACTAAATGACACTGGTTATTTTTTCTGGACTTGCTATGTTGGCAGGTTCATTCCCTAGAAAGTGCCTGAATTAAAATGAACTTGTAAGTATGAAAAGCCACCATAAAGTAGCTGACTGCTACTAAAGAAGCTGTGATTCTCCTTGTAAGTGGTTATATGCAGCCAAGTACAATTCAAATGGGAGGTTTCAATGCTCTACGTATATCCAATGGTATGATTTTTAAATGGTGATATACTGAACTTGTTTGGAACAGAAATGAAGTGCTTTGATTCTGTGCCTATGCAAAACTTCCATAGATCCCTACCTTTATGATGTATCTGTTAAGCTAAGTCTTGAAAGCAGAGTAGAAGTTTTCAGGTTTACATGCGATTGTTTATTTATGCAGGAATATACTGAAGAGATTGAGCGCCTGAAGCGAGACCTTGCTGCTGCACGAGAAAAAAATGGAGTCTATATTTCCCTTGAAAATTATGAGTATGTCTTCAAAATTTCTATAAAATGTGTTGCATTAAAGGGAGATGGAGTAATTTAGCAGGAAATAACATCACCACCCGCCTTCCAGCTCTCCTCACCAAGGAGACTAACAGCAAATCTCAGATACTGGTGTACCTATACTTATACAGAAATGCTTTCAGATCCGTTTTCACACCAGAAATTTGAAAATAACAAGGAGAATTTAACTAACTGGTTGACTTGTTCTTTAGAAATTAATTATTGCACAGATAGAAACCTCAAGAGTAGGTTTGTACTGAGCATTTTATTTATTTGCGGAGCTTGGTGTAAGCATAGCTGGGAGGCAGATTTACACCATGCAGCCTTTCTTTCAGTGGAAGTACATGTAGGAGAGCAAACTTGATACAGTTTACCTCACTTTGTAAGAGGGCTAGTTGACACAGAAAGTTTACAATGTAGAATTGTCTCATATGCTTATTTTTCAAAATTACTAAATACATAGTATTAAAAATCCCAGTTAATCTTGAAATCAGCTCTTGACTAATTCATTTCTTTTAATCCTTGCTTGAGAGCCCTTAATGGAAAACTGACAGTTCAGGAAGAACAAATTGCGGAGTATATAGACAAAATCAGCGTCATGGAAGAAGAAGTGAAAAGAGTAAGTGACATTTCTCAACTGTGGCTTAAATCTGCCCAAAAAATCGAAAGAAATCTTTGGGAGAGGAAAAAAAGTTTGAGCAAAGAACAGTCTGAAGATTTTTTGTTCTTAAAGTTACCCAATTAATCAAGAGTGGAAGCTTATTAATCCTTGAAATAAGGAAGTTGAAATATCACATATGAAGTTGCAGGATGCAATACTTACTTTTTAAAACTGTTTAATGTCTACCACTTTAATTTGCTTTGCTGGGTTTTCTGCAAAAATCTGCTTGTAAAGTAGTATCATCTCAATTGACAGATTTCTGTTTAGAGCAGAGAATGAGGGGAGAGAGGAGAAGGTGATGAGCTCCCATTAACAAACTGTACAAAAAATGAGAGCTTCCTCTTTAAAAGAAATGCAGATATTTATCTGCTGGAATATGTAACTACTCTGCAATCAGCTTTACTGACTCCCTTCTTCATTTTATCTGCTTAGGTTTGTTTAGTGGTATTTTTCTTGTGCTATAGCAATTGTTTGGTCTTGTGGTTTGAGTGGGGAAGCAAGGAATTATGACAGTGAAAGTGATGTTATTTTGTTATATTTTCAGTGAATATAAAGACTACACAAATCTATAGTCTAGTTCTAAGACCTCTGAGCCTTATACCTGGAACTACATTGCTAGATAACAACTTGTCTTCTGGTATTGTGGCATAATTTGAGAGATGTGAAGTTGGAATATTGAACTTTAAAAAAAGTAATGTTGCCCTATTAATGTTTGTCTTCCCCTTAAGATCACTGAACTATTCACAGTTAGTAAAAATGAACTTGAACAATGTAAAAAAGATCTGCAAATCAAGGAGAAAGAACTGGAAGAAACACAAAAAGATCTGCAAGAAACGAAGGTTCATCTGGCTGAAGAAGAGTATGTGGTTTCAGTTTTGGAAAACACTGAACAGAAACTCCATGGCACAGCCAGCAAGGTTGTCACAGTTCTTGCACCTATCTGTAACAGTAGCTTTCCATGTTTAGGAGTTTCATAGGCTATTCCAGAACATCATTGCTGCTGAAGCATGGTGCGAGTGTGACAAAACCTGAATTTAAGATGGAACACTAAAATTAATGTGCTTTATAAGTTATATTATGATGAAAAACTACTTACGGTTGCAGGACTTTGTGGTAATATTGACTGACAGTTGACTGCTAAATGTGCTTATTGGTCTGGAGCTACCTTTCCTTCAGGCCAGCTTGTCCTGAGAGTTCCAGGGCTTTGCACTATCTATTGTCATGAGTTTTTTTGCAGAATAAGTAGTTTTCTTTACTAGAAAATTATGGCTGGCCCTACAAAAGAGTAAGTTATATAAAAGTGGGGTGGAAAAATAGCAAAAAGCTTTGCAAAGATGTGTGTGGCAGTTTACACTCACTGAGTGAATAATGGAAGCTGTTGCCCTGTCACCTCTATATTTTAAGGTATGTTTTTGATGTGTTCTTAAATTGGTCATAATTAGGGAAACACACTTCATATGGGGGAAAGTGTCCTGCTGTATAAACTGCAAAGTGATGAAACTTGTATCTTTAGTCAACATGAAAATTTCTTTCTCTTCAGATTCCTGTAAGTTTAGGAGGGGATGCCTAGTTTTGTGCACTTGGGTTGTGGAGTGTTTGTGTGAGAGGGATGGGTACAGATACTGACTAGAGCACAAAGAATCCACTGTGTTTGAATTCTGAATTATTTGTCACAGAACTAGTACTGGAAACTTTTTGCTTGAGTGCTAGTAAAGAATATATTTACTGTCAAATCTTTTAGAAAAAGTTGAAGTGGTCAGGAATTTTTTCAGTTACTATTCTGTGATAAATGATATCTTCATTCCTTAAATACTGAGTGTGTCCTTTATCAGTGCTTTAATTTCAAAGTCAAAACAAATGGTCTCTGGTAGGTAACTTTCAGCTATGTTGTAAGACTATAAATGACATAATACCAGGATTAAGAATAATTGTAATTTGATGATGTAAGGGGAAATACCCTTATTTAAGATAATTTCTCCTTTAACTCAGAACTGCAGTTGCTTTTCTTTAATATATAGGCAATTGTTTAAAGACTGACTAAAATAATTTTTAAAAATTGTAGTTACTTAGTACAGTTGAAGAAACTACAAAAGATGTATCTGGTCTTCATGCAAAACTGGACCGTAAGATGGCTGTTGATCAACACAATGCTGTCGTCCAAAATACATTTGCAGGACAAATGAATGCTTTGTTCAACAAAATACAAAATTCAGTTAGTGAAAACAGTTTGAAGCAGCACCAGTTGTTGACATCTTACACAAATTTTATAGGTAAGTGCAATACCTGTATCAGTATGTCACCCTGAATTTTTGCAACAGTAGTACGAAAGACCATTTCCTAAAACACATCTGTTTTAGTAAGTGGAAGAGGCTTTATTTTAAATAATGTAATGATCATAGTTGTACCAGTAATAACGTATCTGGGATGATCAACAGCTTTCCTGTGCTGTTACAGGCAATAAGGTGATGAGCAATAAAATGAGTTCCTATCTTACAGTGGAAGTTTTAAAAAAATTTTGTAACGCTTCTCGTTTTCTTTTGTAGGTGACCTCCTGTGTACCAGTTCTTCAGCAGCTAATATTCTTGCATCAGTTGTATCAGAATCTTTTGCCTCTGTTAAAGAACTGGCATCTACTGAAATTTCTCGCATATCTGAAAAAATAACACAACATGAGAATCTGTCACTTGATTGTAAAGCTGAGCTGCTGAAATTAATTGTTAGTAAATTTACATACTCTTATGTTACTTAAATATATGAAGCTGCTCTTGATCAAAAGGGGATCTGTATATATTGAATAGTTTTTTCTGATACTCACACTGTCTCTGCTGCAGTACTTGGCCATGATTATGTCCCTCCCCACTTCCCCTCCCATGACACCAACACAAGCTGTAATGTACTATATAGCAAATACTGTCATAGGAGAGTATATGGATAGCTTCTTACCAATGTAGATGAAGGAACAGTCATAACCTGTTTTACTTTTGCTTTTTCTTTTTTTATCACTGTTCCTAGGAGGAACATACATCTGGATTAGAAAGAGCATTAAATAGCTTGACACCAATGGTAGAATTTGGCTTGGGGCTAAACTGTCAGTTTCAGAGTAACATGAAGAAATATTCAGCTGTGGCTGATAAGGTAATGCACATAACTTGTCTCTTACCTTGTATTCTTCTATTTTATTTAATTTACCGATAACCCTTTGGTGTTTTTTCTGCAGTGTCAGCGTTTCCACTTCTGGTCTAGCTTTTTCTCCTTTATTCTGTCCTATGAGTTCTACCTCTTAGTTCTTTCTTTCAGACTTCTTTTTCTACTTCTGAGTGCAGTATATTTGGCTGTTTCCTATATTGGCATAACAGCTCACCTGAATGCCACAGAAGAATGGTAAAATGAGAACGCTTAAAGCTATATGTAACAAATATTTCCTAATATCCTTAATATGGTCTTTTCTGTATTTTAAAAACCTAAAGTAACCAACTTATCTGAGTCTTGTTATTCCCAATTTCTCCTGCTGTCATACCAAACTTTTTTCAGTCTTTAAGTCCTTTGCTTCAATTTTTAGTTCTAGTCTATCTCATGGTGTTTATGTAGAACTGCAGCCTCTTTCTTTCATTCTATTTTTTTTCCATTTTGTCAAAAACAAATCTTTGTTCCTGGCTACCTGTTGCTCTGAATGAAAAATTTCCCCCTTCTGTCAGTCACAACTCATGTGAAATCAACTCCCCTTGACTAGAGGCTTTTTGTCAGATTTCAGACTTAAAATTCAAATAGTCCATGGCTTACCAGCTCTCACTTCTTGCTTTTGTCTTAACCAAGTATCTTGTTTGTGTTTTCTTATTTTTGTCTACCTCATATGCCAAACTTTGTGTTTGGAAAAGCCCACACCAAATTCCAGTCTGTAACTTCAGATTACCCTAAGTGGTGTTTTCCACCTTTTACGCACAGTACTTCATTAGTGCCTTTTGAAAATTTCCATGGGGTAGAGTTTTTTTCTATATAAATTATGTAAGGCAAAGGTATGTTTCTTACAGAGAGACAAATCTCTAACTTTAAATAAAACTTTTTTTGAAGATGGAGTGCCATAAAAAGGAAATGGATGCCTTTTTTGGAGATCTTTCTCTCACTCTGAAAAAATTACAGGAAGAAACAGCCAATGTTTTTGCTCAGCTTCAGAATGATTGTGAGAACCTAAAAGAAGAAGTGGAAATGACGAGGTTGGCACATACAAAGGTATCCTTAGAGTAAGAAGAAATCCTAACACCAAGTGTGATTGCTTGCTTTGATATAATCTCTTTGTAGCAGTGAACAGTTGTACTTGCTTCAGAAGAAATGTTAGGACAGTAACTTGACACTAATTCTTTTCAGCCTTTGTTGGGCTGCTTTAAGAAGCTTATGTAAGGAAGGTAACAAAAAAAAAATTACCCTTGCTCTGTGCATGTCCAGTGTACATGCATTTACATATATCTCAAAAAGCAAAGGGTCTATAGCTTCTCTACACAAGTTGTACCTTCAGCTTTAGAATGACAAAGCTTTTTTATTTCCTGCATTTCTAATAAGGCATTCAAGTACCCTTTAAGAACATTAATAAGTACAGAATAACAGTGGAATGTATGACACTTTTCTTAATAGAGTGTAGCTGAATTGATGTCCTCACTGCAAAGCCAGCTCGACCGGTTTGCTCAGGAGACTCAGGAGAACTTAGCTAATGTATTAGCAAAAAATGGAAGCTTGAAGACCACCATCACTGCTGTGCAAGAAAATGTTCACCTGTAAGGAGCAGATTACTTTTGGTGTATA
Source organism: Microhierax caerulescens (assembly GCA_035590215.1). Classification (NCBI taxonomy): domain Eukaryota; kingdom Metazoa; phylum Chordata; class Aves; order Falconiformes; family Falconidae; genus Microhierax; species Microhierax caerulescens. The sequence goes on from JAVJGJ010000062.1 coordinate 26,794,953, forward strand.
CTGATGCAAAATAAAACTATGTATGAAGAGGACTGCTAAATTAGATGCTTTTCATATTTATATGCTTATAAAGTCTTCTGGGAAAGAGCTGTTTGTTAGAGCTGAGTTCTGCCACAGAATGTAGATCATAGTTCATCTTTTCCCAGAGTAAAAGGTAGCTCTACAAGGCTTTTCCTCAAACTTGTCTCTTGAGCGTATTGCAGATAAGAGACCATAGTTTGGGGATCAATATGCTGACAAATGGCCCTCAGTATGGCTGAGCTTCAGAACTTCATACCATAAAGCCTTAGCTTGAAGTATAATAGTGTATCTATTGCAGCATGCTTCATTCAGTTGCAGACTAAGGTCTTGCCAAAGTCTGGTTTTAGTTTGTGGTGGTTTTGGGGGGTTCTGGGTGTTTGGTTTTTTGCTTGGTGTTGGGGTTTTTTAGGGCATTTAATAAACCTAATGCTCAGAGTGCTGCAACTTGTAAATTTACTAAATAGAGCAACAACATTATGATTAACTGATTTGATAAATTGTACTACTTCACTGGCTTTGGTCTAAATATTTCTAAATGTAAAATGTGTTAAATTCACCTTTCAAAATCTCTAAACTGTTACAAATATATTGTTGCAGGAAAACTACAGACCTAGTCAGCAGTACAACTTCCAATCACAGCAAATTCATTGCATCTCTGGATAATTTCTCTCAAGAGCTCAGGATCATAAATGCTGAAAACAAGATGATGCTGGGAGAATCCAGCGACCACTGTCAACAACTTCTCATCAATCTCAAAAATGTGTCTCAGGATAATGTTAAGTGGCATGAATTTGCAACTGCTCAGATAGTTGACCTTACCAGTCAGCAGCTATTGCCCTTCAATGACCAGAAACAGCAATTGCAGTGTTTGCAGAAGGTACCTATAGTCATTGGTAGTCTAATACAACATTCTGACACCAACTTCTACAGTATAATTTGTAGGGGGAAAGAGTTCGTTCTTACAGTCAGAACAAAATTGTAGTTTCTTTCAGTTACAGCAGACTCGTGTTACTCAGCTTAAATAGATGCAGAGGATAAATTCCAAAGCTTAATTTAAGAGGAAGACTTTGAACTTAGTGCAAACAACTTCAAAAAATGGTGTCTTCATTAATTCCATGTAACTAACTTATATTTGTAATTTGAGCTTTTTACATCCTTTTAGTAGTAAATAACTCCAGTTCTAAAGCTTTACCTACCAGGAATGTCCCTGAGAGATTTGCACAGTGATCAATACAGACTATATTCTGGAGGATGCAAATAACTTCATTAGTCAGATGGAGTAACATTATGGGAGAAAGCATTCTTTTTCGATATCTACTAGTTCTGGCCTCTTACTTGAGAATTTCTTTTCTCTGTTTTTTTTAAATTTCCATCACAAAATTCACTCCCTGCCTTTGTTATTTTATTCTAATAGGTAATGAAATGGGAAAATCCAACGTGTTGTTGACTCTCAGAAAGAAAAACATAACTGTTAAAAGCATTTGCAGTCTCAAGTCACCCCTCTATCTGTTATACTTACTGAACACTTCACGAGTTTTGTTCCAGTGGGAATGGCTAAAAATACACATTTTCCTTCTTTTCCCCTACAAATGCACAAAGCTTTCACTTTCACTTGAATATCCAAATTCTGTGCAGGGTTGTGCATTGAAGCATGAGGAGTCTGATCCAAACCAGATGGCATCACCTTTATGAGTAGCTTTCTAAAATGATCGTACTTTCTAAGAAACTGACTCTCTTGTGAAGATAGTTCTCGAAATGAGAGTGTAAAACTGGCACTGAAACTTCTCAATTTGAGGTCTCAGTTGTTTCGTTTCAGGTCATGTCACTAATCATGCACCACATCTTAGAAAAGAGGCATAACTTTACCTTTCCTGTTAACTTGGTGGTTTTAGCTGGGTTTTTGTTTTGTTTTCAGAAAAATGAAGAAAGCTGCGATAAAGCAATAGCTGAAATTGCTCACCATATTGTTATACAAAGGGCTGCTGAAGAGAAGGTACTAAATGGCCTTCTTGATCAGATAAAGGTTGATCAGGAGATACTTCTGGAGCAGAAGCTGGCACTTAATGAGGAAGCACAGCATGGACTGACTCAGGTTAATGGTTTCCTGCAAGAGGATCTTAAAGTGGATATTCCAACAGGTATTTAAAGTAGGTCAGAGACAGAATGGTCTTAAGAATTCTGCAACTCAAATTGCTTTCTGTAAGTGAAGTTAATGGAGACATAACTAGCAGTCTTACACCTTTTTTAAGATGTATGCAAGGAATGATGACTGAACAAAGTATGAGTTCTGTACTGAGTTAATGTAAAATTGAGGATCTGTAACTAAAGCAAATACTCACAAGTGTTTTATAGTGGCTTTCATTAGTGTACAATCTTTGTTAAAGGGACAACTCCACAGAGAAGAGACTACTTCTATCCAGTCACGCTTGTGAGGACAGAACCCCGGGAACTTCTACTGGAGCAATTAAGGCAAAAACAACTGAAGCTTGACGCTGTGCTAAACAGTGAGACAGGGAAGGTGGAGGATAATGCAGATCAGGTATGTGATGGCAAATGAGGCTCTTCAACAAAGACTTCACATCTTTAGGAGTTTTTTCATGCCATTGTGGAGAGTTGACTAGAACCTCAGAGCTGTTGCAGCTATTGTTTTACAGGGTACTTTGAGTCACATATGATGAGCAAAAACAGTATCTTGAAAAAGAAGACAAGACATTAATTTAGAGGATTTAATTTCTGTTTTTCAGAAATGGAAGTGCCATGTCTCTTACAGATCTGATCATGCTTTAATACATTCACCTAGGAAATTCAGACATTAAACAAATTTTTCTGAAAACTTCTGTTTTAGGACCTGTTGGAAGAGGAGGAAGGATTGCAGAATTCCAGTGAAAGCCTTGCTAGTGACAAATCCTTAATGGATACAGACATATGCTGCCACGTAAATGGTGGCATTCCCTTTTTTCAGGTAACGTCTCCAGATATTCCAAACAATTGTGTATTTAAGTGTGAAGGAACATTATTATTCCATAATAGTGCTGTAGTCTGAAGTCATTTACTATCATTTCATGTAGTCTCACAACTTCTTTGAATCCTGCAGAATATGCTTTGTTAAACTTGAGCTAAAATAACATCAGATTCTGATAAGTTAACGGCAAATAAAATAATACAAGTTTCTGACAAACTGGACAGACAGTAGAGAACTCCTCAGCAAATAATTCTGCATGAAACAAATTGTCTTAACTTATTAGACATAAACACAATAGAAAACTTGAATTTCCGTGTGACATATCTTCCTAGAGGCCAGACAGAAATACTAGCATTCTTGATTCTTCACTGTTGTCATTGGTTGGTTGGTTTTTTGTTCCTTCCTTTTGATGCTCTACTGATGTATCAGTGCGAACCCCTGGTAATTAGGCTTGGGTTTGGCTTGGGGGGCGGTGATGTATTGATGTATTTACTTACCATGGATCCTTTAAAAGTAGCTGTTGAACTTCTAGATGTCTGAAATAGATCTCTTTAGTGAATGCAATGTTAGGAATCTTTTTCACAAGTGCTACCAACTTTTTTTTCTCAGAACATTACATACTGCATTGTACATAAGCAAGTAGTATTTAATTTCTTTGTATCCTCTTAACGCTGAGCGTTTTCTTTAAATCCCAGCACAAAAGGAGTCACAAAAAGGATAAAGAGAACAAATCTGCAGCTACAGTGGAGAAGAACAAAATAGAGGATACAATGGAACAGTTGCTTGCCAAATCTAAGCTTCCTTTAAGATCACTGAACTGAGATATAATCCGCTGCAGATCCCTGTTTTGAAATACTTATGTCTGATCGTCTACTGAGCCATAACTTCCTTTGGTTATTCTCGGTCTCTGTATATAGTGATAGATTGATGCAGAGTTGGATCAAAAGATTGTTCTGCCAGTTGTCCTGCCTTTGTCCCATTTTTAGATGCTGTAGCTTGCAAAGTATTAAGAGGCTTTAAAAAAAAAAACCTGCAGATTTTGGTGCTCTATGTTAAATACTTTTATGTTGTCAAGTAAGAGATCCTTTTCTATTTCTAGATTTAAAACAGCAGAAAGAGATGTGGAAGAATGCTTTGTCAGCATTACCAGCTACCTTTTTTATTAACTGTAAATAAGCGTTCTGATTTTGTACCTGCTTTTTAGCCTTATTCCTGTTTTATTGAATTGGATAGCTGCCTTTTGACTGGGATACTTAAATAAATCATTGATACATGGAAAACAAATGTATAAGCACCTCCCTCAGAGTAAAACAACCTTATGTGACTTTCACCTTGTATTACTAGGTTTAATTTAGCTAAAACATTAGCGGCTCTGTCCTAAGTCTTGTGCTGTAGAAAAGGATGGTTCCCTCCCTTGTTTAATAATAGACAATAGCTTTATTTCAGTGCCTCTTTAGTATAGGAAAGCTAATATCACTCTTGGGTTTTGAGTGATTTTGGTTTTGAATGCCACTTCCTATTTTCTTCTTAACCTTGCTGCTGTGATGTGTTGGCATGGATATGATGTCAACCACAGCTTATGTATTGTAAACTGGCAGCATTTTTTCTAAAATGTAGATATGTAACATGTAACCAAGTTTGCATGTGTTAAAATGCAGCTCCTACATTGTACAATGACAGTGAATTTCCAGCAATTGGACAGTAGCATTTGACCAGCTGTACTTTTCATGCTGCTTACCTGAGAACTTGAAAACTTCAAGTTATGATGTACTAAAAAGTAGATGAATAGTGTTGTGATGGGAGTGGGGAGAGATACTGGAAGGCACCTGTAATTTACCTTGAAGCCCTATCCTTAGCTAGTTGTCAAAATATGATTTAAGAGATTGTTCATTTTTCTGTAGCTAGCTTGCAGGCTTAAGTTGGTATTTCTTCAAATGGGTGGTCTGTGTGTCTTGGTCTTTGAGCAGGTACGCCAACTAGATATACTTTGGGCACCATTCAGACAGCACACTGCAGTCCTGCTGATAGAGAGGCGTAATGCGATGCACGCCCTTGCAGTGACTGATTCTCTGAACTCTAGCATGAGGCAGGCGTTTCAGACACACACGACTGATTAATGGTCTATCTTAGCTCTTACTTGTCTGCTTTCTTTTGCCTCTGGGCAAAGTTAATATGCTTCTTTATTAACAGCCTGATAGGAGGGAAAGCATCAATTCCCTTTCAAAACAATAAACACAAATAGAGGAAGTTATTTATTTTTTTAGGGGGTTGTTATGGTATCTTGGTACCTAGTTTATATAACAAAACTTTCTGTTGTTGTAGGGGACTTGAAACACTGGAAGCTGCAGAACTGTCCCCTTCAGAGGGTGTTTGGTGTTTTGTCAATTTCTGGCAGTAGAAACTTCATGGACTTCAGAACTGTCCGGGGCCTAGGATCCATTTTCTTTCACTACGTGTCTGTTTGCACTGAGTAGATATTAGCATAATCTTCCAAGACTGATCAAGAAGATAATTTACTAACTAAAATTCAACCAGAAGAGGTAGTGGAATAGCCTCAGCTAAATTGGAGAGGCTTATACGAGCCTCTACTCCTTTATTTTCCCTATGGAGTTCACAGGATCGGTATGACCGTTAACTAGGACAGCCAGTACAGGGGAGGGTCATATTCATAAAATCATGCCAGAATCTATGATTTTCTGTCTTTATTCTCTTTGAAACCATCTCCTCTACCTTGGCTTTTTGGTTTCCCTGGTACAGGCACAGGCTGCTTTTCTGGTAACTGGGAGCCTTAACAGCTGTATGATTTTCATGCCTGGCTTGTATGCTTTCTCTTTTTTCTAAACTATCCCTCAGTCATGTTTTCTTTCATTTGCAAGACTGACATGGCAGATCATTGCTTCATTGGCCCTGGTGTCCAGAGACCACACCAGAAAGCTGGATAGGATGAACAATCTGGAGGCAGAACCTGTCTCAGCTTTTCTGTCCACGTCTCTTCCCCCACTAGATGGCTCTAATGCTAAAGTCTTAGTCCAAACCTCAAGTTCTGGCCACTAACCAGGTCTTGGAAATGAGCATTCTACCGAGCTTTTTGTGAAGCATCTGTCAAAAGAAGAGGTTTCAAAAACTAATATTAATTTATCCTTCCACGAGGATAATTCTATATTCAAGCTTGGGTGAGGGTATTTTTATTTTTTTTTATGAAGAGCCACGTTTGAGATGACTGAACCTATGTCTTGAGCTTTGCTGCAGGGCCGATAGACGCTCCAGTAACTAAATTCTTGTCTTGACCTGCTCTCTGGCTTCCCCACAGTGTGGGCATTGCCCAAGGTAGAAAGCGACACCTATTTGTTCTGATATCTTGTATAATGTATGATGGAAGGAGAAAAGGAAGGTAATAGTAAAGCAAGAGTTGTTTCTTGTACGTAGTCACTGGATTTGCAGGTCTAACACAGAGGGAAGGTACGGTGTGGTCCAGGCCAGCTCACACTGGTGGTTTGAATTTGCCTTGTTCCAAGGCAATTCTTTTTTAAGAAGAGCAGGAAGCCATTTCCACAGAATAAATAGCAAGGCTGTACCCTGGCTGAATTAGTCCAGTTGAGGATGAGAGTTGGGGTGACTGGGGCTGCAGTACATGGCCGTGTTCTAGTTAACCTGTTGAGGGTTTCTCGGATTCTGGATTAGTGGCCAATTGGGACAAGATCTTGAGTTAATGAAAAACCCAGGTGGGATGAATGCAATGTGGGGAAATGAAGAAAAATACAAGTTTAAATGCATGTAAAGGGGGAATGCAGAGAGCATGATAAGAGGGCCGGGGAAGCGCAGATAATCAAAGCCACCAGCTTGCTTTTCAAGTGAAAAATGAGCAGTTAAGAGGAAATGGAGGAAAGGAAACTTTCTGCTTCCTCCTGGAAATCGGGGAGCTGCGGCACTTGCTGCACCAGTGTTGTTGAGGGATGCAATGTTTATTTGAGGAGGGGAAAGGAGTCTAAGCTGGCTGGCTGCTGTTGATGGCTGGTTTTATTTTGGGTATCGGAAGCAATTGTGTGAGGCTAGAGAGGAGCGAGGAGAAGGTGCATAGCTGCTAGACTCTGCCTTTCTTTTCTGTTAGGTGTGAGTCACCATTACAATCATCTGTTAAATGGGTAGAGGAAACAAGAGGAAGCCTGAAACTCTTCGGGGTGATAAAAGAAAAAGCTAGAAGGAACTGGAAAAATTAAAGTTTAATGTATCTTTTCCATCAAAAAGAGACTGAAAGAAGGAATTCTAATGTTCCAGCGATTAAAAACAGGGAAAAAAAAATTTAGAATGTATAGGTGGTAAATATATACTTTTTAAACAAGTGTTTACAACCATTTGACTACTATTTTTAATTTCCCTGTTAGAAACTGCTTTTTATGATAGAGGGCAATGCTGTATAAACTGCATGCCCACCCACACAGTTACTTTATGAAGTTAAATAACAATAACTCATGCTAGGCTTTGCATTAGTAGTAGGCTTTAAGTGATACAGCATTACAGGTGAGATGCAGACCACCTAGCAAAATAGGCTGTTCCGGTAGGTTGAACACGGCGGTGTTGCTATGCTAACACTGTAATTCAAAGAATGAAGCACAATGACTAAAACTCTGACCTTGACTAGCACATTTGCTTTATTAAAAATGAACAAAAGGTAAGAAAGAAAGAAATTTGACATGAAAGCACATGAGATTTTTACAGAGCTTTCCAAATGTGATCATCTACAGTTGTTGATAGCATATTTTTTTGACTGTAACTATTTTGACAATGTCCAGAGCACTAAAGCCACTATGTGAAGATTTTTTTTTTCATGATTGTATTTTCATTGGCAGAAGTTAATTTTAAAAAAACTTTTTTTTGCCTAACACAAATTCTGCAAAGAGAAAAATAATAATTAGCAGGAAAGAAAATATGCTTTTTTAGCATTTATGACAAATATTAAATAAAACAGATTAAACACATGCTAAGGTACTTTTCCTCCTCCCCAGCCATTTGAGTAATAATGAATGCTGCTTCTCAGAGGACCAGTTTCCCCACTACACAATTCCAGTCTTACATGGCACTAATTCTGCTACAGTCTCTTGATTTATACTGAAGTAATAAGGTAAGGAATCATATTTTCCATTTGCTAAAGTACATGCTCAATCGATAATGATATTTTAAAACCAAAATAAGTAATCTAAGGCCCTGTTTGGTCTCTATAGCCACAAGATTTCATGGCATCTGGAAGGGTTTGTCTGGACAAGCCTGGAAGTCATTTTCATCCCTAATTCTGTATGTTCTCTCACAGGTACTGCAAGCATACCTGCTTCCTCTACTTTATAAACTGTCTTTGGGTTCTTTCAGGATAGGTGTGATGGTGGTGTTCTGCTGTTAAAAGACTAGACCCAATGTCAGATGAAGCTAGCGCTGGTTGCAGTGTCCACTGTATCATGCCAGTATCCTTAAGCATAGTATATATCTCAGGAAGGGAACCTTTTAAACCAGGGGTCCTCAAACTTTAACCAGGGGGCCGGCGCGCAGGTTAAATGGCAGGCAGTCATCTGCAGCTGC
>JAVJGJ010000062.1:26803603-26816834 GCA_035590215.1 Microhierax caerulescens
ACCTTTTAAACCAGGGGTCCTCAAACTTTAACCAGGGGGCCGGCGCGCGGGTTAAGTGGCAGGCAGTCATCTGCAGCTGCTTGGTTCCCCTGCCCCCAGCCCCCGGCAGGGGGGTTCTGTAAATACCGGGGGGCTGGACTGAGGACCCTGGGGGGCTGTATCTGGCCTGCAGGCTGTAGTTTGAGGACCCCTGTTTTAAACCTCCAAAGGATGGACAGATATCCCCTGTCTTCTGGAATAGAACTTCATGCTCAACCAGAGCACCACTTGGAAGTAAAAACTCATAAACATGTTTCTGAGAGAGTAAATTTTTTCTTCCCCCCCCCCGTGACATAGAAGAACTTAAGTAACTCCTGTCATATATAAAGACTGTTTTGGGAAATTGGTTTTTCACATTTCAATTAGCTTTCCCTAACGCTCAAACCAAAACATAAGCAGCACTATCATTATGTTCAGAAGCTAAAGGAAATAAAGAAGTGAATCACTTACCGTTTTTTATAGCCGCTATCTTCTATGACTTAATTAAAATATGACATTAATTTCAAAGCCATTCAGCTATAGACACATATTCAAATGGTTATAATGTAATAATGATAGGCACCAAAATTTTGCTCATTCACTCTAACAGTTTATTTTAGGAAACTCAGTACAGCAGGATGAACCTTGAATATACAGATTAATGCAAGGAAGGAAATTTTATGATGTCTGTTAGTTAATACAGAAGCCAATCTTATTAATCATGGATTTACAGAGGGCTGTTTTATTAGATGTTAACCATAGCTTATGTTGACAATTGATTTTCATTGTAGAACTAAATTTATTATTTGTAATAAGATAAAGATAATTAAATTGACTTTATAAAGGTTGCCATCATAAATGTTAGTACCTGTGAATAGCAAACACAAAACTGCCTTAGCAGCGAAAATTCAGTTAAGTGATAGGTGGGTTTTTTCCATTACATTTAATAGTCCCTGAACATTTTTAGCCTGCATTTTGTTCCAGAGTGTATACCTACTGCTGTGAAAAACTGTTTGGGTTGAAGCCTTGCTCCCAGTTTATTTTCTTTCCAATAAAACAGGATCAAAACATTTTTAAAGTTACAGAAGTAAACCAAAACAAAGCATTATGTACAAATGTATTAGGCAATGGAGTTCTTATCCTGTCATTTCTCAGACTTGTCATTATTTAGAATAGTACGTTGAAAAATATGTTGGATCTACAATAAAATATGATTTTCAGGGAGTTTCAAGTATTAAGAAGAGTAATTATTAAGAAAGTTAATTTGGACTTTGCAAAAATGAGAGTATGTAGAACTTATTTAATCTCTCTTAATTGTATTGGGTTTTTATGACATGTATCTCCATCCACCCATCTGGGTATGATCTTTTGAAAACATGGAGGAACACAGCAAATGTTAGAGACCTTGGAAAATCACCTAAAGCAGTATCTTCCAACCTGGTGACAGTACATTTCTGAGCTTTGACAATGTGGGAACTATCCAGTACAAAAGTAATTCTGTCAGAACGCTCACAGTATATTTTTACTGCAATATTAGTCGTTGGTTTCTAGTTTTAATTTGCCGCATCGTGACAGGCTTGTGATTTGTCATTGCTGCTTTGGTGTTTTGGACCGGTAATGAAAAGAAAGAGGGGGAGTACTTTAGGAAGACTGTTTTAAACTGCGAAGACTGAATATTTGAGCAGTTGGGGTTTCTTAATGAAATACTTAGCTGCAGGATCTTTGTACTATTAGAGCTAATTGTGGTTAATTCTTTAATGGATTTGCAGCCTGTGGAAAGAAGGGTTAGCTAGATGGCAGAGTACAAAGGAAGTGAGCAGCACGTCACAAGAGGTACCGTTTACCAGAGATGTCAGGCTGCTGGTTGCTGGGCTGCAACACAGATGCCAACCCAGTGTGTCTGTTATGTTCAGTTTATAACATGGCAAATTAGCTCAGTGCCCTGAGCAAAAAGCACTGATATTCTTTGTAACTTAACCTGGTGGTCAGTTTCCCTAGGGCGTTGTTACTGGTGCAGCTTTCTTTACCAGAAGAGCTGTAAACCAGTTTGTGCTCGCTGTGGGTTTGATGCTTTGTTGTTCTTGTGTGGACATCCCCAATGATCTGACGCCAGAGCTCTTTGCTGTTTGCTCCAAGGGTAAGTACAGGTCTTGCGCTACAGGATCCAAGCAGTACAGAGAAATTCCTCATCTCTGGCACTCCTGCTCTGTGAATAACCACAGAAACCTGGTCAGAAGTGGTTACCTGCTCTGACTGAAAGCAAGGAGGCTGCTCACACATGGGTGCTGGCAATTCATGCTGCTGTGCTTTGAGGGCTCACTGCCACTGCTGCCTACCTGCCCTGCCAACAGAAGCTGCTGTCAAAGAACAGCCCACGTTATCTCCTAAACCACCACGGTTTGGATCTTGTCACATCTATGAAGCTGCAATTATTTCTGCTTGCACTGTGTGCTGAGGGGCCGAATCTTAAACCCAGCAGGAGCTCAGTGCAGCAGAAGATAGGAGTTTCCACCCTCACCACCTCTTCAGCAGTCATGGTTGATTTTGATGGAGCTCAGAAGTCCGGGTGAAGCTTTGGTGGAGATTGTAATCTTGTGCTCAAGCCACCTCTTGGCCCCAGGTTTTCGTCTCGGAGCAAAGCATGGCCTGGATTCACCCTGCCTATGTTTGTTCAGCCACCTAAATGGAGGTACTGGGTGAGGACCCTGTCATACCCTGTTCTCTCCAAAGTCAGGGGAGAGAGACGGGAACCTCAGCGTAGGATTCATTGCTAGATGCCCTCCTTGTTTCTCTCCATTGACTACAGGGGAACCTAAGGGGGTAATGATTTTAACTTGGATGCTACAAGTGCATAGGTGAATCTGGGATAAACATCACTTGCTTTACATTTTCCTATTGTGGTGGGGTTTGGGTGGTGGGTTTTTTTGTTTTGGGTTTTTTAAGACATTTATTGAAACATAAAATGCAGCTGCTTTGGCTGAATTCTGTCTCTTCACAGCTACCTCATGCTGTCCTGTTAGCCACCTTCAGGTCCTTATAAATGGCACTTTCTAAATCTCTGTGTGTGCATTTGCAGTGAAGATGCTGAAGCCGCTGCAAGAATCTGATATTGTCTGGTTTTAATACATTACTTAATCTGCTCAGGACTAAGCCAAGGCAGACTCATTCTTCAGGCAGTTTCCATTTTGATGTAGTATTTACTTTAAATAAAAGGCCGTGATCCTGTTCAAAGACATTATTTCCCCCTCTCTCCCCTGCTGTCATTAGTCAGATAACAGGAACAGACAGTAAGATAACTGCCACTTATTTGGATTTCACTGAAGCTTTCAGGCAGAAACAGGGACGCCAGCCACAGCCAAATCAATTCATTTGAATGATTTGCTGATTATCTGTGTTAGTTATTCCCTGATTATCTTACCTGGTGTCCAGGACTAGCTTTTTGCCTTTGGGCTTAGATTGGCTGTTTATTTTAACCTTTTATTTAGCGACAGGAGAAGGGGCAACAGGCACAAACTGCAGCAGGGGAAGTTCCATCTGAATATGAGGAAAAACTTCTTTACTCCGAGGGTGGCAGAGCCCTGGGACAGGCTGCCCAGAGAGGCTGTGCAGTCTCCTTCCCTGGAGATATCCATAACCCACCTGGCCACAATTCTGTACAACCTGCTCTAGGAGAACCTGCTTTAGCAGGGGGTTGGACTAAATGATCTCCAGAGGTCCCTTCCAAACCTGGCCATTCTATGTGATTCTGTGATTTCTAGGAAATATTCTGCATAGTGAGTAGTGCACCCCAGGCTGTAGTGACGAGAATAATTGGGGTTGGAAAAACTGAGGACTGATATGTTAATAGCTGAGTGACAGAAAAAAAGATTGATCATGGGTTTTCACTGGGGCATCTTGTTAATGAAACAGGGCTCATAAAGTGGCCTTTGATAGCTCCTTTCCAGACTATGGCCTGAACATTTGGATTGCTGCTCTTGTGTCATAATTAATATTTAAATTATGGACATTCCAAGAGCTCTCTGCCAAGATACGCTGGACAGGGCATTATGTACATCATGCCTGTAGAAGAATTTTGTCTAAAAGCCTGGTCAAAGAGCAGGTGAACAGGCACAAACAGGCATGGCTGTGATGAGCTGACCTCCAGCAGCAGCGTGTCCAGGACCCCGGTTTCCAGCCCGGAGCCCGCGGACCACAGTCTTCTCCCCCCCCCTGTCTGGCAGCACGGTGCTACTGTAGTCAGTGCTGCATCCCTCGCTGGGTGATGAACTCCATCCCAGTAGCACTCAGACAAGAAAAGAGAACCAGTGCTGCTCCTAATGCTTGCCTCGAATGTAAGATTTCCTTCTGGAGAGTCCACCATTGTAACAGACCAGGAACTTCAGCAACATTAAGGACATTTGAGTTAATAACATTGAAATGCTGAAAAGTACTGCATGATAGAGCTAGAGTAGCAGATGGGTAATTTGGTCAGATTGTGCAGTCTCACCTTCTCCCTTCTGCAATGAAAAGATCTGAAAAAATCACCAAAATCCGAGGAAATGTCCTGCACTTTGCAGCTTCTGGCAACAAAGAGAAAATGAAGCCTCTGAATTTGATCCTCTTGCATTGCCATTACCTTCCCAGCGAGGCAGACTTTTTAGCCAGCAAACAGATTTTCTGGCTTTTAACCATGTGCATTTTAACAACATAATGTAGGTAAACATATACAGCCATCTCCACAATAGAAATAAATCACTTGATTCTACTCATTACCCTGCCTGCCTGTGTCTATCTGCAGTAGCTGAGGCAGTTAGCACTCGGTCTGAGCTAAAGCAGGAGAAGTGAGGAAACAGAGCTGTAACCAAAATGAGATTCTGTTGTTCTGAATCATGCAGAAAGAAACCTCAATGACAAAGCAATACAGATGAAATCAGACTACGTTTCACAGCCAAACACACAAAACAAGAAATGAAAGCAGCTCACGATGCTATCAGAATTATGGGCCAGTTTTCCCTCCCTCCTGGACTGGAGCAACTGGTGCAGCCTGTGGGGTGAGGCTGAGGCTCCCTGCCCAGGCGAGAGCATGGCGGGGGCTGGGGCTTGCTCCCCGCCTCGCCAGTTTGCTGTCCTCTCCTTCCTTGTCACCCTGCCATCCTCTCCTTTCTGGCTTTGTGTGTGCATGCACAGCTCTGCTGGTTTTGCTCGTCAGTCAAGACAAATTGAAAAGTCTGAGGAGAGACTGATAAACCAGCAATTATGGAGCACAGTCAACAAGAAGAGATGGCACCATGTTGGCCGGCAGGAGCGTTTGTTCAGGGAGGGGAGAGAGCTCCAAGAGCAGATACAACTTTCACAGCACAGATAACAGGTTTCCTCTTGACATCAGTCCCTAATGAGGCCGATCAAACTTGTAATATCTGCAAAATCAAACTTCTGGCCAGGCCACCAAACCTAGCAGTCATGAAGCCTTAAAACGCCCCATTTCAGCCATATGGTTTTCTGTAAACGTCATGTATTAATGACAGCTGGACCAGATCTGATAAAAACATCCAAAGAGGGATTCAGAAGTGTCAAAGTCAGTTTTCAGCTTAAAGATTAATTTTTTTAAATTTACAGGCATCTATCGACATCTGTGTCTCTCATTAGGAGAGGAACATTAAGAGCCACTGAGACAGACCATTAACTCCAATGTCGTCTTCCTGCCAGTGACCACAAGAGGCTACTGAGGGGAACCGTGTGAGAAACAGGCACAGACAGAGAAATCCTTTCCTGCCTTCATCAAACAGCAGCGTAAGGGCTTCCTGAGCCAAACGCTGCGAGCAAAGCTACGATGCTTAATGCTCATCAATGTGCCCATCCTCCGTTAATTTGTCTTCTCTTTTTCTGAACCCATTTGTATTTTTGGCATCCAGTGCTTCCCATGGCAACAAGTTCCACTATTTAATTACGCGCTGTGTGAAAAAGTACTTCCTTTTGTTTGTTTTAAACCTGCTAAAACAGAATTACAGGATGCACAACAGAATTGCACGGGCAGACTTAAACGGGAAGATAATGTGGAACGACAATGGAAAATCAGTCTCAGCGCAGAGAAGTGGAAACGGGCTTTGTTTTTGCTTTGCTCTGACCACCAGTACGGGGTTAGTTAGTGCTTCCGATCGTTCTTCTCCCTGTCATAAATAAGCCAATTTACCTGATTAGTACAAAGAGTTAGAAAACAATCTGAGCTCCCTATGAAAGGGGCAATGTTTGTCAAAAAGGCCAGGTCCGCCATCTTCCTTTTCTCTTGGGGCGGCAAAGACGTGCTGGCTGCTGCGCCGGGCAAAGCGGGCCTCCGAGTTCGCGTTTGAATTGGCCGGGCGATGTGACGGTTAAAAACATCGGTGTGACTTGGGGCTCTCGTGGAGAGGCAGCACAGGGAGGGAGCAAGCGAGCCTCTCTTCTTGGAACTGACAGGCGATAGCATCTGGAAAAGGTGAGCGCAGTTCTCGGCGCCTCGCTACCAGGAAGGCAGGCTGGGGGAACTTCGGGGAAGCAGAGCCAACCGTAGCGATGTGCTTGGAAGAGCTGGCTGTGAGAAAAAGCACAAAGAGCTGACAGCACAGAGTTTGCTAACCAACACTGAAGGAGTTAGATGACATCATAACTGTTAACTAACCTTTTAAGTGTAAACCTGCAGGAACGAGAGGAACTAGGTTAAGCGTGGGTCTGGAGAGTAGCACAAGTAATGATGGGCTTAGCAGAAAGGAAACGTAATAACGCTTCATCCCAGCCTTGCCCCGTGTCTGGGTTGGACCTGGGCGCTCCAGGTCCCAGCGAACGTTTGCCAGCAGCGCACAGGTTACGTTGCTCTCGCCCAGTGGAGAGAAACGTGGGCACAAAGCCATCAGTGCCATTGCCCGCGCTGCAAAGGGGGTCTTGAGCCACCTACTCGTGGCCCAGCAGAAAGGCCGGGTGGGAACCATTGCAGTCGTTGCTCTGTGTGGCCAAAAGCAGACAGAAGCACCACTCACGTCCCATTCACACCCCTGCCTGTGGCAGTGCTGGCAAGACCTTGACCTTGGTTCAGACATTCTCTGGAGAAAGCACGTCTCTGGGTCTGAGTTAGGGTGTATGGAAAGACTAATCCTGTCTGGGCTTTACCCATAGGTCTCTGTGTACTCCAAGGAAACTAGTCATGTTGTGAAACCCACAGACAGGGAGGCAGGTGTGCCCAAAGCCCATACATGAACCAAGTATGAAGAAAACTGTAGAAAATGTAACTGCAACATATGGAATGGAAATGCAACAGGCAGAAAATTGAAAAGCCCTGGGTTGCAGCAGGGTTTTGCAGCGTGTGTGCTGTGCAGCAGACCTAGCCAACACGACTTCCTTCTGCTTCTTGCTGTGATTTTATGGTTATCTAGAGCATCCTGACTCTTTAGGAATTTACTCTTCCATGATACGACAGAGGCTTTGACAGGCTGTGGTGCTCTCTCCCAAACAAACCTGTTTATCTATAGAACACACTTATCCTGGCTAACTAACTTTAACATACATTCTCACAGTTTAATATTTTACAGGTGTCAGATGGGTGCTATGAAGGCTACATAAAGAGCAATGCCATGCCTCCTGTCCTGAGGTGAAATGTAATAAAATTCGAAAGAGACAAAACCACTAGAAAAGCAGCTTGTGAAGCCATGGAAATGGAGTGATGCAGCAAGGGCTTGGGTTAGGCACATCCTAAAACTGATTTTCTTATTTAGCTTTAGAGGTAGACTGTTCTGACTTGATTCTGTACTCATGGTCCAGCTAAACCTGCCTTTACTTAACATCAGATTTTCAGCACATCTAAGACTGTAGAAGACCTCCTTTCTTCAAGAACAGATCTCCTAGAAGGTAATGGAATGACAGGTCAGGCAGAGTTCACCCAGTTCCTCCCAGGCTGTTAGGTGTTCCTCAAAGAATAAATGTGAGCTACCTCTACCTCCATTTTAAATTGGTTATATCATGTTAATTGACTCTGAAACTTTTTCTTTAACTTGCATTACCTTTTTCAGAAAATTACTGAAATTGTGTATATTTCCTAACGTCAGATTACACAAATTTAAAACACATGATGACACAGAGGGCAAAGTAGAATCTGCTCTTCTAAAAGGAAGATGTTGCTCCAATTAATTTCTAGTGTTCATGCTGGTAATATTATACGAGGAATTGTTTTGGTCTATTAGGGTTCTGTAATTAGTAGTTCTCTCCCACAGCCTACAGTGTCTCTGAAGTCTCTGTCCTGGTGAGCAGTCTGCTTTCTGCATCTTCTCCCCAGATGTCCTACCTATTTAATGAGTCTGAACAGATTTTAAAAATCCCCTTTTTGTTCACATGCCGATTATATCTTTGTCTGTACCTTGGCAGGTGAAGTACTGTGTGGACTGGCATGTGACCCATTTGCATGTTTCTCACTGCTCATTATAGGAATGACCCCCCAAACTGCGCTGCCTGTCGCTGCTCGAAGGCCCTGGAAGCAGACACGCTTTTGAACTGTGGGGATTTGCTGACTGTGATGGGGAAGGGGAGCCCCTGTGCAATGTTCCTTCTCCAGGCATCTCCTGCACGTGCCTGCTCCTGAAGATGTAGGTGCAGAAGCATAGACTGTAGGTCTGCCTCTGAATTACTCTGCTAATTCAGCAGCTGAGCTGAACGGTGCACAAGCATCCACAAGGATGCAGCACTAAACTCAGAACTGAAGTCCACCTGCTGCTTCTCAACACCCACGTATCACCTGTCTGGCTGCTGAGGATACTAATCAGATACCTATTTACATCTTTTCTATAGTAATTTTGCTGTAGTGTTTTAAACCAAGCATTTTGAAATAAACAAAGTATGGTTAGAGATCAAGATCTGAATAGGCATCTGCATCGGGTTTGGCTCTGATGTCATGGTTTGACTTCAGGGAAACACAGGCTATGGTTTAGATTCTGCAACACTAAAATTCCTACATCTGCACCTACAATTTCAGGCCTCAGTACTGGGATGAGGTAAGATGAGATGGTCAAACTAAAGCTGTTCTGAAAAGTTAGTCAAACCCAATCCTTGAAGTGTTAGGAAAGAACTGTAATGTTTTGAATACATATTTTACAGATATATACAGATCTTATTTCAGCATATGTGTTTTCATATCGACCATTGGTTTTGTTTCGCTTTTACCAAAAGTAGCATAATGAGTACAAGTTGTGATGTGGATGTTGCCATCCCAGCATATATTGTTGTCCCAGTTTCTGTTCAGGAGTGATTTGGTATAAAGCACCTTGCTGTTGGCCTGACTTGATGCCCACCAGGAGAGCTGTACTCCCAGCTGCACGTGCCTTTCAATCGGTTTCCATGACCAGTGCTGCTCACACAGGGAAGCAAAGCGTAGAAACACAACAGCTCAAGCAAGACAAATTTCCCAACCAGACTCCAGGGAAGAAAAATAAAATTTAAAAAAACCCAAAAGGCTATGAAATAAACTCATGGAGCATCAGAAAGCCTGCAGCTTTGCAAAAGCGTTCCCCTTATTTCCAGACTCTGAAGAGACATGAACAGTGACTTGCCTGACAGGTGATTATTGCTGGAGAGAGTGAATGAAACCAGACGTGGCAACGACCTGCTCAGGATGCTCAGCTACACCTTCCTCTGAGCCAGCTTAGCTCACATCTTTTTAGACAGCCAACAGTGATGCATGCTTTCAGAACAGTAAAAATAAAATCACTTTCCAGCTTGGATGTCAGTTGCTCCTATATCCCACACATTGAATGGAAGCTCTTACCCTTCACTTTGACTGTGGCAAGAATCCTGGTTTTGCTTTATCTCCCAAATCATGTGGGTTTCCTCTCCGCTTCATGACAGCATTATCAGGGGCCGAACCAGAGCTGTCAACATAGCTCAACAATCCAGAAGTTAGTCCTTTCCAGTTCTTCACCTGGAGTGGGGCAAGAGGACGTGGCATCCTCCGAGGTCCCCACCACAAAGCAGAGGTCCTCGTTGGC
Organism: Microhierax caerulescens; assembly: GCA_035590215.1. Classification (NCBI taxonomy): domain Eukaryota; kingdom Metazoa; phylum Chordata; class Aves; order Falconiformes; family Falconidae; genus Microhierax; species Microhierax caerulescens. The sequence goes on from JAVJGJ010000062.1 coordinate 26,813,602, forward strand.
AGGTGCCAAATATGCTCTGTGTAGCTGACAGTGCTGCTAGTACTCCAGGACAGTGAGAATTTGCCACTATCGGGAAACTCTGTAGTGTTGTCAGACCTAGCAATAACTCTCCCATCACCTCTGGTGTGAACTAAGAATGTAAATGGCACGATAAGCTCCTCTGGCCTCAGAGACGAGGCTGGGTACCACCCGCCACTGATGCTGCCATGTTTCATCAGTCAGGTCTGGGCTACGCCGTTTGCATTAGAGGGAAACCTCAGCCCAGGGGCAGGAGCAAGATGGGGAGATATCTGCCCTAGGGAAAAATGATTCTTCCTTTCATTTCTGCCTTTAATATTGTACTTTACAAGATATTTCCATGTGCAACCGTCAAGGCATATTCTGTCATTCTGTTAGGAAAAAATACATGATTTGCCTATGAAAATCATCAGCTTCAATGGACTCCAAACACATTACACAAGTTCTGAATTTGTCTCTAAGGCAATTCCTCCTCTAGCCTTTTAGTGCCAAGTCTACCCAAGTATTTTGGCTCCTACCCATGGAAATGAAGCCTTTGAAGAGTTTCTGCACCTGAGAGTCTAGCAATCTATTTTTCAGATGAGGACAGATTTCAGATCCATCCTTCTAACTCCTCTGTTAAACAGCCATTAATAGTTAGCTAGATTGTTATTGTAAGCTTCTATATTTGACTATTAACAGTAACTGCATGTGCATATCAGCTCCAGATAAAACAAACCTACCTAGGGATTGATTTTGTGATGCCAAAATGATAAAGTTTGCTAAAAAATGTGGAGTGAATGTGTAAGCTCTGGAAAACATTAACAAAAATAACTAAGTAACACTCCCTATTCATACCTAATTCCTACCGACATCAAATTTAGCTGTGTGTACTTTGGACCCGTTAGAACTGTTACAGTGAAAAATCTTGCTGCACAAGTCCTCTTTGAAACGTACAATATTTTATATTCTGATTACTCTGTAAAAAAAAAAAAAAAAAAAGATGTTTTGTCATCACTGTAGTTTAGGCAGATTCTCCATTGTCTGCTATCTTGCTATAGTCATTTATATCAACACAGAGTGGGTGTACGGTAGCCAGCAGTCTGTGTTAGCAGCACTTTATATTCAGTTTGCACTTACGTAAATGATTGTGCAAGATGTGAGAGACAATCTAGCCCCTGGGAATTAGATGTGTTTTTGGGTGTAATCTTTATGCGTATAGCCAACACATAAGAATATAGAGAAGTTTTAACATGTTACAGTTGCCATCACCCCAAATAAATATAATTAACCAAGCAGCTGTCAGTTACACTTATAGGCAGGATCCAAAATAGCTCATGGGTTCTGGTGGCAGATATATAGGAAATATGAGCCTGTAAGGAACAATATATTGCTTTGTTTTTCATAGCATTGCTCACCACATTCTCATAATGGTCGGATAAGAAACTCTTCAGGCCAAGGAAGGGTTAGGAAAGCGCATTCCAAAAAACATTAAAGCCTACATAGTTTCATGGGATGCCTCTTTGCAATTCAGAAGAAAACTCTGATGAATTATGTCACACTCCAGCTGAATGAAACTCTGGTTTAGAGAAGCTGGTATCATGGTAATCACTAGGACAGCCCAGAAAGAAAGAAAGTGGTATTAACCTATGTTTGTAGTATGGGGCCATGCGTTCCTTCCTTTTACCACAGAGCCATAAATATTGCATATCCCACTTTGTAAGTCAAGGTGTCCCAGAAGAGATATTAACAATATTGGGGGCTAGAGGAAATGGAGGCACCTTACCAAGGTGCTCCCCCATGGTCTGGCATGTGTTGGCTTGGAAATCCTTGACAAGGCTCAAAAGCACCATTAAAGCTTTTCTGTAGCTTGCTTTTTTTTTTTTTTTTCCTTAGAGCTGGTGACAGCTTATAGGAGAAGGGCACTTGGTGGCAGCACGGCTCATACCCACAGATATTCAGTGCCAAGAAAGAAGAGCTCTTCAAATCATGAGAGAACCAAGTCAGGCCCATGGGTGGCCTGAACTTTCTCAAGGTGTCTGTGTCTCTCTGCAGAGGTTTGGGATCTTTATTTTGCCCAACCGCAAACCACAGTCCCAGGTGGAAAGCAAAGGAAGAATTGAAGAGGCAATCCCTGACTGACTTTTTGCTGGTCACCTTCATCTCCTGAAGTTTCCCTCATGATGGGGCATCGCAGGTTTCCAGTACAAGGCAAGGATGTCTAAACGCCAGCAAAAAAAGTCTGCTTTCCTCTAACCTGATGCTCAGAAACAGCTGAACCAGTTTTGCTGAAACCTTCAACATACTCAGCATGAGGCAGATTCCCTCAGAACAGAATTTTTTCCACCTGGATGATTTAAATTTGGCATAATTGTAATCAGATGAATGTAGGGATGTAGGATGGAAAATGATAAGCTCCTGCCAGCTCTGCCTAGAATAACAGTTCATCTGTTGTCCATCCCTTTTAGACCAAGATTTGTCTTGTTCTGCTACATCTAATGAATACCTTTAAGACTCACCTGCCTTAATGTTTATTATGGTTGTAACTCATTTAGTAAATCAAATCACGATGGGGAGGAGGAGAAGGAAGAGGTGAGAAGCGAATATCTAACAGATGAGTTATCTGGAAGACGGCAGCACTGACTGACATCACCCCGCAACGCGCGGTGCCTCTGTCTGGAGCAGTCTGGCTTCCACAGCGCTAGGAAAATCAGAGGTGAACTCCCTCCTATTTCCTCCTTGGAAGGTGTTCAAGGCTGTGGCCTCACCTCTCTTGGAAGAGTCTTGAAATATTTTCAATAATGGGAAGGGGTGGAATGGCTTCGGGCTGGATCCTCTTGGAAAGCGCCCTGCAGCATTAGGGTATGACGCTGCTGGTAGCCCACTCCAGCTGCTAAAAGATGGACTTTGCTGGATCGCTCACTAATTCTGCACAGCCAAACACAGTTATTGCAGCTAGGAATGATTCATCTCTGGTGTAACTCTCCTGAAGTCTGCAGTGTCACTGAGGGTGCTGTTTTGGGTGAAACTCCCATTTTTGAGAGCAGAAACCGCGCAGGTACCAAGCCAAAAAACTACATGTTAATGGTAAAAGAACCTGCAAGGCAAGGGAAGAGTTCTGTGCTTCGAGACTCATTTCACTTATAAATCATGGACTGGTGGAGGTACTGCCCGGAATAACCACCCCAGGAACCAGAACTCTTCTGCGGGGCGTTTATCGCAGGGAATCAGGGGTC
>JAVJGJ010000062.1:26821396-26875035 GCA_035590215.1 Microhierax caerulescens
GATGGTGGCTAAAGCCGGCGGCGCTGCGGACCCCCCCCCCGGGGCTGCTCCCGCGCCCCGGCCCGCCCCGCCCCGCCGACCCCCGCCCCAAGGCGCCGGGAGGGCGGGGGGCCGCCCAGCGGGCCGCGGCCCCGCGGCGGGGGCTACAGCACTTGTCCTGAGTGATTGCAAAACTGGCCCTGACTCACCACATTCGCGCAGTGAAAGAGGCTGACCCTTTCCGTTCATACAGGAAACCTTGAGCTCTCGATAGGAGTAAATCTGGTTTCAGAAGCTGTTAAGTGTTTTCCTGGCCGCCTGAAGCAGGCTCTTCCCCGGGAGTCGTGCACATTGCTGATTACTTTATCGACATCCTCAATACAGACAAATTCAGGAAACACTCGACTTCTGATAGCCGGGATCCGTTTTTCTGATATTGTTCATTTCCTCTGTGTGGGATGTGACTTTATGACAGCTAAAATAACCAGTTGCTTCCTATTTTTTGAGCCTGTTTTGCACCAGAATTACTAAAGCCTGACGCAAGCAAAAGCTTGAAAAACAATGCAGCGAATTTCAAAGCGTGCAGGCAGCAAGACAGAAAGACAAACAGAGTGACTCAGTGGCAATGGCCAGAGCCTCCGGCCCCGGGACGCGGCTGCCGCTCGGCAGCGGAGCTGGCGCCCCGACGTGCCGCTGCCCGCACCGCCGAGCCCCGCACCGCAGCCCCGAGCCCGGCGGGCACCCCGCGGCCGGCGGTGGCGGCGTGGGGCGCTTCTGGCCGAAGAGGGTGGGGTCCCTGCGCCCCCGTGTCGCCGCATCCCCCCCCCTCCGTGCCCCCCCCAGCTCCGCGGGGCCCCGGACGCTTGCTGCGGGGACAGGGAGACGGTTTCTTCGGGGCATCGCAGCGCAAGAGCAGAAGGAAGCGAAGGGCTTCTCTTCTTTTTCTTTCTCTCTTTTTTTCTTTGCGAGATAGACCAACAGGAAACACATTGACGGAAACGTTGCCAAAGCCCGCAGAGTGGCTTTAACTGGTCTCTCGGTTCGGTGGCGGTGAAAAATCAGAGGAGGCGCGGCGGCAGCCGGGGAGCTGGGGGAACGCGAGCGGGCGAAGGGAAGGAGCGGGCTGGACGGGGCGCACCCCCGGGCCGGGGCTCCCCGGGCACGCGTGTCCGCGGCCGGCCCTGACTCTCGACGCTGTGCTTCTCTTTGAAGGGAAGCCGCTGCTGTGGAGCCCCTTCATCCAGCGCCCGCTGCACAAGAGGAAAGGGGGGCAGGTCCGCTTCTCCAACGACCAGACCATCGAGCTGGAGAAGAAGTTCGAGACGCAGAAATACCTCTCCCCGCCGGAGAGGAAGCGCCTGGCCAAGATGCTGCAGCTCAGCGAGAGGCAGGTGAGGCCGTGCCCGCGCCCCGGGGACCCGCACCCCGACGCCGGCAGCCCCCGCCCCGGCCCCGCTGGACGGCGCCGCTCCCGACACCCCACCCCCACCCCCACCCTTGCTCGCAGCTCGTGGCTCGGGTGAAGCTCCTGGTGCTCGCCGGCCCCGAGACTACCCTGTGCCTTCTCTCGTTGTTGTTGCTCAGGTCAAAACGTGGTTTCAGAATCGCAGAGCCAAATGGAGGCGTCTAAAGCAGGTACGGGGATGCTTCCGTTTCTATAGAAATAAGTATTTTAATTGTCTTATCTTAACGCCGTGCTCGCCTATTCCAGGTTGTATGCAGAAGTCATCTGAAAGGCTGTTTAACCTCTTCACCTTGATTAAAAAGACAAATAGTCATGCTGGAATCCATGAGGGCTCGTTCAGGCAGCACTAACGTTAAAAGCTCCTAATGTAGTTCCTATATCAATTATGCCCGGCTTTCACACACTGCCTATTAAAACTCCACGCTAATTGTTTTGTAAACCCATATGTTGTTTAGCCAATTAACGCAGATCAGATAAGTAATCGTCAGTAAATGACTTAGGCAGTTGTTTTGGAGAAGAATATTAACCGGTCTTTTAAATCGCCCTCTCTTAATAAACACAAGTTGATGTATTCTGCAAACTCGGGGAGAGGCAGGTACAAACGCCTTGTTTGTTTGGAGGAGCCGCCTGGAAAACTGAGTAGCTTTTGCTTTTCGTTTACAAATAGGTACAGCGTATGAGGCTGGGAGGTTGAAATGGTTCCTTTTCCCTTAAAAACCGGGCTCAAGCAGATAATTTTTTTTTTTTTACTGGCCCAGAGGGCCTGATCCTGCCTGGCTTGGCCAGATTGAGGCCCCTTGGTGCAGAGATTCGTGAAAAATCCCTGCATTGTGGCCTGAGTCCGGCTTCAGTGTGACATGGACAGCCAAGTTTAAATTGGGAAATCGGCCTTTAATATAAAGATAATAAGAAAAGAAGACTAATCACAGTGCCACGCTCTAGGTGTATTGTTCTGTGACCTTCCCCCGGGTTTAAACTGTACTTCAGTTGATTTTTAAAATAAAATCCCTTTACTCCGGCAAGAGGCAGGCTGGGTCCTCAGCAGTGCCTCCTTGGCAGGGCTCGACCTGCGCTGGAGTGTCCGAAAGCTCACTTGGGATCTCGGCCATTTTAAGTCATTTCCTCCTTCTCATTCAGTCACATACATTTCTCCGAGCCCTCAAGGTTATATCATGGGTACGTGTCTCTGCCTGCTTTCTCTTAAGAGTATCATTTCATGCCCCCTTAGGGGACTGGGCTCCCCAGCCGGCTGCTGCTGACACAGGGCTACTCCTGCCTTCAGAAACGGGGTTTTGGTTTGTTTTGTTTTTTTAATGGTGGGTGTTTTAGTGTTGAGTTTTAGCTTAATTAGTAATTTTTCCCTGTTTGCTGTTGGGCCACTGATGGATTTGGCCTCCCTCCTTTTGCTGTTGGGTGTAATTAAAGAAAGATCAGGGCAGAACGAAGCTGTGTGTCGGTGTTTGTAGACTCATAATAAACATTTGCTTTGCTAAAGACAAAAGTTCAGAGGTTCCTGGGCTCCGGCAGCTCCTGACTCTTTTGAAGTGGCTGTGATAACCATCGCCAAGGAGCCTTATTCATGGCAGCGGCCCCTGTGGCTGCCGGGGAGTGGGATCAGAGCCGAGCCCCTGCGTGTGGCTGAGCCCTTGGCCAGCCCCATCCCACTCGAGCAGGTTTATAGGTGGGAGGCCCAGGGAGGTAGCGGGACATCTGCCTTCTCCTGCGAGAAACCCAAGGTGGTTTTCCCACCCAGCACAGCTGGAATTCCCAGGCCTCCTGGCTCCGAGGCCTGTATTTCTGTATAAAGCAGGCTTCTTTCGTTGCAGGAGAACCCCCAGGCCACCAAAAAAGAAGAAGTGGAAGGTGCTGACAGTCATAGTGACCAAAGGTCGGAGAGCTGCCCAACCCCTGAGCAGAAGGGTAAGGAGGTCTCCCAGGACGGCTCACAGTACACCCCCTCGCCAGCCTCACAGGAGGACCTGGAGTCAGATGTTTCCGATGACTCCAATCAAGAAGTGGACATTGAAGGTGATAAAGGCTATTACAATCCTACCCACTAATGGCCCCATGCCGAGAGCGGACCCTAACTCGGCTTGCACTTTACCAGGGGCTGGTTTGGAAGAATATTATGCTACAGGAGAAAACACTGTTCCACTGAAAGAAAAAAAAAGCCAACACCAAATAGACTCGTTTTATAATAAACAGAGAAAGATGAATTTTCCACAAACGGTCCATTTTTTGGCAGATCTAATTTGGTTAAAGGAACATGGTTTGTATTTAATTATTTGTAAGATACATTTGTACATTAATCGATGTTCTAACTGGAATATAGTACAGCACCCTGTCCTTACTCACAGGGGTGTCTGAATCAGCTGCTGTTGGTGATCAGGCAAAACTCCTCTCTAGCTAGTGTGGAAGTGAGTATGGATTGCAGGACTAAGCCCCTTGTCTGTGTAAACAAATGTAGTTTAAATAGATTAATTTAAATGTCCTTTGCAAGTAGAGAAACATGTTCTGTGAAACGGAGGGATTCTACCATCCCGACAAGTGCCTTATGCTCATGCCCTTTTACCTGCCGCGGTGCTCTCTACTGAGATACCCCTCCGTTCGTCAGCTGGAGTTGTGGGACAGATTAATTTTCCCTCTTGCGTGAGGTGAAACGTGCCTTCTCCGATTTTTGAGGACTTTGCCTCGCAATCTGGATGGTTCCATTTGCAGGAAACAAAACCCCAAACCATATTTTTCTCCTTGAAAATCTCTAGCGCTGTTTTTTACAGATTTTTGTATTGAGTAGGAAATGCGGGGAGCGATAGGGCCCTGCTGCAGCAGAGAAACTGGCATCAGCTGTGGGGGATAAGCGAGCCACACAGCCATGGGAAGATAATGCCTATTGTATCCATATCTGCTTCTGTACATACTAGTTTTCTTTAAAAGTCTTGCGGTTTTATACCTCACGTTGTTCATATTTTGTACATATTTGTTCAATGTTAAAAAAAAAAAAAGGCAAAACCTGGTATTTAATTTTTGATGGATTTACCTGTGAAATAAAACTCTGCACCACCTGCCGTGCGGGCTGTCCAGTTACTGGCAGGAGAAATCCCAACACACCCACCCCAGCAGTGCCCCAGGCGCGGGGTAATCGGGCTTTTCCGTCGGTGCGGTCCCTGTCCCCGCCACCCCGCAGGTCCCCGGGTGCCCTCGCCTTGCAGGGGTCTTGCGTGGCCGCATTGCTGGTTTTTTTTGCGGGTTTTTCAGCCTGCCACCCCGCGTCTGGGGGGACGGGGCTCGGCGGGAAGCCAGGCTTGCGAGCCCCGGCTGGCGTAGCTGTTCACCCCGGGGCGCCCCGGTCCTGGGGGAGCCGGGGGGGGCGCGGGCTGGAGGAGGAACGGGGCCCGCTCGGGGCCGGGCATCGATCCCAGCAGGGGCAGCCGCTGACCCGCCTGTGTCAACAGTGGTTATTCATCGGCCTTTCTCCGAAATGCTGCCGGCCCGGGGCAAGGAGGACGGAACCCGGGGGTGCAGAGCAGCCCCCCCCCGCCCCCGCGGGGCCGCGCATCACGGGGGGGTCTGCATTCCCCCCTCGGGTGCCACAGCGAGCACCTCGGGGACCGGGACCTGCCCCCGGCGGGTGCCACGGCGGCGTTTAGTGCCAGGGGAGGATTTTAGAGAGCAACAAGTGCCCCGTTTCCACTGCCGGGCTTGGGGGGGGGGGGCTTGGGGCAGCCGGGGCGTCGCGTCTAAGCGGGTTGATGCTTCGAGAAATAGCTGCGTTTTCTGAATAGTCGAGTGGCTTTAGATTTGGGTTATTCTTTTAAAGCTGCGGGTATGAACGGGGCCCGAAAACCTGCAGCAAACGGGGAGGTTCCGTTGCTCCCTGTTCGTGCACGCTGGGAGCCGGGAGAAGCCGCCGGCTGCCCCCTCGGCCCCGCCGCCTGCTACCGCGGGGGACGCGGCCGGGCACCCTCGGTGACCCGGTCCTCAGTTTAACGCCACCCGTGACAAAGGGGGCCCCGGGGCGCGCCAGGTGCTGTCCCTGGGGCGTTTCTCCGCCTTTGCGCGGGGATCGAGCCCCAGCGCGAGGATATCAAGGTCGGGAGCGGGCGGCGGGACGGCGCGGCTCCATCCTCCGCCCTGTCCCTCGCTCGGTGTTTCTGCCGCAGGTCTCGGCCCGGGCCCCGACGGGGACAGGGACAGTTCGCCGTGAGCCGCCGTGGCTGAGCGGCGGGGGGGTGCCGGGAGCAGGGCGCTGGGGAAGGGGCCCGTCCTCACCGAAATAAAGGGAGCACGAGTCCGGCGTTACCTCTTCAGGGCGCCTGTTTTCGCGCGGGGCTGGGAACACGCGTGGGACAGAGCCGCCACGACGGGTGGGCGGCAGGAGGCGGGGGTGGGGGTGGGGTGGGGTGGGTGGGTGGTGCAGGGCCTCGGCTGAGCTCCGGGAAAGCCCGTTTCCACGCGGGGCGATGCCGGCATCTCCCGGCCGGGGCAAGCCGGGGCCCAGCGCGCCTACAGACCCGCATGGCCCGGTGCGACGGCGGGGGCGGGGGCTGTGGCAGCAGGGTCGGGCCTGCATCCCGCCCGGGGGGCCGGGGGGCCGCGCTCGTTACACCCAGGCGGGCAGGGGCATCTGGTGGCTCCCTGCAGGTGGGGCGCGCAGAGGCACCGTCTGCAGCCGCCGGGCCGGGGATGTGGATTTCCAGGGTGTCGAGACAGGTGACAACAGCGCTGGCACCCGGGCTGGGTGCTCCGCGCACCCACGCGGGGCGGGGTGTGTGTGTGTCACGTCGGTAAGCACACGGGCAGGGCCGGGCTGCGCTGCCCGTCGGAGGTAGCCCCCCCCGGCAGCCGCCCCTAGCGCCCAAAGCCCCTTTCGGCAGCGGGGGAGACCCGCGTGGGGATGCCCACGATGGGTGGGCGAGCGGCGCTCCACGGCCAATCTCTTCACCTCGGCAGGAGAACAACAGCCAAAGCACTTTACACCGTTGGGCAAAACCTCCGAGCCCCTTCCGTGCCACCCTGCTTTTTCCTATTTGTTTGCCTGTTGGCTATTTCATGCCGAACTAGCACGTACGACCTTTCCAGCACAGCTCCCGTCTTGTTTTCGACTTTTTTTATCAGCCGATTCAACTTGAAAATGGTTATCATTTAGCAGAAAAACAAACAGAAAAGCACATTTTTGTAAGCAAAACGTTAATGATTGGAAGAATTGCACCAATTTCAGCTTGACAGTGTGTGATTAATCCTCCGGGTCAGGTACTTATATTTTTAGTCATTAGGTTCGTCGGCCTTTGATATGCACAACTGTTTCTAGCCTAATAGGATATCGACCCGGCCGCCGATGTACTTTGCCTCCTTGCACAGCGCGGGGTGGCCCGGAGCGGGATGCGCGGGCTGAGCCGGCGCGTCCCCGGGGGGCGGCCGGGGGCACCCGTGGAAGCGGGCGGGCGCCCCGTCGGTGCGCGGAGCCGCCCACGCTCCCGCGGCCGGGACACGCGTGGGGCAGCCTGGTTGCGCCCGTCAGGGGAGCCACGAGTGCTTGTGCGGCGGGCGGGGGCGGGGAGAGGAGGAACGCGGTCGCACGGTGTTTGCAATCCCGGACACTTTAATTCTCTGCAGTGAAATGGCCAGAGCCTTTTTTATTGCACAATAATAGGAAATAATAACTTAAGGCTCCTGATAGTTTGCTTTCGCTAAAAAGGACCTTCCTCTGGTCATATCGGATAAATGGAGGCTTTGACACTCTGTTTAATGGCCAACAATAAATTATATTAGGCCCCAAAGAAATCTGCTATTAGATATCTTCTTCACAGAACACAGAAAAATCAGACAGACAGAAAAATCTGCGCATGGGTATTATTGTCTTTCAGCTATGCATATACAACAACAACAACAAAAGATTTTTAAAGACATTATTTTAGCACATAAGAAAGTTTCAAGGAGGGCAGAGCTGAAAACCCAAAATAAGCATCAGCAGCAGGTCAGAGCAAGCTGATCTGATTCAGATCAATTTCCCGTTCACGTTTAATGGTGGTTTGGGCTTAGCAAGGGCAGAAAGATGTTGTCCAGGTCTGTAGGTGACCACAACTGCTTACCAAAGAGCCTTTGCCAACTGTGGATGGAGTCCCTGTCTTGTTCTGAATCATCAGCTTTGTGGACAGCAGGCCTGGTGAGCACAGGGGATCTGTTTTCTTCCTACTTACTCAAAACAGGAAAGCCATGTGTATTCCTAAAATGCCTCAGGTGGTGCACACCAAGGCCAAAAAACTTGACACAATCTTGAAAAAGTCTCATCATGATAACTTAAGTGGCCTCATTTCATAACTCTGTTGTTTGAGAGCTTTTGACAAATGACTACGAAAACTGGGGAATCTCCAGTAAGTCCAGACTCTTATCTCGGTCACTGGGAGTTATACCAGCAAATTATTATTTGGTGGACTTTTTCAAATGAATTGGTGACTTGTGGATTTTCTCCTGGATGTCAGATACCCACCCATGTCATAAAGGCATAATCTCTAATGGGACTAATTGAGATGTAGATTTTTTTCCTACCAGACTGATACCCACCCATGTCATTAAGTCTTAATAATAAATAGAACGAATAGTCTTCCCCTCCCCATAAAAAAGGGCCTGACATTAAATGGTCAGAGAGTCTGGGTTCATGCTTGTTCTTCGGTTGTGGTAGTGACTTTTTTCCTTTTTATTTTTTTTTTCTTTCCTGAAAGTATTGTTTAAGATGTCAAAGATGCTAGCACAATTCTGGGAAACAGTTACTCTAACTCGTTCATTCTCCAGTCAGCGTGGTTGAAGCAAAACAGTGTGAGGATATGTATTAATGACTCAGAATTTGTCTGCTGACTTTGTAGAAGACCATTATTACGATGGGTATGTGTGCATGCATGTGGGCTAGACTTTTTCAAGTAGCTGTTTAAAGCCGTAGATTAGATTGAGGGTTTTTTCTTGGTCCATTTCAGTAAAAACGTTGAAGTCAAAACCAGTTGCTGCCTGGTGGCCTGTAGGAAATGAGCCGGTGCTCAGTCAGCTGGAAATACTAATGCTGGAGAGAGACTGAACTTTGCGTTTGTTGATACAATTTAGGCAAATTATTTGGGTCAAAAGATAGAATGGGCATGGAAAATGAGCTGCCATCTCATCAGCCTTAGGAAAGGGGCCATTTCTAGGAGACCTAATTCAATCAAGCTTGCTTAAGATCTAAAAATCCCGTTTGATAAACACATAGACATCAATACCTTTAACATGTTTTCAGCAGCCAGCCAGGAGCCCAGACTATGACCTGCTAAAACTGAGCAGAAGATGATTTTAGTAGACTTACAGTAGGTTTTGCTTTTGAAAAAAAAAATGAGGCCTGACTAAATCTACTGAAAGGATCTTGTTTTCTTGTCTAGACAAGGCCTTCAGGGTTTCCCCATGTGTCAATCTGTGCCATCGCTTTGACGACCTATGTAGAGAACCCCCTTATTGATAGTTTCCTATGCTATAATTCTCCTTGGCTGTCGCAGTGGGCCTTCCCGTGAGCGTGGTGTGTCATTTTAAAAGGTATTCTGTCGTTGTCTAGACAGGTATAAAAGTTGTATTTCTAGAATAACTTAGCAAACACTTTTTAACACCTTTTAGCATTTGACTTGTCCTATCTATGCAAGGTTTCAAAACGTGTTACTCAAGCTGCGTTAGCTAATATCTTTTAAAACACAACTTCTATCCTAGTCTAGACATACTGAAAGAGGGCATTTGTCCTGGGATACACCCATATGAGGATACAGCTGTTTTTAAATGAGTCAAGACTGTCCACTACCATGCAACTGTATCTCAACGACTTACTGTAGCTGTCAGGATAAAGATCACAGGTTAAAAGGGGAAGAAGTAACTTGGCTTTACACACATCGGTTCTTCCACTTCCTTCTCTGTGTAAGAAGGAAGCCTCCTACCCAGCCAGAAACCTCATCTGGCACACAGAGTCAGTCAGAGAGCAGACCTGTTGTAGACCTAAGGTATGGAAAGACCCAATTCTGTAAAAGGCTGGGCTAGCGGCCGAGGTTACTCTCCGAGGACCTGGTCCCCCCCAGTCACCACCAGATCCCTTCAGTTCTGTCAGGGGAGCCCTTTCCAAACCTATCTTGAATAAAAATAGCCCAAGTTAGTGTAAGCAGTTAAAGGATGGTAACACTTTAAAGAAAAGGTCTGCACTGATTTGGTTCCTTTTGGCTGATGGGTGTTGGAGCTCTGCTGGCACATCAGAGGAACTTTTGCTAATTGAAGGAGTTTAGCTGGTTAGTTCTGGGCTCCTTGGCTAGTAAAACACTGGATTAAATTTGGCTCTGAGCATGTCAGTGCCAGTTAGATGTGGGCAGGAACTGTGAACGAGTTGCTCTGGCTGAAAACAAGCACAGGGCTGTGTAATTCAGGGTGGGAACAGCTGAGGAGGAGCTGTGCTGTGAGTAGAAGGGGCTTCAGGGGCTCAGAGGCAAAGAGAGCAGGACAGGACGGTGGCTCTGCAGCCTCGGTAGCACCCTGGTGCAGGCAGTGGAGCAAACCAGGAATTTCTTCTGCTTTGCCAAATGATAAATTGGCCAAATGATTGTTTTGGGTAAAGTGCAGAGACTGCCCTGGCAGTCTGGCAGGGACCAGAGTGTATTTCCCACCCGGTAAGATGCTGGCATAACCTGGCAGTCAGCCCATCCCCTAGGAGATGGATGGGGTCTGCCCTGCTGGACTAAGCGCATTTCTCTGGCTTTGGCTCTAGAGACTGACACAGGCAGCCTTAGCTCAGCCATTGGTATTGCTCCTGGTATGATATTATCTCCTTGGTGCAATAACACTCCCCTCCCGTCAGCTTTACAAGATCTTACCCCCAGTGAAGCAGCCTAATTGTAGTCAGCGGAGCAGCAGCCTTAGTGGCAGCAGCAGACAGCTGCTCTTGGCAGGCTCTGCCACCTGGATCTCATCTCTGTGAGCAGGCAGGAGATGTACAGCAATTCCCCAAAATCATGCCCCTTTACAGTAACTCTTCTTGGAAAGCTGAGGATTGAACTTAATCAGATTACTAGTTGCTTCTGAAAACGCGGTCAGAACTGCGCGCAGGTTGTCTTCATGTTGTTCACAGTTTCCCATACTGTGGTATAAGAAGACAATGCTGATGCTGCAATAACTGAATAAAAGACACCCATTTTCTGCCAGCACTACTCTCATAATGAATATTGTTCATGCTCAGCACTGGTTTGCTCCACAAGCTATGCCCCCCGGCCCCAAACCTGTGGCAGTGTCTGGGCAGTCAGCGCGTACTCGCAGGAAGTGCAGGTGGTGAATATCAGCATAGGTTAGAATACATTTGTGCCTTAATTAAAAAAAACTTTACACTGGATGGTCACTGATTTAGCATCTCCACGTTGCACTGCAGCTTTTCTCCCTTTTTAACCATTGCCTGATATTTTTTGCTATAACAAAATATGTGCTAGTTGCAGATGGAAACAAACATTTTTGCTAGGGAAGAGAATTATGCTACAGATGCCCCTGGGTGACACAACACCCGAACTCCTCTGAAGGTAATGTGTGGTGGGATGGGACTGCTCGATTTCAGAATCTTTTGCAAGACAGCAGAAGTTCCAGAAGTTCCCTATGCTTCAAGTAAGTAATAAACATCTTACACTCACAGTTGTGGCCGGGGAGGGCAGTTTATAGTGGTTCATGATCAACAGCTCCAAAATGAAATTGCTGTGTTGTAATATAGCCATTGGAAGGGGGTTCCTGACAAAATTATTTTATGTTCTTGTGTGGGTTTTTTCAAAGGCAATATTTTTGCCTCATGACTGTCATCTGAACTATCAGTTGTGTGATTCATTAACTTGATCTGTACAGTCTTATTTCCTATATATATAATCAATACATCTAGCACTGCCAACTGAAGCACACGTGGTGATACTTTAAAATGTAGAGTATTAAGTAATTTGTTTGTTGCACCAGAACAAATGTAGGATAAATAATGCCATTAAATAACAAATGAATTAAGGCCTTATTTTTCCTTAGTTGCTTACGGAATCTGCATTACTACATACTTTCCATTATTTGCAAATTACACCAGACTGATTGAATAAATGCTTTAAAATGGGTCCTGAACACTGGTTTAGAAGCACAGAGGAAGTGGTTTCTTAGACAACTGCTACCCACGTATTGATTTGATAACAGAGAGGTGGAGGGGCGAAGATGATTATGTTGATGTACGGAGCTGTTGATTGTTTAATTGAAGGTAAAATTTTTAGCTTCACTAGTCAATTACCTGATCTCATTAAGTTCTTAAAAATCACTAAAATACCATTCTGGCTGAAGCAGCTGCACTTTGCTACTGTATTGTCTAAAGCATTAGGAAAATCATTTGCTAATGGTGATTTACAAGTGTAAACAGACTATATTTTTAGCATTCGAATAAGCTTTCTCCATGTGAGAGATCTTGAATGACTACTGTGCACCAGCTATGTAAAGACAAAGAGGGATACGAACTGTGGTTTTGCACTTGCTTAAATGAACTGTAAACTTCTAAATATTTTAAGGCTTTGTCTAAATATTCAAACTTCATCAACAGAGTGGAAGACAGAAGGAGAAAATCACAATTTCTTGCCATTAAAGCTGTTTCAAATATGATATGAGAAGTTGTTTAGTGCCTGGCACAAACCAGGGCTTGTTTTAAGGATGAATGTAAACCAAGACGACATTTGGCATCCCTGTGGAGGAAGGAGCCCTGTGCTGTGAAGATGCTATAGATGCTGGCAAGGTGATGGTGCTCTGGAGACCCTGGAGCAGCCAGGACAACTCGTCCTGTGCCTGGCCTCATTACTTCAGGAGTTGCTGGTAGTGGGCTTTGCACAGCACCGCCCAGATTCTATAGGCCACGGTGCACATAGTACTGACATAAGCCCTGCTAGTAACGTGTGACGTTTTATATCTTTCCAAACATCCCATGAGCACAGCCTTGCAGGTTAACACATTTTCACTGTGCAGGATGACTGTCCCAGAAAAGGCAGGTGATCAGTCAGTGGTTATACAGTAATGCAAGAAGCCCTTTCCAAAACCTGTGTGGCAAGAGTTCTGCTTCTTTGTGTACTTTTGTTTGGTTTTTTTTGTTTTTAGACCAATTAATAGAAAGACAGCTGGTTACCCTACAGGAGAAGGCGTCTAGGATTAATTTCTTCATTCTTGCAAGCAGTGTGACTTCAGTCACAAGAACTTGATGGACTCTCAGAAGTACCTAGGCACGTTTTCCTCTCGGTGCAAAGATGTAACAAGAGGTTATGAATCAAGTTCCAGAATGAGAGACAAAGGAAGAATTGCTGCCCCCATGACCCCCCCATCCCCACCCCTTCACAAAGGGGTAATGGTAGATAGTAGCAGTTGGGAAATAATTCAGAATAAATTCAGTAATGCCAGGGCTTCCCAGGTTTTGGGGCTATTCCCACTGAGGGTGTTTCTGGTTCTGTGCCAATCTCTGTACCACTCACAGTCACTTTGGAGTCAAAGATGACCGTCAAAATATGAAGAAGGAACAAGAGCACATAGCACTGACAAAGAAAGGTACCAGCTCCCCAGCCTTAGAGCACACACCTCCAAACCTCTCAGGAAATATCATTATTACCTTCCACTAGTTATCTCTTACAACTTTAAGTTGCCATGTGTCAGTAGCTCCCAAACTACCTGTATGCCTGTTACTTATGTTTTTAGGTACCTGAATTGAAGTGTAAGGTGCAAGGCAAATGAAACTGCTAGTGTTGCATTTTGAGGTTATATAAATTGACAACCAGATTCTGTACAAGGCGTTGATATAAATTATGAGATCAACCCCAAATTCTAGGGCATTCACAGGGAATTCTTCCTGAGTGTTACAGTAGGGTGCCAGAAGGTATTTTATATTGTGACACACACAGTGGCATGAAAAAGACAAAAAATACTTTTCAATAAGATAACATTGATTTAGGTCTTTCAGACTGCAAAACTACTCAGGGTCTGGTTTGTTTAGGGTTTTTTGCCCCTGTTTTTTTAGACTGGCTGTTGCCTTTTTAGTCTCCTGCACCACATTGTATTGACTGTGGAACTGGACAGAAGGAGTAAGAGCTGTGTAGAGCTACTCCATGACTCACTTGTCCTGTCAAGCCAGAGAAGTCTGATGTGCCAGCATTATTGTGATCAACCTGTCTGTCCAAAAGGGTACCGAGACCTTCCTCAGGTTTAAATAGCGCACACCGATTTTCAGAGCCGGGAGAGCCAGTACAACTTGGGTTTGTACCATTGCAGCTTCTGGAATGATGGCAAATTTGGCTGTGATTTGTTTACAGGAACGATTAAACCATTTAAAACACTGATTCAAAGGCATTTCTTGGTGATAGCTGTTATCGACAGCGGGTTGACTTCCTACTTGGTAAGGGGGCCGGGAGAGCCATCCTGGTGGGAGCGAGAGCCTGGGAGCTCCTCCGCGTGGAGCCCTGCGCCCTGGGAAGTCCTGCGGAGAGAACCTCTGGGAAGAGGCAGCTCAGCAAAGTGGCCAGGGCCAAGTATTTGCAGAAGTGTTCTGAACTATCGTTCAGCTTAAGGTCTTTGCGGTTTTGAGATAAGAAACTGAGGAAACTGAATAAAAGCAGCTACCCACCAAAAGAGTGAATTGTATAAGAATATCACTTCTGTGCGCGGTCCCCTCCCCCCGCCAGACCATGTGCCGGAGGAGGCTGCCACGCTGCTGTTGGTAAACAACTTGTGGGTTCTTTGACTGGCATTAAAATGGATGCAGCTTCTTCAGTGCCAAAGATCTCCTCATCTGCACCCTGAAGGTTCCACAGCTATACAGTTACAAGCATCTTTTGCAGAACAGAATGGTAGAGGATAATCGGGGTATCATTTTCTTGAATTTAGTAAGTATTCAATTCTGAAGTCCATCTTTCTAAGATCTCTTTAGTTTTGTGGTTTATTTTTCTTCCTTATGCACATATTTTCAGTGATGTTTTCAGTTTATTTTCAGACTATGAAGAACTGTTTCTCTGGTAGCATGAGCTGTACCATATCGTGCAGGTTGCACTTAATATTGATTTACATGACAGGCTTAGCCAGGAGTGTTAGCCGAGAGAGACCTTTTTCCTAATCAATAAATCAACACATTTCATAAAATGAAGGCGGTAGGTATGTTATTTTGCGTCTTTCATTCCTTTTTCATTTGAGTTGAGATCATGCTGTCTTACCCAGCTGGGTTGCATGTAAGTTTCTAAAACTGTTCTCTAGAAGAGGAGAAATGACAGTGCAGTGCATTTTGAAACTACAAGAGTCTGAAGTCATAGTATTTGACCATAAAACACATTTCTCAAACTTCAGCCTTCCAAGACTCAGCTAAAGCATACTGCTGGGAACGTAATGCATAATGACTGAAGATATTTCAGAGATTTGTGAGGATTTGTCTCGTTCTGTTTCTAGATATGAGTAGGTAATTAACTAGCCTATAAATATATATACATTTAAAAGCAGAGTTTCCTCATGCCCATTAAGATCAGTAGTACATGATATAAAAACATTGAAGTGTTTTATTTTATCTCAGTAGCAATCTTTTCTCTAATGAGGTACGCCTTATTGCCAAGAGAACAAACTTTCTGACAAATATTTTCATGTGATCACTCACAAATATTAAGGCTTTTAGTAGTCATATCGTTCAATGCTTATATTGCCTAGCCAACGTTTACTGTGAATCTATTAATGTCCTGCCTTTAATTCCTAATGATGCTAAAATTAAATTAGCTACGTGCTCTCTTACAACGTCTGCCTCCAGGTCTAGAAGACTGTTTATACAAGCAATCAGGGAAGTTAGCTGCTCATTGGCAGGGCAAGTGTCTGCAAATAGTCTCTGCAATAACATATTAGCCACTGCAAATGGAAGAATATGAATTAAGCATATAGATTTTGCACTTGTTTCCCTTGTGCCTCCCCCCTTTCCTCGGCATGTTTACTAATACATTTGTAATGTCAGAAACAGCTCCGAATGTTGAGCATTAATTAGACATGGGCACTGGAGCATAAAATAACATCTACATTTTATCCTTTTTAATCAAGAGGAAATGCTCTAATGTTGGATTTAGATTTAAAGCAAAACTAAATATTTGATTCACTATATATTATGCCAGTGGATTAGCTGGTATTTATCACAGTTTTCAAAACTAGGGCTTTAATGCCTCATTTGACATGATTTTGTCAGTCCCTGGCAGAAAGCTGATAAATGGTCCATTTATGCCATTACAGATGTTTCTTGTAGCGCAGTGCAGGAGAGGGGTCAGTTGTCATTTCCTTAAAACCTTTGGGTTTGGTCATTTTATAACAGGTTGATCTTTAAAGTTAATTTGGCTATATTACAGTAGATAAGTTCCAAACTATAAATCAGGTTTTGATGGTACAAAAATAACTTACATTGACCAAGTGGCCAAAAGGTACCTAAATACTGCACTCTTCTGTCCAGGTAGCTGAAGCTGGAGTTAAAACTACCTCTGGACTTCCATTTCTTCCCTTATTTTCAGTTTCTTTTCCATAGGGATTTTTTTTCTTTGCTTGGGCTTTTTTTTTTTTTTTTTTTTTTTTTTTTGTGAACAGATATCAGGAAAAAGGGTTTTCCACACAAAATGGTAAAGCTGAAGTGGACCAAATTATATGGCCTCTGCTGACCAGATAAGGTGATTCCAGAGGATCCTCTAGCTCTAAAACCCTCTCCACGTGGGAATGGGCAACATGTTACCCTGCAGCCCAGCTCTTACAGACAACGTAGATATATGTCAGTGCCACGTACCCTGGGCTCAGGAGATCTGCATTGGGAATGTTATTAGTCCTACTGACGCCTGTTGTGTTACTTGCCATTTCCAACTGGGCAGAGCTGATGTACTCACAGGCCCAACCATAGATGTATTTGAGATGGCAAAAGCCACCGACATTGTCTGGCATGGTGGAAGCCCAGGTACAAAACGTCTCCAACCATTCCTCTGGAACAGGGCAGATTCTCAAGTTATAAAAAAGTTCTACACTCCTCTTGTGAAGTCCAAATTACCTCGTCTCATGCTAAATGCAACAAAAACATTTATAATGAATTTCTAATTCACATCCTTCTATCTTCTTGGTTTTAGAAGTGGATACCGTGTCACTGACCCGTTGAGGGGGCTGCAGCACTGCTGGGATGGCTGTGACAGCCCAAGGAGTTAAAAAAGCGATGGGGATTTCTGTTTCTCCTGTGATACCTTTCACTTCAATCAGGCTCTGCTTAGGGAATGAGAGCTTTACTAGTTTTACCAAAATCGGGAAAAATAGTAATACAAAGACAAATGCAATGCTGTCAAGGACAAAGAGCAGCGAGAAGGGCTGCTGTAACACGCAGTTACATGTCTGTAACCAGACCAGAGCTTGGTCCCTCACCTGCACCGGCAGGCGAACGGCTGCCTGCAGGAACGGCTGAGCTCCGCGGGGTGACTCCAGTCACAGTAGACTCCGCATTCAGAGGAGTAGCTCCATTAGAAGTATGGAATGTGTGTCCATTTAGGAAGCCTGGCACATTTTTGCTATCTGTTTTACAATAATTTTCACAATCACATTTTTACGTTCATAAATGAAATGAATTGCAGAATTTCAAGTCAAACCTAAACTTTGCCCTGCCTCCAGAGGTGCAAGGACGATCAGGCCACTGACTTGGAAAGAGCACAACTCATCCTGCCCATCCTTCCCTTTTTTTTCAGTTGATGCTATTGAAGCCAACTTCAGCATCTGCATAAGTAAAATAAGCATTTACCTTTGATGACTGGATTTTGGCAGGGAAAGCGTGTGGAAAATCAGCTGCTCAGGAGATTGAAAACAATGCTTTTTATTTTACAGGCATGAATGAATTCCCCCACTCCCCCCCACCCTCAGCAAAACAGAAGGAAAAAGATTTCCACCACTGACATCTTATATTCTATGGACACATCCAAAACCTGAGGACATAATCTGTTTTAAGAACTTCACTTGCCACTTATCTCTATTCCTGGCCAGTCCTGTCCTTGCTGATAGTGTTCAGGTATCACCAGCCTGAGGGTATGATAGTCCTTCACTGTGACCAGTGGCGATTTCAGCGACAGGGCTTTAACAACTCCCTCTGCTTTGGGGACAGCAGAAGATGGGGAAATAAAACAATTTCCCTGGTAAGACCCACTAGAAGGTGGGAGGAGAGTCAGACGTATTTGTGCTACTTGCAGTCCACCCACTCCTTCCTTCCCTGGGCCCACCCTTCCGTCCTCTGTGCTGTCCCCAGGGTGCAGAGGCCCTGCCCTAGCTGGATGTGGCAGTGGTGGTGGGGGTGACAGAGAGCCCTTCCTCCCTGCAGGGCCTAGGAGGAGGGGAAAAGATGCTCAGGGGAGCGGGGAGCAGTCGTGCAGTCCCCTTCTGGCTAGGAAAAGAAGCTATCTGTGCATCTAAAAGCCATAAAAAAAGCTTCCCTCTTACCTACGCCAACTTGCTTGGTATGCGTTTGACGAGTCAAGGTAGCTGCCTTGTTCCTGGGCACCAGCTCTACCAGCTGGAGCTACCGATTCTCTAATGTAACTCATTGGTCATTATCAAGGCAAAATTACCTGTGGTGGGTTGAGGTCAGTACCTGTGCTAGTGTAGAGTTTAACATTCTCATGGGAACCTGCAGAGGTGGCATCAGCCTCTGGGACCACTGGAACAGCCCCTGTTGTTTGCTGACCTGGCACGAAGGCAGCTCTTCTGTGCCCAGCAGTGCCAGGCAGCAGGGGCCTCCGAGCTTGTGGGATCAGCACTTTATTCACATGAAAGACCTGACGCCTTTGATTCAGTACTTCTGTCTTTCCAGGATGATGACACCAAAGCAAAGGTCTCTGTGATCTCACTGTCTCAGCAGCTTTCACATGTGCGGTTGGTACACAGAGAGTTGCCCCTCTGGCATCTATTTACTCAGTGCAAAGGGAGCAAAGAGGCACAGACTTGCCCAGGGTCGCACAACAGAGGTGTTGCCAACTCTTCATAGTGCACTGTCTATTGCACCAGGTTTTAGAGTTCATTTTCAGCCTCGGTTCTTGCTGCTGTGTGATAATCTGAGCTTTCATTGAAAGTCCAAAGACCCTGTAACCGTGACATCATCAAAGAAAAATTAGAAAATGTGCAGCTAAAAACCTACAAGAATCAGAATGCTAATAAAAACCTATGTGATGTGTAGAATAATTGTGCTCTTCTCAATTTTCTGACTTTTCCGGAGCAGTGGAACTCATAGTTTTCATCTTGTTAACAGAGATGCTGAAGGTTGTGCTTTGAGATCCTCTAACTTGCTGAAGATGCTCCTGTTCACATGCACAGTCCTTAGGGCTGCCCTGTCCACAGCTTTAACGGGACAACACTGTGGGTGGAGGCACCCAAAACCCCCATAAATCAAAGGCAGGAAGAACTCTCCTAACTCATCAAATATTACGCTAGTAAGACCCACTAGAAGGTGGGAGGCATGTCAGACATATTTGTGCGTACTCCTGTTCACACAGGCATCATGGTCTCCTTATTTAGATCACTGGAGGGGGTAAAAGGAACTGCACTAAAGTCACACAGCTTCTTTTTCCACTCCTTGCCCCCTTTCATTTTCCGTACAACTCCAGCTGCTGGTGGCATACTTCTTAGCTGATGGGCCAGCATGTTGGTTGGCCAGTGTATTATTTGGGCTAAGTGCCATTCAGATGGGGCAAGTGCAGCACCAAAATGCAAACCTCTACATACTCACTTCACAGAGCAAAACAGAAGATGAAATACCCTGACTAGGATGAGGTTGTCAAAAGTGTTTGGTATTGACCTAACCGCATCCACTGAATTTCAGAATAAAATCCTTCCCTGCCTCAGTGGTGGACAAAGTCACCCTGGCCTGCTCCTGGGAACGTGACTGTCAGTGGTGTCTCATCCCTGTTATAACACAGCTCAGTCTTCCAGTCAGAAAATCAAAAGGAGAGGCAGTCTTAGATTAAGACTTAGATTAAGGTTATAAACCTAGATTAAGGTTATAGTTTCAGGCATACTGAGAAAGAGTGAAGAAGCAGTCATCAGGCTGTTGTACAGATTTTGATTTAAAAAACACTCAGATCTGTTCAGACTTTAAAGCCAATCCATTTAATGCAGAGGAGTTATTTTTACTTTGCTTTTCTAATTAAGCACTGAGCGACACTGGTGCCCACACGCCTCAGCCTTGTGAGTGCTTGGTGTTTACCCAGGCAGCTGGGAGGACTGAGAGACAGATGCAATTACGCCCTTGTCATCTTAGGCTGAAATAAATGAAATAAACCACGTTGGTTTTGTTACACGGTGAGGTCTAGTAGGGTCCTCTGATAGGATGTAAAGTACCTCAAAGCACTGTAGATTGAACTCCGCAGGTCTAATTTTTGCTTTATTTATTTTTTTAAATATCAGATGCTACTAGAGCTTGAATTAGGGTGAATGCAAGGTGTGCAGAGTGATGGGAATTACGGTCTCTGTACTTCAAATTTGTCATGTCTGACATAAAATGGCCAAAGACTTTTCTTAACCTTGCCAGTTAGAACAGAAATAACTGTTCTACTAAACTGAATAAAATAAGCTTAATTTTAAATACTGCATATACATACTAAAATTCTGGGAAAGCAATGAGCATGCTTTGTTTCCAGTCAATGTCAGACTCAGGTATTCCTGTACAGATGTGTTGGATGACTACGTTAAACACTGGCTTGGAAGGAGAAAATGCTGTGGGTTTTAGCCTATTGTGTAACATCAGAACTGCCCATTTTGTATTGATTTAAAATTAGAGAGGTGTAATGATAACACTTTAATATGAGCAAGGTCACAACCAGGTACCCTAGAAAATAAATCACTAAATACACAGTACAGGTGAAGTATGAGCATCTAATAACTTCATGTTCCAGCACAGAGGAAGGAAAAGCTAAGCTTAATAAAGTTAAAACCCCCATGATTTCTTAGAAATCATGGTCTGAATTCTGTCTCAGGAAGTGACAAGCCTACTACTCACCTACCATGAACAAAAATAAGAAACACCTGTCATCTTTTTGTTCTTAATTTACTTCCCCTGGCCCAGTTCGCCTCCTTGCCTTCCTCCTGGAGACCCGGGAGGAGCAGCAGTTAGGTTCTTCTTGTCCTGTAGCATTTCTGGTGAAATGAGTAGGTAAGTGTGTACAGCTCGAAGAGGCTGTTTCATCTTGCTCTGTTTTTTTTTTCATTTTGTTCTTGCTTTGTTCCTTAATTACCCAGCAGAGTAGGTAAATGCTGAGGGAATAGTGATTTGTGGACTTTTGGTCTGACCTGATACGGCTGTTTTTATGTTCCCATGTTATTACTGTCTTACAGAAGCATAAAGTCTAATCACTTGGGGGAACTCAATGGTTTTGTATATTTTACCATTTTGCTGTGCCAGATATAATCCTCAGGAGTTTCTCTTCTTTTTATGCTTGAGTCAAACAAAATCATGTAGATTTTCTATAATTTTGAGGGTGGGAAAATCAAAGCCCTGTGTCTTTAGCCCTATGACTGAATGTGTTTCAGCTGATGACACGTTGGCTTCTTCTCCTGAAAAATCTATTCAAGCTTAAGAAATAAAAAGGAGAAAGTTCTGTCCACTGGTCATTGTAGTTTTTTTGTGAAATAATTCAACATCAAATTTAGAATGAGTAACACTTCCTGTTATGATACAACTGGCTTAAGAAAAGTGGAGTTAGCGTGTAGCTGTTTGTCTTTTCTGTCTGGAAAAAAACCTAACTGATTTGGCTGCTCCCCCCAGCCCCCACCAAAAGAGAGCATTCACACATCCTAGTGACATTCTTTATGGTCATTTAAAAGTCGCTATAATTGTGTAAAACTATTCATCCTCTAGGCCGCAAGAACAAAAGCTTCTATATGCGTTAAATATTGTTTCATTCAGGAAGTTATTCTTATGTGTCTGTTTCCACAACTATTATCAGTAGAATTGAAGGGTAGCAGCAATATCCACAAGTTGTCTGATTTCCTTCCCACACTATCAAAGATTAAAACAACAAAGATGAAAATGCTGAGGGAAATGCCTGTAACTGTGACATAAATTTTTTTCCAGAAACGATTTAAGGAAGTTGCCTTTAATATATTGTTTGTGGTACAGAGGAGGCACTCCTGCCTGGAAGTTTGGTTGTGTTGTCTCTTCTAAGCATTGTGCAAGTCTGGCCTCAGAGTGTTCTTCAGTGGATTATGTTCTGCTGTTGGTTGTGGTAGTAGAAGCACAAGGCTCCTCCGCTGTTTCTAGGCTGTTTATTCTGAATCTGTGCTAATGCATCTGAAATCAAACTGTAGCAAATATCTGTACAAATTCTAGTTTCCCCAGCTCTGGGAAGTTCAGAAGATAAAATCGCATAGGAAATTATTACTCTTACAGTGTTTATTTTATATTTCATAAGGTTCTATGATTAATAGATGATTATTAATAATATCATTACTTCTCTCATGATGTTTGCTAGTGCCTGGGCTATGTGGAGTGGGAAGCTTAAAGAAAAAGAGCAGCTGCTAAACCCTGTGACAGTGATGAGATGTTGAAGCTGACGTTTCCAGCTCCTGTTCCTGTCTGGGAAAAGCCCTCCTAACATATGTCACTTCCAATGGAAATCCAGGCCCAGTGAGCGGTTTTAACGTGGCTCAGCTCCCTTTTATGGCCTTATTTTGTCTAAATGTCATGGGTCAGTTTCATGCATGTCCTGGTATAGGAACAGAGAGGAAGCACTTGGCATGGCAGCTAGTTGGGAAAGGCTGTCTAACATAAAATCGGACATCCAGATGCTTCCTTGATTAGGATCTCCAGACTGGGGTTCCCCTGGAGTCTGGGAAGTGATGAAGAGCTGATGTCTACCCAGGCCACAGGTTACTTCTCCTCCAAAAAACCCTGTCCCATCCTTGCCGCTGCTCCCACCTCAAGGTGTCTGCCAAGGCAGAACAAAAAAGACCGCAGAGATGCGTGTCCACTATGAACCCCTCTGAATGAGCTGAACACAAAGAGACTGTGAAGCGATGTTTCACCAGAGCCCGCAGGTCTGTCGCACAGTGGCATCCCTGTCCTCTGCGGCTGCTGTTTTTTAGATGCCTCACTTCTGCCCAAGTCTTCCTTGTACGTGGTATTTTTTAAAAAAAGAACACTAGACATTGCCCAAAGTCTGGAGGAATGAAACATGGCTTATTTGGAGCTTGCTGGAGAAACACTTTACACTTTTTTTTTTTTTTTTTTTTTTTTAAAAAAAACCCAAACCCTAAGCATATGTTATAACTAACTAGATGATCAGCTGGAGGTTTTTGACAGGTGAAAACAGGATTTAGTATACTCTATATTAAGATGACTTAAAAGAAAAAAGTACTTACAAACACCATTATTAATCCTTAAGACAGGTGAAAATGAGTCAGTACATGCCAAACTTTACATGGTACACCCAGCTTCTTTGTGCTTATCAGCTCTTGCCACCTCAAAGGCCCATGTTAACTCTGCAGTCTTTATGGTTTCAAGGGCAGAGGCATCTTGTAGTGATGCTTGTAGTGGAGGCTATAAAACCACAAGACAAAAATACTTAACAGCCAACTAGCAACTGCCTTTTGAACAGATGAGATCTGAATATCCATTGTCCCACAGTGTGTGGCATCATTTGTGTCAATACAAGCGGGGTGAAAGAAAGTCAGGAAGTGCAGGGTCAGAAACGATGCTAAATTGGGTGTTAATCTGATTCTTACCACTCTGTACTCTGAAGTAAAGCATTGCTTTCTTCTCAAGACTCAAGGGAACACTGGAGGCTGCAATACATCTTTTTTTCATGGCTTCATACAAGTTCTGAAGCTATTACAAAGGTTTTTCTGCCCTTATGTAATTGTGTTTTTAAAAAGCAATGGTATAAAACACCTCCTCCTCCTTCAACAGCATTATAGTTGGGGTTTTTTTCCCAGCTGGGGGTGGTATAACTTAGTAACAGGTACACAGGGCTATGCACACTCCTCTTGACTTGCTAGGGATGGCAAAATAGTGGCTTCCTCTTGTATCTCATGACCAGCAAGATCCTGTGCAGGGTGCAGAGCCCCACCACAGACAGACAGGGTCAAGACCGGCCATCACCCTGCGCCCTCAAGAACCTGCTGTGAAAATCTGCTGGTTTTGTATCCGTGTCTGAATCCCATCTCGTGTCTTTCCTGCCCTGCCTGCCCTTGTTTGCTCTCACCAGGCTCCCAGGTTGGCTCCTTGGGCAGAATGCACAGCCCCACCGGTGCTGGTCCTGTGTGCCCTGCTGTTCTCTGCCTGCGCAGCCGAGCGAGCACCACGGTGGCTACGCAGCTGCTCATTTGCCTAACTCACTAGCAAGTGCTCAGGGGGCATTTCTTAATGTTCTGCATGTTGGTCACAATTGATTTATTAATTAAGGTAGTGGTGGGAATCAAGGATCCGTGGTTTTGTTTTTCCATCTGTCTTCCACTAACTTGCTTTTTGCTTTGGGTCGTTTATCCAAGCTCTGTCTGCATCCTCACTCCTTTAAAGGGGAGTGATAATACCTACCAAGGAGCTGTCTGTGAGCTTTGCTGAGCTCTTTAGCATCCTCAGCAGGAGGCAGCATAGAAGCATATGGCCAACATACTATTTTAAAACAACCCAGTTTCAAATCATTGCAAAAACCTCCTGCCAGCCCCGTGGTAGCTCACAGACCCCTCCTGATGGTTCCGCCACTGCTTTAAGGAGCTGCTGCCACAAGGGTTTTTCTGGCCCTTCTCTCCCTGGTCATTGTTCTCCTACACTTTGTGAAAACTCCTGCTAGTGAGAACTAACCACTTTATTTGTATTTTTTCAGGTTAATTTTCAGCAGAAGTTCCCTGATCTAACTGGCCACATGGTTTCATGACTGCTCACGCTCAGAGAAGACGCGGTAAGAACATGCATCCAAGCAGGGGCAGGGCTGCCTTGAAAGAGGCATTTCACATATCACAATGTGCATTTAGATTAACTTAATTTTATCGGGAAATCAGAGTTTCAGCAGAGCTTCTCCAGGTAATGGGAGGGAACTTCAGCGAGCCCTTTGAGACACATAACCTCACCATGTTTCAGTTAACCATGCATCTTGACCTCTAGCTCAGGTGAAAATTTGATGCTATGGGTTAGCTGAAGTTCAGTGAGCTGCCATATTCAGGCAACAGTGATTTTCAGGAATCATATAGTCTGCTTTTTCCTGGCTATCTGGCTAGAGGTAGTAGAAGGGAAGCACTCCTAGCTTGTGCTCGACACAGTTGCCTTTGTATTCCTGCCTGGGGAGGAGCAAGCTTGATATCTCAGCCCTGTGCTCTGCGTAAGCTCGTTAAAAGCTACAGCTCAGCTGAGGTCTTCTGTAATCCCCAGGTGAACTGGAAGATAAATGGGATATATAAGTTTGTGAAAGCCACAGACTGAAGGAACTTTTCTGGGATAGTGACAGACTTCACTTAACACCTTGGAGACATAGTAAAGTAAGTTAAACAGAGTATCAAGAATGTCTCACATAGTTTTCTCTGCTGTTGAGGACCCCACTCCCAGATAACAGGGTAATATAAGCTAAGTACTTGAGTCGGCATTCCTGGCTGCTAAGGTAAAAATCTAGTAATAGTGCCCATTACACAATGTGGTATTTCTGTCATAAAAGATGGGAAAAGCACTAACTTGTCTTTTTTTTTTTTTTTTTTTTTTTAATTAAAGAAGCATCTTATGCTTTCAGATTTATTTTTCTGTTTATTAAAGGTATATATCCCAACACCAATGGCCGAGCTGCATCATAAAGTAATGCACCATTAAACATATTTAAATGCAGAGAAAAAATTTAAATGCTGAGAGGTTTCTGAAAATGAAATTGATATGATGGGCTTAATAAGTAAATGTCCTCATGCAAATAAGACATTAATTGAACGTTCCCTAGTGAAGTAAGAATGAGTGGGTTTTTTGTTGTTCCAAGTGAGTTATGTATTCTTTAGGTGCCTGTTTGTGTGATGCTCACTAGCTTTTGTCCAGTGTACAGATCTGAATACAACTACCTATAATTCAAGGAGCTGGAAAGAAATAGTTCCGCGGCTGGTTAAAAAAAATTACTGCAGATACTGTTCCTGCTAAACCAAATTTCTGGGTACTGATGGCTGTTTTTTCATAGTTAAGTGTGTCCATTAGTGTGCACAAGGAACAGGTAAAGGCATTCGATTATGTTGTTGAGGGGTTAACCTTCTGTGACGGGACTAATGTGGTGCTTGACCAAGAAATGATTGACTTCAGGTTCTCTTCAGGTTTCAAAACAAGAGGCAAAAAGAGCTAGAAGATGACTCTTACAGCAACAGTTGGTAGCTTTTCAGTTTAAATAAAGTTTAAATAAATTACACTCGACTGATCACTGTCCAGAGAATCTCAGAACTTTTCAAGTAACCATGAAAAACAAACCCTGCTGCTACTTCTGGCTTTGCCAGGGTGAGTCTGTAGTAACGTTATCAAAGTCACTGTTAGGAAGTATAGGAAAATACACCAGTTTTGGAGCATGCTCTTCCACCGTGTTGAATAGTTCTCTAAAACCACTGGAATGACATTGCCTAGATGTCCAGCTTACTTCAAGGAAAAAGTAAAAACTGTCTTTCACTTTGTAGTTATTAGGAGATCCTGCCACGTTTCCCAAAGCAGGTGAATCTTACGCAGCTTTGTCTTTATATTTTGTTCCCTTTTCTCTACGTATCTGATGGGAAGAAAGTATATCCAATTCAAAAGTCATCTTAAAATGACCTTTGGGAAAGTGTAAGCTGCTCTTGTTTCTTTGGTATGATATAACTAGGTTAGGTTTTAGTAGTGAATGAAGGTACTGGAAAACCAAGCTGTATCAGTTGTTTGCATTATTATTTTACTTTCTTGATGGTTTACTGTCCTGATTAGGAAATTGAGAGTCCCCCCTGGAAGCTTCAGACAGAAAGTGATAGATTTTTCTGACAAAAAAATACACTGGATCCTGTAGATGGTTGCTTTTTGTTCAGGTAAAAACATGTGGAGAGATGAAACACTAGAATAGCTGATGGGTCTTTGTTGTGTTTGTTTTTTTTTTTAAAAAAAAAAAACAACTTGTACACATAGCACAGGTTTTCTGGAACTTTTTTAAGCCACTTATTCATCTGTAAAGATTTGGGGTTGCTGTTTAATTAGCCGTTTAGAATTGTACACTTTGCATAATCGCTATTTGACTACGCTCTGAAAAAGGAGGAAGTTCAGTCTATTTGTTCCTTAACTAAAACAATCTAAAAGGCGAATCATACTTTCCGATTTCTCTTCATTGTGCTCAAGTTTTGAGGTAACTAATTCTTCCAAGGAAAGACAGTGTGACTTCTGCCTGATCAGTTGTTATTATTTCAGTCTTGTGCATAGTCTTATCTTTCAAATAGAATTTCCCGTAGGTGGAAGTCAATATATTCCAGGATACTGGAATGTGAATAGTTTATTTGGCTTGGGAGTGGTGGAAAAGCTGCTCTGCAGTGTTAAACATAAAAAAAAATCAAAATTGAAACTGATATGAGTCTGTATATGAGTTTTTTGTATCCAAGGTTTTCCCACATATGTACATACACATACAAGTGTGTGTGTATTCTTGTACATAAAAACCTCTTTAAAATGTTTTGTATTGGTTACTTTTCACATTGTGGTCGGATCTGAGCATGCTTGTCAAAGTTCTTCTATCGTAATAGAACAGAAAAGTAATGTTTTTCCAAAAATTTTTAAATGCATGCATATTTTTTTGTAACTAATAGCACAGCTAAGCTATATTTTATCAACATTTCTCCTGCATTCCTAGGGGCTCTAAAATGTGCAATTGAGACTAGCAGGAAAGATCTTGCAGTTCATTCTGAAATCCTGGCAGATTATGTTTGAAAGTACTATCTTCATATCTATAGATGCTGACCAGAACAGGCTGGGATGTGAGGCAGGCATTTCCAAGAGACATCCTAGCAGAGCCCTTCTCCTGGCATCCTTGTGTCCGGAGTCCCCCTCCATGCTCTCTTCACCTCCACAACTTCCTTTGTTGTTCCAGTTCCACCCTCATCCAGTGCCCCCTGCTCAGCCCTTGCCCCCTCCCAGGTGGGCAGCAGCAGGATTTGGCCCCAGCTGCCCCTTGCTTTGCTCTTGGTGGGGTTTAGCATAGCGGCGCTCGCTGAAGGCTTGGGCTGAGGGGTGACACAGGGCTGGTGCTGGGGCGCAAGCACTTTCAGGTAGGCGTTCATAAAGCTTGCAGCAGTATTCCTCAATTCCTGTTTTGACTGTTGTCTATAGATATTGATGAAAAGCTCCTTTCATGACAAAGGCAGGAAGCTTTTAACATGAAAACAGTCAAACTGTTGTCACAATTCAAAGCAAATATGAGGCCTGGATAGAAACACAATATAAACATTCCCAGGAGAGCTTCTCGAGACTTGTTATGCGGAGCAAAGTTGGCACAGTGTCCCATTTGCAACACTAAAAATCAAATGTTTTTCTATTTATTGTTTTTACAATATTGAAGTGACATTTTATTTACTTTAAGAATAAGTTGCTGACGCACAGGACTTCTCTGCCCACTGAGTCACATCAGATGAGCTCTCCTCCTGTAGTCACAAGTGTCTGCGCGGCAGACTTGTTTTAGCAATTGAAAAATCAATAATTCATTCATAGCTGAGATAAAGAGCTCAAGCCCATTACGAGATTACACCGCTGTGAAGACTTTCAGTTGTATTCATACTAAAAGAGGAGGAGACTGAGAGTGTTTGTTACTTTTAGTTTGGTCTACTACCTATCTTCCTTTTTTGTAAGGTGCCTATCACCAGGCTATCTAAGTAACAATGAAATAGTCACTCAACTGTTATACTAAACACTGCTTTCAAGATAACTTAGTATAAAGAAAATGAAACTTGTTTTGCTGATGATAAAAATGTTTGTTCAATAATTTGTACCACACTTCCCAAGTGAACAAGTAGCCCTTGAGTTCATGAAGAAAAATAATTTCATTAATTGTTACTCAATAACATCTTGCAGCTGAAAAATACAAATCGCTATGTAACTGATTACACTAATTTACATGCAAGAGGAATCGTTCTAGGGGAGGGGACGTACGAAAGTTCAGAACAAAATTAACAAATGTATAAGATTAAAAGGAAGGCAGTCAGTTTTGAATTGGATTACAAATGAGCAAGTTTCCATATTTGCAATATATTGTAGAAACAATGGAAATAGGCCAAAATTGGCAAGCATTTGTATATTTTCTCATTTATTTAAAACCTTTTTACCTGTTATTGCCACTATGGTAGTTACTATCTCTTAAATCTTAAGAAGCCTATAGTCATCCATAGCATTTGGTTCTTCGCCTGAGTGTGTAGCTAAAAGGCTATGGGAAAATAATCCTTGTCAGCTCCCACTATGGTGAATCCATTGAGCATGTGAAAGACCACAGTTTTTAGGATTTTCTGCAGACTGTTACTCTGACTGCATAGTCATCAGCAATCACTGGGCTGTGTTTCCATTTATAATTTCTTCAGAGTCAAATCTCATTGTCCTCTTCTTCTTCCTGTCTGACACCCAGGTTACTGCTGTGGCTGGTCCCTGTTGGCGTGGCTGTGCCCTAACCCAGCCTTCCGAAACAATCCAATTAAAAAGGCTGCCGAAAAGGTGTCTTGGTTTTGTTTTTAATAAACCAGTATTTCACAGACCGAGAGCACTGTGTATCCCTGGCTTGATTTGCCTGGGCTCAGCACAGTTGCACCGTAGCTCGCTGTAAGGTCTAGGTACGACCCGCAATGTGTGGGTTCCAAAAGGTACCAGAAGAAATGCTGATACGGTGGCTCTTTGTGTGTCAAGAAATGCTGTACAGAGCAAATCTCTGGGAAGATCACCACAGAGATGTCACATTAATTTAATCAATCATTCTATTTCCCCTACTACTTCACAAACTTGCAACAGGA
Source organism: Microhierax caerulescens (assembly GCA_035590215.1). Classification (NCBI taxonomy): domain Eukaryota; kingdom Metazoa; phylum Chordata; class Aves; order Falconiformes; family Falconidae; genus Microhierax; species Microhierax caerulescens. Next base: position 26,850,825 of record JAVJGJ010000062.1, read on the forward strand.
GCAGAAGTTTTAAACCCCTTCAGCGATGGGTAGCGTTTGATTGCTTTTTAATATATTGCAGTTGCTTCTCTCCTGACTCACTATACAGCCTAAGCTCCTAAAAAAAACCCACTCAAAAACCTAAGTATAAAAAGAAATGCACAGAGCAGGCAAAAGTTAACAAATACCCTCTCTTTATATCAGAATAGATTGTAGCATCCTGAGTCTGGAGCCCTTCTGGTGTCTCAGGAGGACTCGGCGTTGGGGCTGGTTCTAGGACATCACCATGTGAGGTTGGAGTAGATGTCTGCATAGTAGGTGAGCTGTTGTGGAAGTCCCTGTGGAATCTCTTGCAGGCTTTGGTGATTTGCCTGTGCTTTTGACAATGAGCAAGTCAATTTTACAAATGTTAATTCCCTTCCCTCCCTTAAACTGATAAACAGTATATTATGAATTCTTGATATTTTGCATTAGAAATTGCATGTGCTTTAGACCTTCTACTTCCATAAGGTTTTATTTTGTCAGTTCTAGTCAGTTTGTATATGAAGAAATACCTCTTTATTTTGAACATTTTCTAAATTCTAATACAAAAAAAATTGGTGTATGTTATGTACTCACATTTGACGCTCACTTCCCTCACAATTTCCAGTGTGAGGAAATCTTGGCTGCTCAAGCATTCACAAATTGAACTCAAAGTAATTATAAATATATTTAATTTCTAGAAGTTTGAGGTGACACTGATGCAAAATCAAGAGGAAATTCTGTGACAAGGAATCGCGTTTCCTATAGGATTTCTCCCTCATTGGAGACAACCTTATTCTTTAAACAATTCTTCCTTATTTGGCCAAACTTTTTAATTTAGCTTTCTTTAAAATGTAACTAAAAATACTAGCTGGGAGGTTTCTGAGTTGCAGGGCTCCAGCTGCAGCATAGCTGCCTTCGGGAAAACACAGATCTGGAGCGAAGAATTAAGCGTAGTTCCTCAAAGAATCATTTCAGAAATGTGTGAGTAGAACCGCTCCACAGCGTACTGAATCTTAGTCACTTGTGCTTCGGCTTTTGCAATAGCCACGTGAAAAAGAAAGGGTTATTTATTAAGAGCAGAACAGTTCCCTTTTAGTTCTGTAGCAATCATGTCTCTTTTTTTCCAGTCCATGGAAAGTGTTATCTCAGGCAGCTTTGTGCAGGAAGTTCTGTTTATCACTTCCTCACAGTTGCAGTTTGTCTAGGACTTAAATATATGATATCAGATTGCATCAAAATGTGGGCCTTTGTGTGCTTAACTCATCAAAGGAGTGGACCCTCAGGACTTGATATCACTTCACTGCATATGCAGTCATGTAGCAAAACAAAGTCTATCTAAACAGGACAGGACTATTTCTGTTGGTAGTGTAGCAAAGCTAGCAGAATTGGTGTAGTTTCAGGTATCTGCACTGTTTCACTTCTTGTTTTTAAATTTATCACTTTTTTTAAATGTGACACGGTTTGCCTGTTTTTACTATGTAAACTACAACGAAAACCAAAATATTACTTGTACAATCAAAAAAAAAAAAAACAAACCAAAACAAAAATACAAGCCCAGCTGGGATTTGCTTGGCGCGCATTGCTGCGCTGCCTGCTTACGTTACAAAAACACTCTAAAATTTTGAATCCGCATGTTTTCCGCTGGCTGCTGTTCCAGCAAATCTGAAATGGTAGATGGTTATCTAGGCAACTGCGTGTCAATTCAACTTAACGAGGCTATAACAAATAACACCAACAGTTACTGTAGGAGGTTAGCTGCAGCTTAGGAACCTGCTCTCCCACCTTTGTGGTTATGTTTCTATTTTCTGCGCCCAGGCTAAAGGAGGTCCCCTCTGCGCTGTAGCAGGCTGCGCTGCCAGATGTTCGCCTTTCTGGGCAGCCACAGGAAGCCTATTCAAACTGTGTAGCAATACTTCTGCTCTGAGCAACAGCTCCTCCACGCTGACTCTGGTTTTTAATACCACCCTCTCCCACGCCCCTCGCAGTATCTTGCTTAACTGTATTGGCCCTTTTACTCAATGCTGCAAGTGGGTTTTGTGTTAGCTGATAAGTGTCCAGCCCTTGCAGAGCCCGATACCCGCTTGCCAGACCGGGAAGCTGCAGCTTCAGGGCTGTTCCTGCATCTTCCCACATGCTTCTGGTGTGTGTTTTAACCATGTGATAGATGCAAAACTGAGAATGTGAAGTTACGTTGGTATCCACCCTCAGATTCATGATGTAACGTGCTCTCCATTTACTAAAATCTGCAAGTGCTATAAAAAGGAGGAAAAAAAAGTTTAAATTATTCAGCAGTAAAAGATAAAGTACAAGTATATTCTCTCTTGGTGCATCTTTTCTATCTTGTGAAAAAAACCCCTCACCATATCATTGATAGGACGTGGACAGAAACTGGTTGAAGGGTTTTTTCCTCCTTTTTCTCACCAGTTTAACATGGGCTGATGAGCATGATTAAGAGATTGCTCCAAATCCCATCAACCTGAGCGGAGCCATCCCGAAGGAGGGGGCACCACGGCCCAAACCTGTAGGGATGACTCGTGCTTCTGGCAGACCCTGGCAGGCTCTTTTCTGTCAATCCTTGAGAGTGAGCTGGGAAATAATCCAGTTTTCTAATTCCGCTGTTTTCCACTCTGCCTTGCTATGCCAAGGAAACCCTGAGAGGCACTTTATTTTGTCTTCCTGCCTTGAATTGCTGCCTCCCACCACTTTTTCCACTGAAGGAGCAGTGTGGGCCCTAGCAATCACTCAGTGGAGCTAAGGAAAACTTTGAGAGGTGCAGGATGGGCTGGGCTGGGCTGTAATTTAAAGCGTTGTCAATCCTTTGTGGGGAACGAACTCTCACTGCTAGCTAGAAAAGAGGAAAGCACTTAAAACCAAGGATCTTTTTTAAACAAGTTGAACTTTCCTCCCCTTCTCTTTCAGTCTGATTATATAGCAAAAGCGAAAGTCAGGATCCCACCTCAGAAACTGCCCTGCTGCTCCAAAATAGTTTTACTTTGAAGAAGCAAATCTGTTGCCTCCTGAAGTATACTTCCATTTTCACTGGGGGGGGGGGGGGCAGCCCCCTGCTTTTGTTAGTCAATGTGGATAATCAGTGCTGTGAATCAAGCTCACAGGTACTGATCAGCCATATAGCTTTTCACATGCACACGTTTGTACAATGAAAACTAGACGTTTTGTGTAGTTCTGCTTTTTGGAACCTCATACCACCCCAAAACTGCGCTCTGCAATGCAACTTACCTGTTGTGTGCATGAGCTGTGGGTGTGTGACAACGAGATGTTGGCAGTTAATGGTCTTGATAATGTTGGTCTTGTCTTGATGTTTGTAATTGTAGATGTTGCTGTTTATTATTGTCTATATTGATTAACGCGATACTTTTTTTCTTTTCTGTATTGGTAAAGTCTTAAATGTTTAAGCAGGTGATGAACCCTACGTGTCACTAAGGATGTCTAGAGAGTCCAGGTGTCCTGACAGTCTATGGTTTGAGGACTCTAGTGGGTGTGAAAGGTCTAATCAACTGCATTACTGATTCGCTTTTTCAATTCAGGTCATGCTTTTAAATAGAATTCCTTCTGTTTTGTGTTTTGGGTTGTTTTTTCACTCTCGGTCCTGATTCAAGGCCCGTGTGTCTCTGCTCAGAAAAGCATGCTAAGACAGTGTCAACTTTAAAGTTCTGCTTAAATCCAACCAAGATGAAGAAGCAACAGCTTAATGATTTCTTGGCCTGGGGCCGCTGTAGGACTCCCAGGGATGCTAATAACATGTTAATTTAAACTTCTTATCACTACGCTAGCAAGACCGTTCACACATTTTCCAGACACACCACGGGATTTAGGCTGTTGTCCTAATTGCTATTGTTCAGGCTGCTAGCTATTATATTAACCACAAGCTGTTTTCATCTTGTTGGGAGCCTGGTGCTAAACTGAAGAAAACCTCTCTTAGCAATTTGTTGCCTTCTGGAAGCTGAAGGAATTACAGTGCAGATGAGCTTCTATATAATGTGTGTAAACTGTTGGCTGTTATTCCAATAGATGATAAATCTGATTTTAGGGAACCTTGTACCTGATTTGAAATGTAGGGCTCCATGACATAAGAGCACAGCACACAGTATTTCTCTAATTTTTTTTAATTTTTTTTTTAAAGGTTAAACATAGCTGATTACAAGATGTATGTGATCATGGGTTTCATGCCTGATCGGGTCTGAATTTATCCTACAAGACCGTCTAACAGTGGATCCACAACCTCAGTTTGTGTCTCTTCTGCATCAATGACTGTCAGAGATGAGTTTCTTTATGCCATAGATGTTTTAACTGCTCAGAAGACCACACCATTTGCGCTGCCAGGGTGGTACCAGTTTGGAAGTAAGTCTCCAGGCAAGTAAGAGCAAAGGGGAGAGGCCCTTCTTCCTCTCAGTCCAAAAGAAATGGCTACCTCGATCTGTGACCAAATTTTCCTCGCTTAATGTGGTTTGGCGTTAGCTGACCTTTGCTGTGGCAGCTATCTGTTGCTGAAAAGCACAGTCCCACTTCTCTGTCTGTGCTGCAGTTTTCTGCCTTTTCTTGCACCAGGAGCTGTGGTTGTCTGACCTGGCAGTCAGCCAGTTAAGAGAGAGTCAAACCAGAAGAAAACAGATTATATTCAGAAAATCAGTTTATTTTTTGCTATTCTCATTCCTTAATCCAGTTTGAGGAGAGGTCAGGAAACTTGTGTCCTGGACAGCAGATCCAACATTTTGGGCAGCAACGCTCAATAAGACTATGCTCAGTGGTAAATTAAGATTGAACCTCAGATGTCTGACTTCCTAAATCACTTTATTCTCTTTCATATTTTTAGGTACAGTTATTAAGCTGCTTTTAAAAAGGAAATTCAGTTCACAAGTCGTAGACTTTTATTAAGGGATTGACTTGCTTTGAAAAAAATTTTCTCGGGGATAAATCTTAAACCAAGTTTGAGGTTGTAAAAAAAAAGTTTGGTTACGCTTGTATTTGTTTCATTTTTCACATTCTTGTCCACTTCCCTCTTTTGCTGGAATACTTCCAGCCTCATCAGAACCTGGAAGTACCAGAAATAAATCAAAGGCACCTATTTTTGCAAAGCATGGGTCGTCTTATACTGAAGGTCCTGGGATGGAGTCTGGGAAGTCTGGGCTCAATTTTCTGTTTTGCCACTCATTCGCAGTTTAACATTGGGTAAGATTTTTAGTAAAATCAGCCTACACCTCAGACTCCCATCTGTGAAACAGCCAATATCTCCTCACTTCAAAGCACAACAAGTTCATTTGTGGTTTTGTGATGCTCTGATACTGTGGTGATCAGAGCCATTTGCAAGCACAGAGAGGCTCTTTTAGAAGAACAACAAAATGCTGTTGCATTGATAAAAACATAGGATTTGGTTTTGTTTCCCAAATCATTTTTTATCTTGTTTTAATCTGCTGGAGAACAAGCTGCTGTGTGTGTTTCTGGAGACATGTATTACCCCAGTCCTAAGCAGCTCTGTGTGTGTCTGTTGTGGCACCATCACTCCTGGCCAGCTCACCTGGAATGGGATGTGCTGGGCAGCTTATCTTCAGCAGGGCACTCATAGGGAGTTACTGAAGAGGTACTATTTTCAGTGAGGCATTCATAAAGTGGGTTTTTTCTTTTAAGACCTAAAGGTTAGCAAATCTTGAGCAATAAGCAATAATTTCATGCTTTTATCTAGCAGTGTGACTTACTGGGCAGTGCACACATATACTATATGCCTGGCTCCATATTTAAGCACGGAAGGAAGCATTTGACCCTAAGCTTAGAGAGTCTAGCTCTGTAGATCAACTTAGCATCCCACATACTCAGTTTCTGATGACCCTCTCTGACTCTTCTGCACGTACAGAACTGTATTCCCAGATGCACAAGAGGATGGTGCATTTGAAAGATGGGATATAAATTACTTTATCTGAAGGGTAGCCACAGATCTAATCAACCTTGGCTCCAGTTAATGATCTGAAGACTATGGTTTTTAGGCTGCTGAACAGTAAATCAGTTCACTTGCCAGTTTTAATGAAGGATTTTTGCTCTCTAGATCCTTTATTTACAAAATTGAGTAGAATAACTGTAGCACAGAGCCAGGTGTTGATAAGGATTCTTCAATGCTACAAGAATCCTCAGCTATGACATTGAGACCACATCAAGTCCCATGGTCCTTCTCTAGTCAAAAGATATTAGGTGGCAATGATGTAGCTTATCATACCATTATAGATAATAGGTATGGATAACAAATTATTAACGCGTTACCCCTTTTTGTGACTCAGGACTTTGAATATGATGCAAGATTTCATGAGTCAAATCTCTGAAGGGGCTAAATAAGTACAAAAATTGAAAAATTTAATTTCAGATTTGACATGTGTACTATTCATTAGAGACGCAAACCATACCAACGCAACTATTAGCAGGAAACTACTCAGTAAAATATGTTGCAAAAGAAAGCCTTACAAGTAATCAGTTTCCCAGGAAAGATTTCATCCCAGCTGCCTCAGCAGCTGCCAATTCAAGAAAAGACAAGTATTAAAGTTTCTTACAACATTTTTACAACATTATTAAAATATTACTAAGTAATCGTTTGCATTTTGGCTGCTCCCTTTGCTTAACAGGAACCCAGGCTATTAAAATTATTCTCAAGTGAATGACTAAGCTCCTTCAGTGAGTACAGCAGCTACTTAGCAAAGACAATGAGTAAGCTGTCTTTAGAATCATAGCTACATACCTATCTAAATGTATTACCATGATACAGATACTATGCTATTCTATTTTTAATTTTTCACAGTATTCTCTGCTTTTATATTAAGTGGTCTTTGAAAAGACTATCTACAATCAGGAAGAACATCTGTATGCACATGTGAGTTTACACAGAAAGACTGAACTCGGAGGCCTTTTTATTGCAATATACTCTAAAGATGAATGAAAGGTTACCTTGAACTTGAAGCCAATCCAACATCCAAAATTAAGTATTTTTTATTATATATGGAAAAACTGGAAACTAGAATTGGTGCTAGCTGCTTCAGAAGTATTAAGAAATCCAGAAGCTGAGTAAGTTGGAGCAAGAAGATGTCACGTTTCCCATTCTTAGGTGAATGTTTTCCAAAGGCAGGTATGGTTATTGGTTACTGTGGTACTATGACATTGTATACCATTGACACAAGGCTTTTCAAAACATATGCAAGCTGGTTTGGGGTATGATTAGCTATGTTATGTATGCAGTCTTCTGTGGAGTTGCATTGTATTAATGAAGTAGTGGATGAATTTCTAAGATTGGATTCAATATATTAACTTTAAGGACTTCAGAGTTAGTTGCACAGTTTTAAAGAGCTGGACAGTAGTCCTTATATGAGTAAATTCATGTCTTTACATCCTTGCCTGGGGAACGGTGTATTTGATTTAGATAGGCCAATTCTGTTTTAAAGGACTGATAGAAAGGAGGAGACCTATGTCTGAACAGTTGTGTAGAATTTGTTTTATGAAAATGTGGGTGTTTATGCTAAACAAGAGCTTTCTGTGGGTAACAAATACAAATGTTCTTCACGCCAATTATTGTTTCAAAATCTTCTTGTAAAGCTGTTTTGAGGGATTAGGATGAGAAGTTGGTTTGTTTTTTGAGAGCTCTTTTTATGTTGGACTAGATGTCTCTACTTTCAGCATGTAAGTAGGATGCTCCTGAGTCTACAAAAGCCAGGACTCTGGTGAACGAACACTCCCTTCTTTACAGCCTGTCTAGACCTCTGGATATTGAAGTGTCTGGTGACCTCTTAGCTCTTTGACAACTGGTGTGGTGTGTATGGGTATAGGCCTTGGTTAACGGCATAAATGCCACAACTCACAATCCTCACCTCTGAATTCTTGGCACTAGTCAGTGAGTGGTTGGCTCTTAAATTAACCAGCAAGTGCAATGAGGAATATCTCAGCAGGACTGCTGTACTGTGCCATTAGCAGGAGGTAAATGCAAGTGCACCAGCCAGACTGATGTAATTGCCTTTTGCTCTGCTTCGTTATATTCAGAGTAGGACTTGCTTTTTTGCCCTCTAGCTATGAGGTACCAGCTGTGTCCCCTTGCATAACTGTGCTCAAATATGACATCAAAATAATCTAATTAAAATATGCTCATGGGTTACCTGTAAGGGACTTCAGCAGAGTGGAATAGTTCTGGTCTTGTCTAAAATATGTCAGCTCTACATACATACCCCATCCTGTTTTCTCGGCAGTTGTCACCTATATGAACCAGCTTTCTTCATTGCAATGCCTGGGCATGTCTCAGGGCGTGGCAGAAGCCACCACTTGGTTCCCAGAGGTCAGAAAGAAGGAGGCCACACAGCTATACAGCAGGAGATGGGCTAGGTGGGTGGATGGGAGCTGTGCTGTGCCACTCGCTCACAAAGCCACAGAAAAGGTCCCGACCCCAACTAGTTTCCTAGTGTAAGTGCAGTCTCTGATGCCTTACAGAAACGACACTGAGGCAAGCAAAAGATGCAAACCAGTGTTCTGTAATTCACTAGCTGAAACCAGCAAATGTTAAAACTACCGTGTGTGTCTCCTCCCAAAATGTTACCTACCCAAACAGAACGTTTGTCCTGGGAATGCCCAGGTATGGTATGTTCACCCTGTGAAGGAAGGAGATTGAAAGTCTCAGTGAAAACTGCCTCTGAGACTCTCTCAACAATGTTGAGTGCCTATGTCATGGGATTTTAGAAGACTCTGACAAAAGCAGCTCTGTGTTGTACTCAACTATTTAACGTGATCTTAAAATGCTTGCTATCTTGCAGCCAGTAGAAATGATGAAGTAACAGGCAGGGGCCTGGGTCCCTTATTTCTCTGGAAGTTTTGGGATTGTTTGGGTTCTAACAAAGCAAATCCCATTGTGGATCATGAGCATCCTTTAACTCTGCTTGAAAGGGCTCACCCTAAAATTGAGAAGTAATCCTGTCTCTGGCTCTTTGTTAAGGTTTGCTGTGCTTCAGTCCAGTCACCAAAAAAAAACCCGCAAAAACAAACAAAAAACCCCATTAAAAATGTTCAAATGACCTTTTAAGCACTAAACTGGCTGGATTTGACCTAACTACTTAGTGGCCAAGGGTGTTTTTTTTTTTCTTTCTCATTTTTAATCCCATTGATGCTGAACTATTTTAAGCAGTATTGGTTAATGTCTTCTTTCTTATTAGAACATTAAGTAGTAATTTCCCTTCTTCTTCCTCTTCACCTCATGCTTTATATATGTACTGAGAACAGCAGGTAACAAGGCAAGCCTGGCATCTGACCAAAAAGGGTTTTTAGCTAGGGATTCATTAGTGTGTATAAAAATAGCTAACCTTGTTTAAAGGCACTTCTTACACAACAAGAAAGGGGTTCAATTACCATATCTCATTTAAAGTGAAGATTAAACATCTTTACCAGGACAGTGCACTAATCCCACGAATCCTATTTATGTCAAAATGTAGTGCTATTGGCAATAAACAGCAATTTGAGAAGTCATAACCCAAGAAAATAATTGTCAAGTGACTTTAGAGCTCCCTATAAATTTCCTCTTCATGACTTCGGCAGTAGTGTTCAACAACAGAGTTAAATATTTGTATTAGGTGCTCCTGCCTTTAACAGACTAATTAAAAAGATGGAATTCTTTGATTCTATCTCAAATCATTTTAGTTCTAATCTCTCTCAGGCAAAGTCAGCTCTATAAATTCAACTAAATGTATTTTTTTTTTTTTCTGAATAGAGACTTTACAGTATAGCAATAAATTCAAGCACTGGGAAAGTAAATGCAACTGAAGTACCCTTAATGATGCTATTGTGTAGATGTTACGGTTATAATCCCATTACACAGCCCTTTACCTTGAAGGTTATAAATTCTTTGAGAACTTATTCTAATGGGAAGGGGCATTACTTAAAGCATCGTGTTTAAATATGATGAAAAAGGAGATTATTTAAGTTTGAAAAACCAAGTCACACTAACTGAAGTAGTAATAATGGAGGGAGATTACATTTTTTACTATCATGCAGACCTTCTAAATTTTTATTTCTTAAGAAACTACACAATGGAACTGTCCCCAGGGTTAATTCTTGTTATTTGCACCACAGGCATACCTGGAACTTGCCATTAAGGATCAGGACCTCATTCTGCTCTACACCTGCAAACTTAAAAACCAATACTTGAATCAAGAATTGTCAGTCCGAAAACCTGACCTAAAGCCCAGTGAAGTCACTGGGAGACTTCCTGTTGATTTTAATGATTTGGTTCAGGAGCTAAGTAAGTATTTCTAAGACAAAAATCAATATTGTCCTACAGTGGTAATGTTTTCATGTGATTCTATTGATCCTTTTGTCATAGATTACCTTGGCACTGTCAACACATAAGGTTTTAACAAACTGATTTGATTTATTAACAACATTTGATTAACATCTGCAGTAGCAAGTATTTATCAGATGTCAGCAAACACAGGTTCAGCAGAAGGATCACCATGAAAAATGACTTGTTGCACAACATGAGCTGAAGTTCAATAGGAACAAGTTTTCCTTAGAACCAGTTTGTGTCAGAGCCCCGCTTGGTGTGCTCAGCATAAGTTGGGTATTCAGAAACATTTTTTTTTTAACCAAGTGTACCTTCAGGTCTAAGAAAAGCTCTTACCTCTCCTGGTGTACCTTAACTTGCCTCCTTACGTGATCACGGTGAAAAGAACGTTGCCATGATAGTATGGTTGTATAAATTATGCCAAAATTCTCAAATCAAACTGAACTTCTCAGTCTGTCAGCAGTTATGCTTTGTGATTTAATAACCCATCTTCTAAACAATTCCAGTGAAATGCTTCATTCTCTTTCAGAAATACGCTGCAGTGCATTGCTGTATTTACAGCTTCTGACTTACAAATGCAAGTCCTGGGGCATTGCCAACGGCTTGTGCCGGTAATATTTACAATGTGATTGTTCAGTTGACAGCCCTGTCATTTAGCTTTGCCACTTTATAAATAGACTAAAACCCTTCAGTCATATCTTGAGAATGATTTTTTGAAGTCTGGGCCTCTAATACAATTTGATTTTTGTATGGTTATTTGAAAAATAAATGGTTCGTACAATTGAACAATTACATACTAGTGATCTAGTGGTGCACAGCTTTCCTACTACATGGCCGTAATCTATTATTCTAGTACACCAAACTCCTCCACATGATGTTGTTTCTCAGTTTACCAATAGTCACTAGAAAAATTCCCAAATTTAAAATATCATTTCCTCCCTTTGAAAGGATCTTTTTTCTGGAAGACTGTTGGAACCCTGTCAAATTTTTCCTGATGCCAACCCAAAACTGCAAGTTCTGTCTGACATAGACTAGGATGGGTTACATCCATTCACGTTTTCTAAACCAATGTAAAGCTTAATTTGCTAATTGAATTTGTAATCATTTATCACATAACCCGTTACAGTATGAATATCTCTAACAGTTCAATCAATCATAACAAAAATGTGGCTACCATGTAAATCTTATCAGGATCACTAAAATAATGGGACTTTTGTTTACAAGGTGTCGATTGGTTTTAGAAGCTTTGATAATGACTCCAGACAGTCAATAAATACAGAGACTTTTACATTGCCAGTAGGAGCCAAACTAAACTATCTAATCTTTTTTAAATGACAGACAACACAATGAACTCTGAACTTAATCCCCTCCAAACATTAAGGAGACAGTTTAGTGCTTAAAGTACCATTCAAACTCAAACCCTACATTTAAAAAAAAAATAAAATCATTAAGCATCTGATTTAAACACACAAGAAAAATCAGAGTTAAGGCTGGTTTTCCTTCCCATTGTGCCTGGGCAGTGGTCTGTGGTGGCCTCCAAGTCTGCCAGTTGCTTGTCTTGGGCAAGGAAAACACCTGTGTGCCTTTTGAAAGCAAATTTGTAGTCAAAGCATTAAAAAAACCCAACAAACCAACCAAAAAATCTGAAGCCTTAATTACTTTTTGTCTCTATTGAGCAAATGTTTCTCCAAGAAAATGGAGGGCAATGCTATACACTACATTTCAAGTGACAGAATTTATGCTTCTGGGCTCATAACCTCTGAAAATGACACATGGCCTTTAAGAGGAAAAGGGAACCATAAATGAGAGATGGGGAGAGAAGGGTAGCAGGTAGTGGCTAACATACAAGTTTCTTGTGGGACAGCATCTCCAGGAGTAATTAGTCACCAAGAAGATTAATCATGGCAAGCGCGTTTCTCCTTTACTTGAAATCTATGAAGCAAGTCAAGACTTTGTTTATAAAGTGACACTCACTGTGATGAAACATTTCTCTAATGCCTATTAATCAGAGAAAACATAGATATATACTTACCTGATAACTACCTAAAATGATAAACTATAAAAGTACAAAAATAATGAGTATATAAATATATTAAATCACCTTTTACTTCAGCTCGACAATTTTTCAAAAAAGTAATAGGATCATCTGACTGCAGGACTGTTTCTTCTATTAGTAATAAAGTAAGAGAAGAAAAAAATCAAACTATCCTTAAGTTACCATTATCAATTCTAGTGACATAATTGCTTTTTAACTTCTTTTGAATCTCTATGTGCAGTGCAAATCTGAATCCTCCCAGTACTGGTGAAGGTTCAGTATTATTACCCTGTTTTCCATGGATTGCATCTTGCACATCTCTTGCTGGTTTGTCTTATGAATGTACCTCTCTGGCTAACAAATGGAGGAATTAATCCATTCTGACCTTTTCAGTGCATCCCTCTTGCTGCCTAATGTAAAGCCTGACATGACAAACACTTTGGTTTTATTCTTAACATGACCCAAATATCTTTATTGTCTTTCCCGGGTAATTGCAGATAAATTGTGTTAAATCTCTGCATTTGTAATTAATTATTTCCACTGAATAGATAATATTTCCTGAAAGCTTTTTTATATCTCTCTATATCTCAGGCAGATCGCTGTATGCAAAGGGGAAAATACAATTTAAATCATCACTTGGACTTTAAAGATAGGTTTTTAAGTACCAAAATCTGTTTACATTGTTAAACACAATTTGTTGTTCTGCAATTTTCTAATCTTTTTTGGCTTAAGACAATCCCATTGCCTGAGTAAGTTACAGTATTTGCATGTGAATGGTTTCAAATATTTTACATTATTAGCAACTGATTCTCAAGTCAGGGAATTCTGAGGTTCCTACTATCTGTGTTTTGCCGTGATTAATTATTTAAGCTTGACTTTCCTGCAGTGCTCGTTGGGCACGCTATAGCTACGTGTTGGTTGAGTTGTCACTCAGATGAGCTACATTATCAGGACAACTTAAATCTTGTAATGGATTGTTATTGAGGGATGTGATGTCTGTGTTCTCAGGATGAGATCAACCAGCAGAGGTGAGAGCGGTGAGTATTCGTTTTGCATCAATGCCTGATATTTTAAACCATTTTCTGAAGTCTGTATTTACATGAATTGCACATAAGCTGTATCTAGACTTTAGGCTCCAGTTTTGCTAATTAATTTTGCTGACCTATCACAACACTTAAAGATGTTCTAATAAAAATTTTCAAAATGGTTTCTTTAGAATTTTTTTTTTAATAATTCTAACTGATAGGACTTTGGTAATCAGTACTTTCTCTGGTGGTCATTTGTGGTAAAATTAGTATAATTTCATGGCACTTTATTTCATGACGCTTTTCCTTTGCAATAGTATGTAATATATAATAGTACAGTTGCCCAATTAGTATTTTTCCTGAGTCAGAAAAGTTATATGTTTTATTAGGGAAAAAAAAAATAAATGCTGAACCAGAACCCTGCCAGGTGCTGTGCTGAATGAAAATCCCCACCTGTTAATTATTTGCATTCTATTTTTTTCCTTCTTAATTTCTTGAAAACCTTTATTAGTCATTCTAATAGATTGCTTCCTGAATCTGCCTGTTTAATTACTATGCATTGATGTACTGTAGAAAATCTTATAATGCGAAAGTTCCTGTTAAAGAGCTACACAACTGCTCGTGAATAACTTCTAACTGGTATCCAGTTAGAGTAGACCCTACACGTGCCTATAAGGTACACTGCAGCACCTTTTACTCTCCTGGGCAACTTGGTACATGTTCTCTCTCCCATCCTCTGTTCTCCACCACGTGTTCCCAAATGCATTGTGTTTGGGCAGTCCTACCACAGTTGATGTTTTAACTAAGATTAGTTCTAGGCATTTGTGGGTTTCTGTCTGTTTGTACCAGTGGTAGCAATTAAAGAGTTTAAGAAAGCCGAATGGTCCCTGCTGGCATTGTGGGCAAAGCATCCTTGGCATGGGCCAGATGGCACAGGACTCGTGGGCTCGCCATGCTCACCCACTGTGGATTAGCTATAACGCAATATATACGTAACACAGCCCTACCGGCCCCTCCTCACCCTGGCAGAGTGGCAGGGACCCTCTTTGCTCACTGCGCTGCTGTTGTAGCTGTCCTGCTGGCAGGGCCAAGGTGCCACCGTGCCATGGCACGTGGCCTGTGAGCGTGCTGGGGCTTGGGGCTCGCTTGGTGACATCCCTGCCCCGGGGTGTTGGATCTGTCCTGTCGCCTTGGGTCTGCCTGTGGTGATTCAGGTTCAATGTTTAAAGCATCAAGCTCTCCTGTCGTTCGCAACAGCCTCCCAGCGCGCTGCTAGCCCCCGCTGTGGCTCAGCTTTGGTGTCCACGGAGGTCCTGGTCTCCTGAAGGGGAACCACGTCCTGCTTTCTGGAGGAAATCCCAGCCATGCCACAGCCAGTGAGATTCCTACCGAGAAGGTAGATAAAGGCCCACACTACTTCTCTGCAATGAACGGCAGTTACTGTATCTTTAATTCCCAACTGTGCAGCAATTTCACAAGGAATACTTCCCAGCTTTCCAATTTTTTAATTGATCAGACCCTTCCCTTACTTTGCCAGCTGGCATGTGTATTAATAGCCATGTAACACTAAACCAGATCTGCCTTTGTTTTTGTGATTTATGGTTTGTTTTTTTTCTTAAACAGGAAAGCATTCATTACAAATGTTGTGAGAACAATACAGTAACTGGAGGTTATTTTATATGAAAATGTTGTTGATTGTTCCTCCCCTAGAAATCTTTGTTGGCAGCTCACTTCCTGCCAAATGAATCAGCAAAAGCTGCTCGTGAAAGTTGTTAATATATAATACAATCACCCAGCACTGCACTTGCTCCTTATCTGTGAAGCCCTTTTGTGATCAATGATTCACATCACCTTTTGATTACAGCCTCTGAGCAGTTTCTTAATATAAATTAATGGCCTTGGAATTTCTAAATAAACATTCCCTTTTGTTTAGCATCATTTCCTATTTTCTTACCAAAACAGAGTCTTATTCAAATTGTTCAGTTTTCACTGGAAAAAGTGTCTATGGACTGGAATGTTCTCAAAAAACAAGCAGTTCCTTTCAGAGCTATTAGTGTTGATTTACAAGGTCTAATCTGCTATGTTAATTGAATATAGCTAGGAAGTATTAACAAAAAGCAGCTAGTATGGTGTGATACTCTAAGTAATGGTTCCTGTATTCATTAACTTTAAAAAAAAAAAAATGTTTTCTTTTGGCAATGGGTTTTTTTTTTATTTTTCACAGTAATAAACCCCAGGTTATCTAAGTAGGAGATATTGTCAAGATACTTCCTCTGAATTTTCTTATTGTTGTTAACACTACTCAATAGTTAGGCATGGGCTCTTCAGCAATATTAATTCTGAAGATTTCCTCTGGCCAGATCTGACTAGTAGGGTAATTAAAATGCCAACCATCATGCAGTGGTAACTATGTTAACTAACCCCTCTTACAAACTTCAGTGAAGCACAAGTGGAGAATGTAGCAGAAGCATAAGCCTGAACTGGAGAGAACTGGTGCAAGAAGTTATCTGATAATATTCCTTTTTTAAGGCAGAGTTGTTTCACTAAAGTCAATTAGGTGGAGTTCTAACTAAACTGAAATAAGAACCTGAGAGACTGAAAATGCCTACAGAGACAATTTAATTTAATTAATTGCTAGCTAAAGTGATCCAAACTTATATTCAGACAAGGGATTTATATTTTTTCCCCAAAAGCATTTAAAGAATATAGGCCATGCTAAAAATGATCAAACTTCTGAGTGGTGGTTTCAATTAAAGCGTTTTAGTTTGCAGTGAGGATGGGTTCAGAGCAGGCATGGGGTCTGTCAGTCACTGTGGTCCAACTGACACAGCAACTTGCCAAGCTGGGGTCACCTGGCCACCTCCAGCCAGATGTCCACCATACACTCATCCCAATCTCAAAAGTCATTTTAATTTCTGACTCACTCATACCCCAAACTAGAACAGGGGCTGGCTCTCTCAGGAAATTTCTCCTGGGTTACATAAGGTATTTAAAAAATAATTGTGGCTGTCTAAGACTAGATGCTCTTCATGTGAGGAGAAAAAAAGCCCTTCTGTTCCAGAAAAGCAATGTCCTCCAGGGCAGCATCTGTAATGCAGCTCCTCACTGCCTAAGAGGAAGCAAAGCCCTTGGGCTTCTGGAGCATATCCTTGACTCAGGGTTATAATTGATGCTTGTTCCTTAAAAGCAGTAGTAAGCAGAGAGAATTTTTTTTATTATGCATCAGTGTTTTGTTCTGGACAATAATAAAGAAGGTACTTTGTAAGCTATTACCCAATGTTACTAAGCAGTGTCTCTAAATCAGAAATTCAAGCACAGTGTTAAAATATAGTAGATGTATTTATTTAGTCTGAACTGTTCATTACTTGTTGCATGTGCCTGGAGCTGGGACTCAGCATTTTTTCATGGTCTGTACGTTGCAATGAAAATGAAATAGCACTTGTTCCTCAATGGCACCAAACATTATATAAACATGTATGATGAGAGTGGTTCTCCTTTTATTCCTGCTGCTGTCGGACAGAAGTGCCACTGTTCAGCCAGGAGTCTCAATGGCTTTATTGACTTTTACAAAGATAACATCAGCACCAGCTGAGGATCTCTCCTGATATTTTTAGGAGCTTAGATGTCAGTGAAATGTCAAAAGTACTTAGTAATGTGCTGCCCTCCTAATGGCAGAGATGTGTGTTGTTTTGAGCAATTTACTCTAAAAATAACAGGTGTAAATGTGCAACAATGTTATTTCCTCAATCTTTTGGTGAAGTTTGTTATATATAACGTCCAATTCTTAAATCCAGTGTACTTAAACCAAAAAGCAATGCATTTACAGATTTTGACTACAATTCAGGAAGTATAATTCACTTAAATGCTCTGAAAAAACAAAGTCATTTCCTTGCTGGTATGTAATATACTGGCAGTATGGAGCGACAGGAAAGTCAGCAACCTTAAAAGAGTACATTTTATCAGATGCTTGCTAAAGAGATTTTGAGTAGTAAGATTGGAGAGAGACAGTAGCAATTCTGTTTCAGAAAAGTCAGATTTTTAGTCACGGTAGTGCTTAAAGCACTAAAACAGTTCATAAACATTTCACTTGGCTTATGATGTGTATGTAATGCCTGACAATAAATGCTGCTACTTTTAAACAGAAATAACAATTTTATATGAAATAAACCAAAGCACAGTTTGTCCTGCAAATCTTTACCGTAACGGCCTTTGGGACAATTAAAAAACACACTCATCTGCAGCAAATGGCTGTGAACTACGCACAGAGGCTTTCTACCTAATCTGGGAAAGGTTATCTTACAGTTTCTAAAGGTTAATACCAAATTTACTAGTGTCCAATCTGAAAAAGTAGTAGATTATGAAGTTCACAGCATAGAGTGGTTACCTACATACATCCTTCTTCTCATTAAAATTATTTTTAAACTCCTGTTTCATACACAATTGCATGGTTTAATCCCAAAAAATTAAAAATTCCAAGATTTTTTTTTTTTTTGTATAATGAACAGAGAGGTGTAGAAAGGTACCCACAGACCCTTTTCATAGAGAACAGATTGGCGTCTTCAGTGTGTTGCAGCCAGCTCAAGCAGATACTCTCTAAGTACTCCATTCTGCCCAGCCTATGTGGTACATAGTGTAACCTATGCAGTAATAACCTGAATTACCTGCTCCTGCAGAGCTACCCTTGCCATGTCTGCTTGGGTAAAGGTGCCTGATTCCTGGCAGCATAGCTTTGAGCGCTGTATTAGTCTGAGCTTCCCCCTTCCAAACTTTCAGTGGTGTATTTGAGAAAAATCATTTTGTCCTGTTCAGATGGGCCAGACCGACCTAGATGCAGCAGTACTCTTGATGGTGAGGTACAGGTAAGTGCACGTTGGTGATTAGAGGTATTTGGGGGTGGGGTGGGTAGGGAAAGGAGAGAGACACAAGTCAGAGTTCCCTTCTTCCTCCTGGTAAATCTCTGGTGACAGTGTCCATCAAAAAGCTCAGGTAGCTGTTCATGTTTCAGATTAAATAAAATTTCTTAAAGCACATCTGCACCGAGGCAAAAGATGGCAGCAGTAATTCCAGCAGCTCCCTGTCTGTCTGTCTGTCCCTCCCAAGAACCATCTGACAGGGTTGTTGCCACCATGCTTCATCCCAGAGGCAGGCAGAAACAGGTCTGGCCACCAGAAAAGAGGCAGGCACATGGGCAACAGGAGCAGCTGGCACAGGTTCTAGGGAGAATGAGCTGGTTTACGAGGGTCCAGTTTGGGGATGATCTCAGGAAAAGAGGCAACACCAGAGCAGAAGATGCCAGAGAAGTGACTAATGCCATTGCTGTCCTTGCAGAGGGATGTAAAGAGGAGATTATCTGGGCAATGACCAATGAAATAATTTGTTATGGATGGCATTACATGTGAAAATTATCTATAGTGATTCCATTTGAGGGGGAACATTTTCCCTCCTTCCCTCTTTTCCATGAACCATTCAAAATGGATTCCAATTCAACTGGGAAAGAAAAGTAAACAAACCTCTGATGACTTGATGCTGCTAATCTTGCATTGGTAATTTAAAAGAAAAAGTAATCTATGCTGGAATTACATATCCAGTAGGATGACTCTATACTACAGCACATGCTACTCTTGTTGTAATTGGCATGTGGGTAAAACATATTTTTAAAGCATTAACACAGGCAGGCTAGATTTAAACCAGGAGTTCTTGGGCCCTCTGGTATCCCGTTGGGGTTGGGGAAGAGTAGGAATTAAGGGAGGAAAGAAGGAAAGGACGTGACAAAAGAGGTTTTGCTCTAGATAAGCCTCCGCATCCTCCTTCACAATCTTGTTGATATTTGCCTCAATTTTCCCTCTTATTCTACACAGAGTTGTGAACCATTTTCACACCTTCAGCAAGAAATAGATGCTTCGGTATATTTTTTCAAAGGAAAATCTCAGGATGATTGGAAAGATGGCATCTGCTGTCTTTACAGCTCACAGGCCCTGAGATTCTGCCTGTCCAGGCAATGAAAAACCTCCTTCACAGAAACAGCGAGAAATTAACAAGCACAGAAAATATTTTCCCTTTTCTGTCAGGGGCTTCCAGCAGAGGAATACTTTCTCAGGCTTCTTGACCTGGTTAAGTTGCAACTAGTAGATGTATGATGCCTCAGAAATGGTAATTCCCACTCTTCTTTTCAGCATGGGGAGTACCATAAATTTAAAAAATAATAAAAAAAAAATAAGTGAGTACTTAGCACAGTCTATTTAGCTGCAGCCTCTAAGCATGCTATGTATAGTTGTGAAGACACACCATTTTGCCGGAAGTTGATGAATGTATCAGCTTGTGTCATGTCACAGTACTGAATTTGCCCTTTTGGCTTTTTGCAAAAAACCTTTATTTCCTTTGACAAGGCAGTTCCCTAAAGCCTTTTGGGAGTAGCCCCAAACGGAGCTGGAAAAAGGAAAAGCTCACATATGACTGAAAGATGTAGACTTTGGGCATGTCTAATTGGCACTGGGATTATGGGTGAGGTGGGGAGGAGCAGAAGACAACAGAGAGAGGGAGTGCAGGTTGGATGGACAGCGTAGGGAAGAAGCAAGATCACCTGCAGCAGAAAGGGCTTTTGGCAGGCATTGATGGATTCCTGCCCCCCGATCTGGGGACAACGACTGGGTCCACCACTACATGTTACATCCTTCTCCACATGTCATAGTCTTACACAGGTTCAGTGTAGGTGTAAACCGCTCCGGAGAGCCAAGCAGCCGGGCCTGCTGCAGTTTGGTCTAACCCTGTACAGAGAACCAAGGTACCTCAGCCCTCACTTCCACAATGGAACAGACTGTGGCACCTGGCTATTTCTTTGTCATTTTCACTTTTCTATTTGTTTGTGTCTTTTTACATTGTTTTTCTTTTGTTACTAAACATATTTATTTCCAGACAGCTGTGATACTTGCAACATCTACACAACAGATTCAGAGTATTGTTTATTTTTGGTTGATTTATTCCTAAAGCAAGCTTTGTATGAGTTTTTGGGAAAGAAGAAATTGTACCCGAAGCCTCTGTAAGTATCAAACTCACTCAAAATAACAGAAAAACATTCTCAAAAGCTCTCTGTATAAAGCATCATGCTCCCATTGCTCCATCCTATTTTTCTTGCAAGCCACGGTGTGTGATGGCTGCGTGTAGATGTCCAAGGTGTCTCGGATCTACCTGGCCTGCCTGTGCCCTGCCACTGTGGCAGTAGATGTACTTTCTTCTATCACAGGAATAAGCCTAAGCTTCAGCTTAATCAGAGGAACAATTTTTGCAGTTTACTTTCACGGTATCGCCTCATAATTGATAAATTAATACTCAATCTGGTGTCTGTCAGGATTGGAATGAGTGGTTACAATATCCTTTCATCTGCATTTGTGTGACATCCAGCGGCTGGATGGGTCAATCACAGGCTCCCATTTCTTGTGGAAGCCGTAAAACCGGCTCACAGCTCTGCTCAGCCCACGAAAGCAGGAAATGTATGGGATAGTAATGCTAACAG
The DNA here is from genome assembly GCA_035590215.1 of Microhierax caerulescens. NCBI lineage: Eukaryota > Metazoa > Chordata > Aves > Falconiformes > Falconidae > Microhierax > Microhierax caerulescens. The sequence goes on from JAVJGJ010000062.1 coordinate 26,871,704, forward strand.
AGCAACTGTTTAATCTTGGTTTAAAAATAAACAGGTGGTTAAAGCAGCTTGTTCAAGGGAAGAGGTTACAGATTTGTATGTGTCACTCATTGTAGACTTTAGAGTTCTTTCCCACTGCTACTGATGAGAACTCATCTCCTCGGTGCTCCCGCTGGGCATGGAGAAGTGAATAAACAATCCATCACCCTAGTCAGAAACGAGTAATTTCTGTTTTCCTGCATTTAACTGTTGACTGCACCATGAGTGTCAAGACTTCCATCAATTTTGCCAGGAGCAGTACTGAGACAGGAGCCAAATTTTAATTATAACCTTTGAAATATCAAAAATAACCAAATACAGTAAGATTGACTATACCACATAATATTGAATTAGGCTTCTAAAAAGTTGTTTAAATTGAAAGATCTAGAACTCCATTCTTGTGTTTGAAATAATTGCCTGAAATTAAAGCGATTGGTGGCAGTTGTGCGAAGTGTTTTCTTTGCCATCATCATAATGACAATGACCTGACAGCAGCACTGCTCTCAGCTTTGTAGGAGTTTATCCATTTTCTTTTTCTTCCATGCAGGTTATGAATTGTTTTGTTTATTGGATACTCATATAAAAACCATTGTTATTGCAGAGCATTTTTTTGCACTCTGTTATTTTAAGTGGCATCTACAAATGCCAAAAAAGAAAAAGATGAGAACATAAAAGTTTCTCTGCTTTTCCAGTCTGCTTTGCAAGGGCCATAAACCCACTTCATAAATGCAGTTAATTTCTTGTGTGTGCAGGCTTTTTATATGGTAAAAGCAAAAAGACGCTATTAAAAAAAAAAATTAATCTCATAAAACTTAACAGAAATATTGAGCATGATAACTAGTATCTGAAATTACTTTAAAATTGTGTTTTCAAACTGGCTAAATTTTAGGGTTAATATTTATTACGGGTGAACTATTTCCAGGATGTCAAAACATTATTTTGGTAGTAAATTTCATGTTGAGATAAATAAATCCAACGCACACACAAAAAAGATTGTGCAGGCCTGGGTACTGCATATGAGACAAATGTTACCAGCAGAGACAGGAAAACAGCAGCTGTGCACCATTCTTGGACACAAAGTCCTCAGAAGTCACGAGGTTAGCGCAGGATCTGTTTTTTCATGCCTGGTTTTGCTGACTACGGAGTCGCTTAGTCAACGATAATAATGAGAATGAAAGTCGTCTCCTAAAGTGAGACTAATTTTATGCTAATCTATGGCAAAGAAAAGCAAGTCAAATCTGTCAGAATTGTATCTAGAAGAAAACAAAGATCAGATATATGAAAATGCCCTTGCTGAGGTCCAGTCCTTTGAGCTGCCTCTTGGAACCACCCTAAGGTATGCATCTTTTACATAATATTATATAGTTTATGATGGATTTGTTCCATTCTATAGCTGTTCTTTCAGTCAGCCCAATATATTAGAAACTTTGCTTTCGTGACCTTGAAATCCATAGGAAAGTTGAACTTAATTTCAATGTGATTGGTCCTAAATGAAAAATACAAACCAAGGTCACCTACTCAGCTCTTTTTTTTTTAACCAGGACAAAGCTATCTGTTACTGAAGGCTGGCTGCAGATTCTCTGTGAAGGAAGAAATTACTTTTAAATACAAAAAAAAGGGGAAACTTGCTCTTTTGTGTAGCTGTGGTTTTAGTTTGACGTTAACAGCTACATTTTTAAAGAATTCATTTCTTCTTATTCTTAGATTTTTAATAAATGCAGCTTTTTTATCACTAAAGACACAAGTACTTAAGGTTGTACTGTTGATATTCCTAAATAACTGAAGATTTTAGTAGTTTTTTCATTTGCAGCTTATGCAAACTGTTTAATGGTAAAAGTGCAAGTGAAAAAACCTTCCTCTGCATATTCATTCCTACCAAAAAATAATGCATAAAATACATTATGTGTCTAAGTGTATTGTCAGTATCGGTAGAAGAGTTTTAAAAATAGCCTGCCTGGCACTGTGGGTGTCAGGTTGCAGTGACTATCAGGCTAAAGAAAGAAAACTTAATTTACCCTGAAAATGTATCTATCAAACTATTACATCAGTAATTTGCTGATGGTAAAAAAAAAAAAAAAAAAAAAAAGGAACTTGGGAAGATTGTTACTACATTTGAGTGATTTCTTGAAGAAAATACTACTGCAGCAGTAGCCTGTAGGCTTTTTCCCATTATCACTTTGCAGGCACTTGACTGCATTTGGAATAACCCTTGTTGATTTAGTAGGTGTCATCAATAAATTGATCTGAATCAACACCAAATAATGATAAAATCACAAGCATAGGCAAGGTGTGCGCAGTCTGCAGTGCCATTTATTAACTGGTGTCCAGGTGTAGTTGCACCAGGTAGCGGAGCTGATGCGTTTGATTACAGCAGCTGGAAGGGTGCCAGGCTGGTGTCTATAGACTTTGATGCCTTCGCAGTTGTAAGCTGCTGTCAGTTCCTCACTGGAGAAGCAGCCACACATCACCCTGAAGTTTTACACTTCAGGCCTGCTTCTTTCATGTTGGTTTCCCACTTGTGGACAGATAACTTTGCCCAGAAAGCAGGTGTATCCTGTCTCCTGAGCATGCAAAACCCAAGGACTAGCTCATCTTTGGCCACAAACCACAAAGTGTATAATTTAAATAGAAAATGAGCTATCGCTCCTTCATTGAAAAATGAAGTACACATTCTCAAGGGCACTGGGAAACGTGTCAGTTTCTAGTGAAACACGGCAAGCCAACGCACAAAAAGGTGCACTTTTTGGTGGGTCTACCCGACCCCCAAATTTCTGTCACATAAAGAAAGGAAGGTGAGAAGCCGGTGACCTAACCCGAATGCAGAAGCCCCCGCAGAGCTTTTGCCTTAGGGGCCGGTGCCACCGCCACCCCCCTGCTGGGACTGGCACTGCCCGCGTGTACAGGCAGCAAACACAAAGCCGATGATCTTTTTAAAAAAAAAACACCCCAAGAAACAAAACAGAAGTAGGCCAGAGGAAAAGGCCAGCTCTGACCCTATAAGCCTTCAAGGCGTCCCTGCAGCGCGGTGCAGCGGGCCGCGGGAAGGACAGCCCGCCCGTCCGCAGCGGGGCCGGGCCGGGGGGTGGGTGTCCCGCTTCCGTGACAGGGCGCTGCGCAGGTGCCCCATGGCAGGGCCAGCTGCCCGCGATCTCCAGGGGACATCAGCGCCCGGAGGTGCCCGGGGCGTGGAGGCGCTTTGCCGGGATTCCCCGCAGCAGCCCTGCCCCTGACCAGGGACCGCAGGTGGGGCGAACCGGGCGGGCGGGACCCGGTGCAACCTGCTCCTCCTCGCCCCGGCCCGGGCCGCCTGCCCC
>JAVJGJ010000062.1:26875754-26886092 GCA_035590215.1 Microhierax caerulescens
CGATCTCGCCGGGGCGGGGCCCGCCGGGGGCGGCCGGGCGGGGGACCCTTGCCGTGACCCGGCGCCGGCCTCTCCGTCGCCCGGGCGCGGGGGGGGCTCCTGCACCGCGCTGGGGCACGGGGCGTTTCCCGGGGGTTGTGCCGGTACCCCCGGGTCAGCGCCGAGAACGGGACCGAAGGTGTGCAGCGGGTGGGTGTTCTCATCCGTGCCTGGGGCTCCTCTCTGTGCAGGCTGGAGCCTCCTGCCTCGGCCGGTTCCGCCTGGAGATGTGACGGTGTGCAGAGCGCTTCTGAAATGCCATGGCTTCAGTGGGTTTTGTTTATTTTTGTTGTTCTTTTCCCTCCAATTCCGTATACCGCCAAATGGCGTAGCCTGCATGTTGAAGAAAAGGTTTTATTTAACCTTTCCCGTTGGTGAGGAATGGGTCAGTGCTGGGGAGGGAAGTACAGGGCCTGGAGGGGCTGAATCGGGTCATGGAGGAGGTGCAGGGGGAACGGGCATCTTCACCCTGGAGCTGTGCTGGTGCTTCCCTGATTAGAGATGTCTGAAAGTGAAAAAACACGGACTGTGAATTTGCACGTTATCTCTTTGGGAAGATACGGAGAGCCTGCGTGTGGGCAGCTGGAAAAGGCGGTTTGTGCTGCTGGCTTTCCCTGCAGAGGGGACGGTGCCTGCTGGAGAGCGTGGGCCCTCGGGAAGGGACGAATGCGGGGTACGCAGATGGGGAACCCGGTGCTCAGAACTGATGGAAGAGAAATGTACATTGCCCGTGAGGCCTTTTGGACTTTGCAGCGGATGATTTTGTGGTTGGCTGCGTATGTCTGCAGCAGGCCTCCGGTGCTGAGGGCTCTGTGGGAAGTAGCAGTCTGGGCATTTCTGTGGGGCTGGGCTAATCAGTCTTCAAAGAGCCCAAAGGTGCAGCGTGGTGAGGTGGCCCAGACATCACCCAGGGGCTGCTTGTGGGGTCAGCCTGGTCTTGGGGGCCAGCCCAGAGCAAACTGCATTCTGATCTCCCCTTACTGTTCCTTAAACACAGCTGGTATTGGGAGTACAGTGTTAAGTGTTGAAGCTGAGCATCACAAGATGCTTCACCTGTGAGAGTTTGTGATCTCGGGCTGAGACAGAGTAGCTGAGATGCTTTCAGACTTGAGTTGTCCCTGGAGGCAGTTTAGCCATGTTTCAGCTAACAAGCCCAGGCAGGTTGAAGCTGATGTCTGCAGAAAGCACACCAAAACAAAAAACTTAGCAACAAAATATTAAATAGAATTGAAATCTTGCTGCCATCTCCAGTATAGAGCTTATATCAGAGGAACCTATGCAAAGGGCTTGCAGAAATCAGGCTGCACAGTAGAAGGCAGCATGTTTAGGAACCAAAAACGATGAGGGAGGGATGTAGAAGGGGTAAGGGACAATATGAATCTCTTAGCCATATTAAACATTAAAATGTGTCAAAATTTTTATAAATATGAACATTTAGTTTCTTAATTTCCTTGCATGTTCCTGTCCTTTCTTTTCCTGTTAGTATCTCATCTATCTTACCAATCTTGTTATTAATCTTGTTATTAAATTGACTTTGTAGAAGGGGAGTTTTGCATTGCTGACTTTCGGAATTTTTAGAAGAGGTGCATGTTGGTCTGATTTAACCTCTAGTATTCATTTACAAATAAAAAAAATGAGGCTAAGAAATGGTTACACCTGGCTGAGTGTCTTGAAAGAAGTCCAGCCAACATCACAGAAATACGCTATTTTGTAAGAACAGCAGTGCTTAAAATCTAAACTGTAGCAACCTCTTCAGCTATGTCTGTTAAAATTTGTGAATTGCTGTGTGAAACTGCAAAGTCTGAAAGCCCACATCTAATTTCAAGATTTGTTTCAGTGAACAAAAGCGTGAATGTAAAATGGAACATTATTTTCTGCATGAGATTTAGGTTTTACGTGCTAAACAATATAATAAATCAAAGAAATTAAATGAGTAATTCTATGTGCAGTTGCATAAAGCTACAACATAAAGTGATCTGTCAATTTCCAGTTGTAGAAGACATTGATGCCAGTTTTCTCATGTAATGACTGAAATTGCATTAATTTCATTACGTGAGATGGAATGTTTTTGTAATCTATGGTCTGTAATGCTGGGAGAATATAGCATCGTGACATGAAATGAAGTACCAACTTAATGTACTTAAATAGCAGAACAAAAGAAGGGGCTCGAAGTGAGCAGTTTGGATAAGTAGCATGAGGTAACGCTAAATGCTGAAGATCGTAGGATATGCAAGATCTGACTTATCCTTAATTGTTCATATCAAGATCTTAATATCTTCCTAATGCATCCATGCTTCACAAAGTGTAATTTTTTTTGTGGGCCATGTGTAGATTCCATGGAGACATATTTCTGGTCTTGTTTTTCTTTAGTGTTTTGTTTGCAAGTTTGGTATAGCTGTCTCTGCTAGGGTGTTGTTTCCTACCCTGCTAGAAGAGCAACATCACTTGTGTTATGATATAAAAATTAATAACATATATTGATACATAATGTTTTTTTGTGTAACTTACAGATAAGGAACAACAAACGGACTGACCCTGCAGGTGATTTTCTTGGGCTGAGATTCATCCCTGTATAGGAATATGAAATGCAGGTTCTTTATAGGAGGAATGAAAGTACAGCTAGTACAGTTGGGATTATTTAGGAGCATAAGTTAGCTCCTAAAGATTGCTCTGCATCTCAAGAAATATAAAATTAAGATATTTTATTTGATTGATTTGTACTTTGTTTGATTAATTTTATCTTAAAATTTTAAGTGGATGAATTTATTGACTTGAAATTTCTGATATTTAACCTGCATTTCTAAGTTCAGTGACACACACTGAATCATTATAAATGAGATTTAATCAACTGTATAACATAACTTTCATTAAATAGGCAGACTGTATGTAGCTGGCCAGGACTGACTTTTTCAGCAGACTCTGTGAAGCTTATATCAACATCTTTCTAGCTTTGATGGCTAATTAAATGAGATTAATGACAACACTTGTTAAAGGCTCATCACTCTCACCTTTTTATAAAATGTGTTAATATCTTATAATTCATGTCATATACATACTGATGGGCTTTGCAAAACCAGGGAGAGCTGTCAGTGCATTTCTAATATTTATAAAGGAAAAAGGCAAAAAAAGTCAATGTCCATATCCCTATCTCTCTCTCTCTCTCTCAAAAAAAAAAAAAGATAAATACATTAAAAAGTTAACAACAAGAAACTTTCAGGCCCTCGATGAGCTCTATAGAAATACCTATTAATAAAATTTCAAGAGTCAGTTTTTAAGAGTGTTTTCCATACTTCTTAAATGCTCTGTCGGACATACTAGGGTAATTAATAAGATAAATTATATTCAGAAGAAAATAATTGACCTTGCCTGCTGGTTAGTTAATTATATTTGGTTGAAATAGGTCAAAGTGGAGCTCAACAGTGTAGAAGATGCTGTTCTGCCAGTGTCCTGATATACTATACTTATGAGTCTCTTTGACCTTGTGGTAATGTGTACTATTTCAAAGCCCTTTTTAAAAAAATAAATGAATCAATTCTTAAATTCTAGCTTGGCAATGTATTGCATAAGCATATGGCAGAATTTTTCTGAACACTTCATCTTGTGAGCTTCACATCAAGTTTGCAGTGTTCTGTGATCCCCATGCACCGCCTGTCAGAGGAGTACCTCCGTGCCCACAATCAGTTGGCTAAACAACTAATACAAAAGTAAAATAAAATTTAAAAATTATGAGGGAATCGATGATGGCAATTTTATAGCTAAGGTGAAGTTGAGGAGGAGGTGCTGGTTCTGTTGATGTATCTGTAAGTGGGATGTACTCTGTGGCTTTGACCCACAATCGGAGATCAGAAAGTGCTTCTTGACGGTCAGTGTAAAAATGCTTTAAGACGACTTCTCTTCCTCTGCTCCTGAAATCTGCCATCACCAAGTTGTTGCCTGGTGGATGTCGGAGCCCCTTCTAGGTTGCTGGAAGTTCTGTTGGCCATGAAACTTCTTTGCAGAGTTATTAGAGGGCTTCCTATGAAGACATGTCACTGGCATGTTGTCTCTGGCAATGGGAATCACACCGCCAAGAGATGTTAGGTTGATGAGTTTCTGTCTGATGCCGCAGTATGCTGCGGTGACCTTCCACTGACCTAGGACTGCATTGCACTGGTAAAAGCTGCGCTGAGCCACCCAGCTGCAAAGCAAAATCACCTCTGCGTGGTGCTGCTTTTGTAGGTTGGATAGAGTTTGGAGGTCGGATGAGTATTTATTGTGAGCCTTATAAATGAGTATGGATGAAGTGTTAGAAGTGATTGATAACTGTTCATCCTGAACTTCTGTCCTTGTGTTGCAGAAAAGCTGAAGGTAAAAGGCACACTTCAGTAAGGCATCGTTAGAGGACCAAAACAAGGAAGTGAAGGTATCAACAATGGTCCAGGCAAGACTGTTTTGTCCTTTCCTGATCAAGGTTTCTAAGAAAATTTGGAGGCAGAAATACAGAGTGAGAGTCTCTGCTGCTTGAGTTGTGGTACACTTTGCAATTGCAGGTGCTTTGCCCGGACTGGGGGCCATAATTTGTATTTTGGAAATATCCATTTGAGGGGGATCTGTCCAAAGCCAAATGAACAAATACCCTTTGGAGTACGATGGGATGCTCTGAAACCTCATTGTAACTTGATTAACTGAAAGCATACATCATTATTACAAGCTGGTATGATTTAGTTATATGAATCTGTATTTTTAGCAGAACAGTTACTAAGCAGTAGCACAGGCAGACTTCTCTAGAAGTGGAAAGACAGTACAGTGTTAACACAGTCACTGGCTGGGAAGTATTTTTTCTGAGCACTTGCCTATGGGCCGTGAGGATTTGTGATGTGGTTATCCAACGACAAAATGTGGTTGCCCTCATTTTTTGCACTGTGGTCTTACTTGTCAGGTACGATTGTCTAAAGGCATTTTTCTGTGTTTTCATTATTTTGGTTTTGGACTGTGAGCCAGCAACTCACATTTGTCTCTATAGTTTAATCTTTTAAATATAGAGCAAATGTAAGAAGAGACTGAGATCATCATCTGATGCTTTGAATCAAAACTGGAATGGTTTGATCATGTATTTCAATTTCAAATAGTATGATAATGTTTTACAGTATTGTAGGCTATTTTTATGGTTTGAAAATCAGTATACTGTTTTTATCTCCATCAATGCTCTGTCTTCAAGCCCTGCTCAGTTTTCAAGTTAATGTGTTTCATTCTTTGTTCCTTTTCAAACTGAAGTTACAAAGTAGCCCAGAGGAACTAGAAATTCCCTGTGTGTTAGCTGTGTTCTTTTTTTGGATCAGGTCGCAGAGTGTACTTTGTATATTTATTTATTGGTTTACCTTTACTGTAATAGCTAATTCCCATTTTGCAACTGGGTTGCTATAGAGTAAGAAGAATGACCTGCTGGCTTGTAGTGTCCGTTGCACATTTTGTTACTTGGTGCAGGATCTGATGATATTCTGAGTGTTTTAAGTTGAAAGGCAGGAGTCAGATAAAGCAACTGTCTATGTGAGCAGGTATATCACCATGTATATTGCTATGAAGGAGCAATATTTTTTTTATCGCTACTCCATTACATAGACTCAAAACAGTGTAAGAAGAGTGTGTACTGTAGACTGATTAATCTGGTATTTATATATTCAGCAACAGAACTGCAGTTCTGATTTTTCTGTAAGCTAGCCTGATAATTCAGGCAGATCTGCTATTGGTGACAGAAAATATTTTAGAAGAAGGTGAGGATTTGCTTCCATTGCTGCAAGTTTCAACATAGTACTCAACTTTTTAGAAAGCCTGAAACTGTTTGTGGGTAATGATATCTGCACTGCATTTTTCTGTTGTGCAAAAAAATCTTTAGGTTCAATGCTGATTAAGTTTGTAATGAAATATGTGTCTACAAATCAGGTTATCTTGATCTTTTTAAGTATTCATGCATCAGCTTCTGACTCAGTTCTTGCTGTGTATTCCAAATGGGCAACTGCCAAGCGAAGGTTTAACCTAACTAGTAACCTATATGAATAATACTTCTGAAATAGCTCTCTCCAGTTTCACAGGCATTACCAAAGAGCTTGAAATTGTTCCCATGTTTAGGAAACATATTTCAAAATACAGTAAAGCTTTTAAAATAGAGAGATCATCTGCCGAGAGATCCAGAATAGTGTACTTGATACGTGGTTCATGCAGTTTGTATTATTGTGTGTCATCTAAATTTAGCCTTCTCATCATATGAATGGCTATTCACTGTTACATCAGTTAAATTCAGGAAAGCCAATTGTTATTGTTATTCATGTTGTTTCTTCATCAACTTATTCCTTAAGCTGATTTTATTTAGTGCCTGTTGACCCAGATTTTGGACCTGCCATATGCATAATTTTACATCCTTCACAAATGCCAGTCACATGGGTACTTTGTTTCTTGCAGATTTTTTGAGGAAGCTAACAGCATATGCTGCACTCTAGCTTTCTGTGTGCGTTGCTGAGAACCATTGCTCTGAGACTTGGCAATTTCCTCAATACAGATGTCTACCTGAGAAGCCTTAGCAGAATTCAATTAAATATAAGCCTGTTTCTGACCTGTAAGTGCTAGAGCGTTTGCACATACAAGGCTGAAATTACAGCAACTGCAGTTCAGCAAGTTTTGTCATGTTGCATTTTATGTATTATACTACTAAAACGAGCTTATAAAAATCTATGAGTATTGATATTTCTTAAATAAAGCTTCTCAGATAATGCCAGGAATAGGAAACTATTTCTGTGAGTTGTAGTAAACTATTACGTACTAACTTGTTCAAAAACATCAACGTAGCTTTGCATCAGCATCAAGTAATCGCATCAGATTTTATCTTACTGAAGGGCTTGCTATGGCTAGTTGTAAAATCTAGCCGTTGCCAGTCTTTCTGTCTATTATCTGGCAATGCTGGAAATGCTCAGACCTAATCCCTGTCACCGCATGTTAGATTTAATGTTCAGCTTAAAGTGTGTTCAACAATGCATCTCTTCCTCATCTTGTCTGTGTCTACTAAGGAATTATTTGTATGCCTGACAAACTGTCCTATGCAGGAAGGATTTAATGATCTCTCCTGGATCTTCTGTACCTCAACCTTTGCCAGTAATACCAAACTAGTAGGGAACTTAATCACCGACAGAGGTATTAAGAAGGGAAGAAGCAGGTTTTAGAGTGCATGAGCCTTGATGGAAGGATTTGGGGGTTGACAGAGAGGAGTTAAAAGATGTCTTTGAACAATTTTGCACTAGGGACCTGCAGAGAGGGCTGGGACCTTTTTTTTTGTTTGTTTTGCCAGAGCATGAGAAAGGTGTTCAGCCCTAATACTGTGAGTGGGGTTTCCACTGTCTTCAGAGAAAGTAATTTGCTTGCAAAACTGCAGTGTAACTTGCAATTCTCCTGTGAAGCAATGTAATACACAATTAATAATGTATATACTGTAGTATGTTTACCTAGGAGGATACTTTTGAGGCATTTCAACTTCAGAAAGAAGTGTTTAAACAAGTATTGTGTACTTCAATTTTAATATCCTCCACTCTCCTTTCTGTTACAGACATTTAGATGTTTGTGTTGGTAGCAGTTTTCACTGGGACTTTCACAATTTGCCCACTTCCTTATGTGCACAGTGACTCTGAAGGATCTCTACCCCACTGATTTCAGCGAGGCAACGTTTTATTTTGGGTTTTGGTTTTAGTTAATTGCAGCATAAAAGTAATGCAGTTAATACTGTTTTATACTGTATGTTTGTTCTGTTTTGTTTCATAAACTTAGGAAACCGTAATTAGGTAGACAATGCATGCTGCCTCCTCTGAAATGTGGAGTTTCTGTGGTGTGCTGGAGTGTCACCTTTCGCTCAGGCATGAACAGATTTTCTGCCGTGTAGTCTGTTTATCGAGCAGGTAGAGGACTGGAGCAAGATAACAAAGACTAGTGGAAGTCAGTTGCTTTAACACTGTTAGTTGCTTCCTAGCAGTCAGAAACATTGTGAGTTAGTTTTGGTTGGGCTTTTGAATTAAAACCAGACTTTTTTTAAAAAAAACTTTCATTTTCTTCAGTGATCCTGGGAGATGTGCATGTGCAAAGGATATATATAGTACAGGCTGTTGATCTGCAATGAGGGAAATACATGATGATTTTCTATGTATAGGCTATGCGAGTTCACAGTGTTAAGAAATGTTAACAATACGTTTGCAGAGGAATGTGACACATCAAATAATTATCTGGTTTGATCTGTATTGAATATAATACATTCTTAATCCAGTTGGTTTTGAAACTTTTTTGTTACTGGATATTTTATTTAATCTGGAACTTCTAGATTTCTAAAAGAATATATTTACATCTGTGTAGTGGTGGTATTCAAAGCTTATTGAAATAAGCAACTTAGACATTTGTGTCCATTCTGTGGTGTGTTCAATTTTGTATGTCTCGTGAAGGCTCTACTGAAACAATTGGTATGTGTTTTATCTTGAGGATTATGTCTAAAGTGCCGCAGATGAAGAAGATGTATTAGCTATTGGTTGTAATAGATGGCTAATTATTATTATGTGTAATAGTGTCCCATGACTGGGACATGTGTCACGGAAATCTGATCAAATCTTTAAAAAGAACTTTAGAAGCTCACAATTTCATTTATAGATGAATCCATTGCTCCTAAAGTGGAACAATTTGTGCTGCAGTCTGTGAAAATTAAGGGAAGATGAGAATATTGCTATATGGAGTTCAGTTTCTTATTTTATTTTCTATGAAATAACATAGGTTTCACTATATTGTTTAGGTATATGAAACAGATGGTCAAACTTGGCTTTTTATGACATGGCAATAGTTAATACCAAAGTGAGTGAAGCTGGCATTTTCTTTTTTGCGTTTTTTTTTCTTTAAATCTACTATTACAACAGAAAATTTGATTAAAAAAAAAAAAGTGTAGTGCAGCACTTGTTTTTCAGTTTCTTGCTTCATACATCAGTAAGTCGCACAAAGGCTTAACAGGAAGAGGCATCTCCTTGGTCAGCAGTGCAAAAACAGGAAGGAGGAAGTCTATTGCAAATCTGGGTTTGCTGATTATCAGTTCATGTTTCGCTGCAGAGGATGTCCATTAACAGCCATCAGCGTGATCCATTGCTTATCCAGCATGAACAATGACTGCTGTAGTGCTGCTACTACAGAATATGGACCCTACTTATCGGAAGTAATGTTAACTAACAAACTGTACTCAGCCCTTTCCTGCTCATAGAAACAGGATACTATTAGTGAGAACAATTCACAGAAATTGCACATCCAGGAAAACCAGGCAAGCAAAGCATAACAGCTAAACTAAGATTAATAAAATCTTTTCTCTGATGAGGGCATAGCTTGAGTTTTACATTGTTCTGGCATGTAATATGATCTTTTAAATAGAGTGGTAAGATGTAATTATGAATAAGGATGGCAGAACTGGACCCTAGGTAGCGCCTGGCATAGAAAGGCTGCTTAGGTTTTAAGAAATGTGCTTATTACCATAACTCCAGTTGAATTACAGGAAACACCTGGATATTATTTTATAAAGCTTTTTAGGGTGTATGCAGCAACCTATATAAAATTACTCCATGGAAAAAACCCTACAAAGTTTGCAGTTTGTGTAAACAGAAAATATCTTTGTATATTGTAGGGCAAAGGAAGTTTCTGCAGTGTTTCCTGTGAAAATGCAATTTAAATAGAGTGTGTGATACAGTATCGTGGTTAGGAATGCCATGGTTATAGTCATAATGACAGGTCTGTTTTAAGGGCAGAATGTAATTTGCATGGTTGGTGTTTTGTGCTTGCATTGGTCCCACTGAACTTCATTGTGCAAATGTGAATTTAAAATATTATTTTATTTTATAACTTTTTTTAATATCTCTTTCCAACCACCCCCACCACCCAACTGAATCAGAAATGGAGGGAGAGGGCAAAAATCTACTGGGCCACTTCTTGGCGCGTGTATATGGGAGCTAGTTGAAAGCATCTCTAGCCTCAGTACAAAATTGTCCTTGGTAGCAGGATACAAATTCTAAAAACATGCATAGTTCCTTCATTTGAGAGTTGGTTTATTTGTGTATGTGTTTTAAGTATTACTTTGAAAAATGGAATAAAAATCGTATATCTGAGTTTCTTTTTTTTTTTTGTGACTTTGAGAGTTAGTTTATTTGTGTATGTGTTTTAAGTATTACTTTGAAAAATGGAATAAAAATTGTATGTCTGAGTTTCTTTTTTTTTTTGTGACTTTGTTTCATCAAAGTGATCAGTTAAATTTATATATCCCCCCCC
>JAVJGJ010000062.1:26892639-26934764 GCA_035590215.1 Microhierax caerulescens
TTTGGGTTTTTGTGTGGTTGTTTTTTTGTGGGTATTTGGGGGGGGGGTTATTGTTTTTTTGGGGTTTTTTTTCAAAGGTGGGATTTTGCTTCTTGCCTATGGAACCAGTTTTGGTCAACTCAACAGAAGCTGTCTGTGCCCCTGCGGAAGTCTATAGAGAGCTGGAGTAAATCTACTACAGCAAATACAGTCAGTCCAGCCTTGTTTGATGTTGCTCTTCACACAGGTGTAAGTGATTCTATCCTTTACACCAAATCCAGTGCCAAAGCAGATTAATGTCTGTCATTTTGGAACAGAGGTCAGAACTGACACTTGTCTGAATTCCTTAAGACACCCCCAGTGCAGGAGCTAGCTGATAAATAGCTAGAGTCTGACTGAAAGGGTGCAGCTCAAGGTAATGTGGCTAACATAAAAAGGGCACTAGCAACACCTACTTTAAATTCTGAATATTCTGCCTGTGGAAAAAAGTCAATGGGAAACTTTAGGAATTTATAAACATGCCAACCATTTAAATAATTGTGTTAGGTTACATAAAATAGTGCAGACCTTCATCCATCTGTAAGTACTATGCAAACTTTTTATGCACTGCTTGATTATTTTCTCTTTTGCAAGTTGATAGGTACTGAAATGGAGGGTCTGGGGCAGGTCAGGGCAGCTGATGGAACAGCCTCAGCAGCCTGTGTATTAGACCTCCCGTAAAACCAGGATTTCCCACACAGCATGTTCCTTTTCCCCAGCCTCTCAAGGTGAATTAGAGTATATCCAATTAAGACATAGAGGAAGCTTTGGCTGGAAGGAAATAACCTAATTTGTATTTCACTGGGACATGAGGGTGATACGTCCATCTTTATTATTGTAAACAGAACAAGGATAACCATGCTGTGCAGTCCAGGGCCAGAACACAACCCTTACTGTAAATAGATGGTTTCAATATTATTCTTAGAAAGGTCATCTTTTAAAGAGTTGCCAAAACCCTCGCTGGCCAGAGCTAATGCTCTCTGACATGTGGTGAGTTGTATTTTTTTAAAACTTTGTGATAACCTTATCCCCTAATGGAGGACCACCCCCCCCCACAAACACACCCCATTATAGTTTGCACAGCTTGCTTTGCGCATGTTTCACACCTTGCAGTCCTCTCATTCTTGGTCCTACTTGCAGCACTATGCTTCAGCACTGCTCTGATCAATTGGTTCCCTGTAATAACCTTTGAAATCATAGAATCATTTAGGTTGGAAAAGACCTTTAAGACCATTGAGTCCAACTGTTAACCTAACACTGCCAAGTCCACCACTAAACCATGTCCCTAAGCATCACATCTACACGTCTTTTAAACACCTCCAGGGATGGCGACTCAAGGACTTCCCTGGGCAGCCTGTTCCCATGCTTGACCACCCTTTCGGTGAAGAAATTTTTCCCAATATCCAATCTAAACCTCCCCTGGCAGACTGGCTCGCAGGTACGTGGTTAAGAGAAAGTCAGTCTGTTATTTAACTTGATATTTAGACAAAGTATGTAAGTATCTATAACGAAAAACAAGAATGAAGTTGAAAAACATAGGATATTACAAATAGTTAAAACATGGCCTTGGGAGAAGGAATAGACATATAAATGTATCAAGCCAGGGCATAACAAGATAAGCTCGAGGAGAGCCAAATGGTTAATGAGACCGAGCAGAAAATTATTTGAACTATGTGTGAACTATCCTGATCAGCATACCGAGGGATCCACCTTCCAGCAAAGGAAGCCCCCTGCTAACAAAGCCCCATCCCAGGAACATGTACAGTGAGGGGGGGAAACAAAAAGTATGGCATAGCTTTGCATGGAGAGGAGGCCCGCAAGAACCAACGAGAATTAAGTGTGACTATATGTAATTCTAAACAGTTGCCCAGAGTGTAGGAGATGTGTTCCTGTGCGTGAGGAGGTGTGCTAGCTTTGTGGATTTACTGCCTGACATCCACCCCTGCACAGAGCTGCCGTACAGCCCCGGGAGCGCGGCTGGCGCTGGGCCTGGTCACCCACTCCATGAGGCCACAGCACAACTTGAGGCCGTTCCCTCTTGTCCTGTCGCTTGTTCCCTGGGAGCAGAGTCTGACCCCCCCCTGCCCACAGCCCCTGTCAGGCAGCTGCAGGGAGCGAAAAGCCCCCCCGAGCCGCCCCCTCCCCAGGCTGACCAGCCCCAGCCCCCTCAGCTGCTGCTCGTGGGACTCGTGCCCCAGCCCCTGCCCCAGCCCCTGCCCGGCTCTGGGCGCCGCAGCCCCTCAGCGGCCCTCGGGAAGGGGGGGCCCAAACTGAACCCCGGGTTCGGAGTGCGGCCTCACCAGTGCCCAGTACAGGGCGGCAGTTGCTGCCCTGGCCCTGCTGGCCATGCTGTTTCAGATACAGGCCAGCATGCTGTTGGCCTTGTATTGCCACTCATTACGTCTGAAAAGCTGCCTTAAAAATTGGGTAAATTTTTTTTTTTTACTGTTGTTGCTGTTGTCTTTACTGTTGTTGCTATGTCACATTATTAAATTTTAAACCGCCTGGGCCTTACCTTTCTTGGGAGACTTCATACCATTGTTTGTGGTACAGTTCTCTGCAATACCTCTTTTCTTGCTTCCTCTGCTAAAGTCTAAGGCTTTTAAATTGCCCTCTCTCTCCATTGCTCACCCTCACACTTGAGCGTTTTTCCACGCAGCTTTCTGTTTGTGACACAGCTCAGCAAGCTACGCCCGTGGTTTCTCCAGGAGTCATGTTTCCTGCTTGAGGTTTATAGGTGTGCTATTCAAACAGTTAGTAAAATAAACCAAAAGACCTGATCTTAGCCATTCCTGAAAGTTAGGTTTTATAGAGGCAGCAGCTTTAGGCATGTGCGTGTCATGGTTTTGGTTTGGGAGATGTTGAGCGCGGGCAGGCGGCAGCAGGGAGCAGTGGGATTGCCTTCTGCCAGGGGTCCAGCACAGTGCTCCGGTCGTTCTGGCTGGAAGCATCTTACCCTGATTTAGTTGGATAACTCTGGTGTTGGGAATACCAGAAAAGCAAGTTTGTATGTTTGCACTTCTTTATATTTAGCAAAGAGTGGAATTTGATGGAAAAGTGATCCATGCTATTTGAGGTAGTCAGAGAAACTGATTCTTTTGTACCCATATTTGAGCATTAGGGCATAAATAACAGACCAGTGAGGCTCAGGTCAACCATGATGTAACTGGTTAAGCACCTGGATTAATGCCATAAGGGCTGGGTTCAGTTCTCAGTTTTGTGCCATCTCTTTCTTTTAATGCTGATTTTGGTGGAGTGGATCACAAATGATGCCACTGTAACATAAGTTTGTGTGCTTTTGTTTTTAAGAGAGAGATTTCAATAAAAATCCTTACATACTATTTTTAACTGGGGGAAAAAGTAAACTTTGATTTTCTTATTTGTATTTAACAGGTCTGTGTATGATGACCAACCAAATGCACATCAGAGGTTTATGGAAAAACTAGATGCCTGCATACGTAACCATGACAGGGAGATAGAAAAGATGTGCAATTTTCACCATCAGGGCTTTGTGGATGCTATTACAGAACTTCTTAAAGTTAGGGCTGATGCAGAAAAATTAAAGGTAAGGAACTAGTTTTTCAGAATTTCATGTGTCATTGTCTTTGAATTTAAAAGAGGGATCTTGACTCTTCTACTGAAGACTAAGAGTTTAGTGATTATCACATACACTCTGATGTTTGCAACAATTTTTTAAAAGTGGATTATTTATGATTTGTGATTGGAGCTGTGTTGCTTGATCCAGTAATTTACATTTACAAAGCTGAATATTTTATTATCTCTAATTCTGATTTTTTAAAAAATGTACATTTTCAGAAAATGTTACCAAAATTATTTTCCCCTTTTTAAAGGCTTTCACATAAGGTAAAGAACAATAAATGGTAAACCCATTATTTCTTTCATAGGTCTTTTTCTAATCATGTGTTTATATGTCAGACCTTAGAAAATTTTAAAATCTTGATTAGAAAAATAAAAATACTAGAATTATGCATAAAAAATAAATTTTCTTAACCTTGTAATGAGTAGGAGAGTAGGTGGAGTTAGTAGTTTTCATTAGAAATGAGAACTAAGATTTACTTCCAAATCAGAATGCAGAATATTGAATTATGAGATCTGTCCCTTTTAGCTCTCTTTACACTTTTGAGAGCAAAATATGCACACCAGACAGAATGAGCATAGTTCATCAGAGGTTATGATTAGAAGAGCATTATATAAAGGATATTCAGATAACAAGAGACCAAATACAGCGTCAATGAGGTCATTGAGCATCTTTGTTCAGAAATTAATGAGATTTTTAATAAACTAGAATGTGCTTCCTTATTATGATGACCTAATGAGTCACTTACTATGTGGGAAAATCTGAGGTCGAGCTTTGCCTGCACCTGCAGCATTAAAATGTTGCTGTGGTTTGGAGATTTCCACGTTTGATGTTAATCAACCACCCAGTGTTTGCATTCAGCAAAGTATGAATGTTTAATTACCATAAAATGCAATCACCATTTCTTACAGACAATGAATGGCCCATAGAGCTCATTGAGGTTATCAAAAAGGGACCAGTGGTCAATTGGGTCAATGATTTGAATTGTTTGACAGACCTACAGAAACAAGGAAAGTTCAAAAATCCCAAGTAAATTTGAGAAGTTTGCCACAGAATCTGTTAGAAAGAACTGTCATAAGTAATTGAAGTTAACAAAAGCCCTTTGCGATCAAAAGTTCAAGTTCAAGCTGTAGAGTTAATTTGAATTTGCATTTCTTTGTTCTAAGTTTCTCATGAAGCATGATCTGATTACAAGGGTGAGCAGTCACATCAGGGCAATATATGCATATTTGTCTAACAAAGGTGAAATTATTTTTAAGGTCCAAGTTACTGATACCAACCGAAGGCTTCAGGATGCTGGGAAAGAGGTGAGAAAATGGGCTTCCTATATGGGCATTATGAGTATTTGTAGCAAATTAAATTTGTTTGCATAATCTAATTGTGAATTTCTTTCCTTTTCTTAAAAAAATATTTTTTTAAATTTAATCTCTAAGGTGATAGCCCAGACAGAGGAAATCATCCGATGTAGAGTTCAGCAACGGAATATTACAACAGTTGTGGAAAAACTACGGTTGTGTCTTCCAGGTGAGCGTGACCTATAGCTAAATATGATAGCAAATGAAATAAAGTAAGTCACAATAGCCAAAATGGAAAATAATTTTATTTTTTAAGCTATGGTCCTGTAAAATCCAGCTTAACAAAAAAGGTAATGGGGCTTTAAAAAGTTGTCAGCATATAGGTTCCATGTCTTTCACAATATTTGACGTAGAGCAATTATGACACCTTGGGAGGAGACAGCGAGACAGATGCAAGTGATGCAAATAGTGTAGCCACCTACAGCTTTACATGTAGTAATATTTTTAATATGAAAACCAATGACTTTGTTGCTTAAGAGCGTGGTTTTAACTGTTTGAATTCTAGTGAAAATACTAATGATTCTGTTTTGATGGTGTACTTTTAGCTCTATGTCATTACAGGTGTTTATTTAATAAATATAAGGGCTCTAAATGATGTTTCAGAAAGGTAATGTTGGAGGATTGCACACAGCTCTACAAGGGTTTTATTCTGTTTGTGATATTGGTATAAAACAGATTTGAGACTTCTTTGTAAAGTCTTGTTGACTTGTTATGGGTACAGTAGGTGGTACTGTTGCCATTTAATGGAGACAGGTCATAGACTGGTAATGCAGATAAGGTTATGGTATGTAGTAAGTTAATGAATATGCTCGATATATATGCTGTCTACTGTTTTGTTTCATCTTAATTCTTTTTTATTTAAAAGTTGTTAAGAGTTCAGTTCTTTTTTTTTCTTAGCTGCATTCTAGAACATTTTTTTTGCTAGTTTTATCACATTTATGTTGCAGTAGGAATTAAATAAGGTAAAATTAGCATATCCTTTTCTATCATTTATTTTGTCCTTTCAATATATATTTTCCTCTTTCATTAACTAAAACCGCAATAAGATCTGCTTGTTTTTATGCAGTGCTGGAAATGTACAGCAAACTGAAAGAACAGATGAATGTAAAAAGGTGAGTGAACTTGTTTCTAAAAGTAAAATACAACATTTATAAGTAAATGGATAGAATAGCAAACATGAACGTGGATAGGTGAGTATTCTAAGTCCTGTAGCTTGGTACGTGTAGTCTTCTTTTCATAATACCTTGTCTGTGTTTCAAGACTGTAACCACAAGTGAACAAATGTTATATTAAATATACAGAGTTCTAGGAGCTTAGTGATTGCCATGAAAAATAATGTTTACATAAATAAATATGACATGCAGTGAAATTATGATTATAAAATGCTAAGGAAAGTGTATTTTTTTTAAAATACTTGAAAAAGTTGAAGGAGCAAGAATAAGATCCTCAGGGTGTAAAGGTCTTTCAGAGTACATTAACACCTAATTAATCTATCATCATGTATTTAAATCAAATTCATTTTTCAAGAAAAAAGGACATTTCACTGCAGATAACTTTCTTTAGACCTATCTGGTATCTCTATGCTAATCATATGTTCAAATGGAACTATGAGAATGAAGTGCAGAAAATGTTTTGTGGTTTGTTTTCTTTTCCCTTTGTGACAACTGGACTTGTTAAAAAAAATTAAAACCATAATTAAAAAGAAATTGTTAGAATAATAGTTTCTAACTGATGTGTGACCAGTTGCTCCTTCTTCTGTTGTGTCTTCAGTTTCCATCTTCTCAGGGAGCCACACACTGCTGCTGTGACTTCAGTATCCCCAGTTCTCTCTCCATGGAAGCTTGGCTGCCCCTGCCCCCCATAGCTGTTAATCCTATCCCACTGGGGCTGCTGCTACTCCCTTGCACCTTGTGCATGCCCACCCCAGGAGCACCACTGCTGCTATTTTCTTCTTCATGATTTCTACAGCATCATTACCACCTTCATCTGTGACTTCTTTTCATACAGCCTCAGTCACACCAATTGCTCTGTGTCTTCCCTTGCTGGATTTGTGATCATTGTCATTGCCTCTTTGTGCACCTGGCACCACTGCAGCAACCTGCTAACAAGTCTGTCCGGACCCGTTTCTATTTGGAACTAGCTATGCGTAGTCAGGTGTCTACAGGGATACTGTGTAATCTAGATTTACTTTTGGACTGTTTGTCTGGATTTCTTTTGCCTGGGTAGCCAACACCTCCAGCCATACCACTGGACATCAGAAAATCCTCAACAATGGATGCTGTGTATGAGTAAATGAGCTCTAAAGCCTGTGTGCAGACATGTCCAAAATGCATCAGATCTACTGTACACATCAAATCAATCCGCATTGCAGCAAATCTGATGCATCTTTGACAGTGTTATGTATGCTATGTGATACTTGGGCACACATGCTGTCTGGGAGGTCATCTGCAGAAATGGAAGAGCTTTAAGAGTAACTTTATAGCTACAGCACTATTCTGTCTCTTTATTACAATCAAAACTTGCTAGACATGAACCAGTGTGGTAGATCTTGTCAGCTCGACTACTATATGCTATTTCCTCTGAACAGGACACTGATTTGACATCTGCTTAGAGCAGCTGGCAGCATGTTGTAGTGTTTCTGGAGCAGCTCAGCAGAAAGCTGTAAACAGTCCTGTGCCCTTGCTACTGTGGTCAGAGAACAGACTGCAGGGTGTGCTGTCTGAATTGCACTGCTTCCTTCTGCAAGGTAGTCTGTAGTGTGCGCTACCTTTAGTGTGTTGAAAATACAGAAACACTGGATCAGGGCTTGCGTTCGGTCTTCCCCTTGCTCTGTCAGGCAAGGCAAGCAGCATCTCAGTTTTACAATTGCAAGGAAAGTTATAGTTCCTAATGCCATCAGGACAAGTTCACGTCATGGAGAAATCACTTAGGTGAGATAAAATTGCAGATAGCTTTTAGCATTTTGATTCCACGTTTGCTAGCAGTTTTGTAGAGTCCACTGATGGTTGATGTGCTTTCTGAGAAATCATCAGCATTCTTTAAATCTAAAACTAAGTTTCTATTATTTAAGAGATTCAGATCTGGTAATTTTCCTGTGGAAGGAGTTGCCAGACAGGGAGTCTTAAAAGTTGAAGGACGATACACTGAATTGAGGGGTTTGGACGTGTCACTGTCATACCATAAGAAGATCTAAGAGAAAGGGGACATGCCATAGCTTTGATGTATCATACCTTGAAATCACATGGAGTGTGGAAGGTTTAGACTCTGCTGCAGGCTGCTGCTCCAGCTGAGATACCTCTTTCATTAGCTGCAGCTGCAGTTACTACTTTGCTCGTGACTTACAATTCCCTATAATACAGCCCAGAGGTGGCTATCCTGTGAATTACTTGTAGGTAATTCAAATGGTAATTTCCTTGTGGCTTAGCAGCCACAGATCCAGAGAGTGAGTATATCCTGGCCTTTGTCACTAGTGATTGAGCAACAGCAAGGACATCCATAGCATCAGTGCAAAGACCTGATAGCTGATGTGTGCAGGTACAAGGTGTTTCAAAATTGACCTTTCTGAGTTTTGCTGTGAAGCTTTCCTGGAAGAGTCATAGAGGAGCATTCACAGTCTGTGTCTGAAAACAATGATGAATGTTTATTTTAGGCAAAGATGGTTTTTGGTATAAACCTTCACTGAGCTTTGTTAGTGCAGCAAAGCTTTCATTGGTCTTTTTTAAAAAAAGACCACTTTTTTTTATTTTTACTTTCTCTGCAGCCTTTTAGAATATATCTTCATTTTTCCATTCTCTTAGTCTTGCACTATGAATAAAAGTAGCATTTCTAATGTTCAAAGGCGAGGAGGACAGTAGCGTGGATATTCTCTGTTTTTCGGAGACAGTTGTTCTAGGATAAAGATTGGAATTCCATTTCCTTTTCTCCATAGCAGATGCCTTTTAAGATAATGCAGGATTTGGGTCTGGAATACATACTGGTTTATGTAGATGGGATGGAGGTTTACCGAGGAGTCCGAAAAGCCATCTATTGATAGCAACTTATGGTCCCTACAAACATGTGCTACATTTGAACTGATGACCCAGAGGTGAAAGTCGCTGTATCCTATTTATCTGTCTCTTGAGCCATGGATAACACAAGTTGACAAGAACTATAGTTGTGAGAGGAAGTAACTGTGGAATCTGCTCTAACCAGGCACAATTGGCTGGAAAGAGTTACGGAGGGTTTAAAGTCTTAGCCGAGGAAGCACAAGGGAGAGGCGTGGTTTTTCTACTGCTGTCCAAAACACCCAGTAGGCACTATGCATTTAGACTGAACAATCTCGATCTTTAATTTTAAGACAGAGATAAGGTCTCACACATTTTGTACAGCTCTGTTACCATGGCCTGTGCATTTGGATTTTGATATGTGTCTCTGGAGAAGGTTCCCAGCTGCTTCAAGTGATTGTGGTCTAATTGGGAATTGTTAGAACTGGTGGTTTTGCAAGTCTTCTCCCACAATAAGTATTACAAAAACCCCAAACCTTCTATACAATGAAAATAATTAAATAAATCAATCTGCTGAGGTTGCTGCTGAATCTTCTCGCATCTACTGTGAGAAGGACTAAACAAAGTGTATGGTCTTTCGGAGTGCCCTGAAAGCCTTGGATTTGTTTTCTGACCTTACTATAGGCTTTCTTCTGAACTGTGGGAAGGACAGAGTTGATTAATTATTCGGGTTGCTAAGTCTTACTGAGAAGGTCATGCAGCCTTTCTGTGCATAAACCTTCTAAACATTCAAGTAAACCTTAAGACATAAAGGATGCAAATAGGAAGACTTCTTAATTTATACAACTTGGTTCTACCCATGTCTGTATGGAAAGATAATGGAACAGGGAAAACTGTGATTTGATTTTGGTTTTCTGCATTGTTTTGGAGCCATGTCAAAATGAAGCACTGGATTTTACCAACTGCAAATCGATATACCCATAGCTATCATGGATCTGGCAAAAAAACCCATCAAAATATGTACTTGAGACTGAGCTGTCAGCTGCTTGCTTTCTCACCGTTCTCATGACCCTGTTTGTTTGATAATTTCTGTTTTCAAAAAATCTCTGACCACATCATTATGAATGAAAAAGGTAATCCACAGATCTTGTTTTTTTCACACAGCAACTTTTAAATCTGATTTTCAGAAATACTGAGCTTTTGACACACTTTACAGAAGTTTCAGAGTTGGTAATGCCTTGATCTCAGTTCATGGTCCTTTGGGGAAACTGATAAAACTGGTATGCTGGGGAAGTTTAAAAATTAAGTTTAGACTTGTTAAGGCAACTAGATTTTAAAAACAAACCAAATAAATAATTTTTTCCTGTGGTGAAAGGTCTTCA
This sequence comes from Microhierax caerulescens, assembly GCA_035590215.1. Taxonomy (NCBI): domain Eukaryota; kingdom Metazoa; phylum Chordata; class Aves; order Falconiformes; family Falconidae; genus Microhierax; species Microhierax caerulescens. The sequence goes on from JAVJGJ010000062.1 coordinate 26,902,976, forward strand.
GTTGCAATTTCAATATATCATCTTCAAGATCTCTGTGAATGTGATTTTCCACAATATTATTGAAAAATTCCAATGAACTTCCCTTAAATTTGTTCGGTAGAGTACAAAAAGGTTTTCATATTTACTCAATGGAAATGCAGTAAGCAGGAATATACACTATTTGCCTTTGAGGGAAGCATAAAAGCTGGAGAACACTACTATTTTTTCTTCATTAATTAAGTTTGTTTCCTTAATTAAAATAAAACAATAATTTTAAGGTTATTGTCCGTCCTCTTGTTTTTTCAGCAGGAAGTTTTGGGACATGGCTATACGTTTCTTTACTCAAAAGGCTTTTGTGAAAATACATTATGTTCTGTAAAATTCACGGCCTTTGAGTTAATCTGGCTCCTGTCCTGTGTAGCTTCTGAATTGCTCCAGTTTAACTTGATGGGGCTTATTTAGTAAGTTGTGGTATTTCTCTTAATGATACTCCACTGATAAAAATCCAGTCCTGCTTCTTGCTAATTTTAGAAGCCTCCATTTTTATAGTCGGAGGTGTTAGTAAAATCGATCTTACAGTTTTCTTGTTCTTATCATATGACCTCTACTGGTGTTTCAAATTTGTGTCTTCAGCTGCTAAGCTTACATTATAAATTTTGTGCTGGGGAACATATTCTTGTAAGATTAGCTCAGAAGAATAGACAGAGAGCTGCTATATTTATATGAAAAAAATAACACTGAAGATACTTCTTTAACTCATTTGTAGTCAAATGGATCATCTTCACCTTATGTATTTGATAATATATGATTGGAACTAATAATGTTGTTGTCAAAATTTTCAGCATAGAGTTAACTCTATGGAATGTTTTTAAAGCAAAATATACAAATACTTCGTTCCATGAAATGATATGCAAAACATTTTAGTTTAAATCCTGACCTGCAGGTGACCTTCAAATTAATAAGACTTAAGTGCTTTATCAGAACAGATGTTAAAAGGGCAAGGTCCCGAGCTCCATATATATATAATTAGTAGGGGACTCTAGAGTGGATTTAAAATGGATTATGTTAATTTTGATCTTAGAGACAGCAGTCAAAAACTTTCCAGATGAACTAACAGTGTTCTGATAAGCTGATCTGTATAATTTAAATAAAACCCTTTTATACAGTTTTGATGCTATTATGGTTTTATTCCCCAGAAGTCTCACCATGTGGCACTTCTGCTCATTTACTATTTAAAAAACCAAAACCCACACACAAAACCCCCCAGACCCCTTCTTATCTGCAACATTCCCATTGCCTTATGTATATTTTATATAAACCAAGTATATATTAAACAAAAGCTCCTAATTTGCACTTGAAACCTCTTTATTTGCAGTCTCCTGAAAGCAGTTGTGTTCCGGAATAAAAGAGATTTTTCCTATCCTCCAACTGTGCTGAATTGTTAGCTTAGAAATATCTTGATTGAGAAAACTGAAAAGAATGTGTTTATTTCAGAACAGAACAAGAAGTTACGACTGTGGTATTAATAATTTATTATTGCTTGTCTACACAGGGGGAGCCAGCAGCTTGAATTGTATTTCAGTTCGAAAGTGTTTACTCACTGTATCTGCAAAGTAATATCCAAAACCAAAAAAAACTGGAAAGGACAGTTTTCCAGGTTTTCTTGAACATTTGAAGGGACTTTGCTTATATTCAGCTTTTCCCTTTCAAAATGGTTTGGTAATTTTCCAGTACTGATTGTGTAGGACTTTCAAAAAGAAAAAGGAACTAAGATTCGAATACAAAAAGCTAAAAACAGGCTAAGGATATTATTCTGCATTTGTGGAAAGAAAGGATTGGAACTAACAGCAAGTTAACTCAGTCTGATCTCAGTTTTTCTACTTTTCCCATTCAAGACCAAGCTAGAAAGCATTGGTTCATCTTATTCTGTTCTAATAAGCCAAACTAAATGCATTTTTCCAAAAGCCTCCTGGGCTGAGTGGCTGGTAAGAATACTGTGTGAAGGAAACTTACTGTCACATCTACAACTAATTTCTGTCATATTCATGTTTAACCCATTTCCTGCACCTCTCTTTAAAATGTTGTCAACATCATGGATTTGTTGATTGTGATGCTTCTGTTTATTGCCTTCTTAGTTTAGTTGTCTATCTCAGAATTGATTGGCTCACTTCTGGTTTGCTTCAACTTTACTGAAAAGTAAAAATTTTCAGAAGCATTCTGCCTTAGGACCCTGTGTGACATTTCAAAATGAAATAGAGAAGGGAATTGACTTCAGGACCCTGACAGCTCTGAATCACCTCCTCATGGTTTTCATCTCTCTACGATTATAAGAGGGAGCATGGGAAATCAATTTCCCTCAATTAAAATTTCCTTCTTTAAATGTTTCCCTAAATCAGCTGCAAGCATAAAAATTTACTTGTATGCTTACAGGCCTGAAGTTGGTAAATGGTTTTAACAAGTCTTGGCCACACAACCCCTGTAATCTATGAGAGAATTGGGACTGAAGACAGATAAATAACTGTAGTAGTAGATAGAGTTGATGTCTTGATGTTTGGTAGCTTTCTGTTGTCAAAATTGTTTGAATCTGTCTTTGATTTTTTTTATATTTATTTTGCAGTTAAATCACTTTTTATGCTTAGTTTTAACTTAAGTATTTCTTTAAACTCATAGTCCCTTATGTGAATTCACAAGATAGCTATGATCAAACTGTACAACATCTGCACAGTGTATGGACATGAGAGGAGGTGTTTCTTTCAGGTTTGGTTTTTCTCAGGCTATATCTTCCATAGTTCTGCTACAAATGGTCTATAGACTAACAGAACGTGGCGTAATAGAGAAGATTATGCAGTCTTTGTTGTTTTGGGTTTTATTAAAACCCTCTGACCTTAATGCTTATTCAAAGTAATCGTTTTCTTGGTGGGATATACTGTGTTTTGTCAGAAGAGTGAATAGCTTCATGATTTACAGCAAAATAGGACATACTGCTGGAAAAAATACTGCTTGAGATAAGTGTATATGTATCTTTCCCAGCTATGGATAGTGGAAAGAGGGTGGGTGCAGATGTGTGTATATGTTCACATATACCTAAAGAAGGCAGAAAGATACAGGCACACTTTTTCAAGCTTTTTTTCATTGTTTGGTGTACATACTGCAATGTTGGGTGGTTGGCAGTTTGCGTTTCAGAAAAAAGAACACATAGAAAACCCTAATAAATTCAATCTAGAAGGGAAGATAATTGTTACGACTTTAGTGCCTCTATTCTGCAGCATGCTCCCTGTGGTGTTAGGACTCTGTCGAACAGAACAGCTAATACCGTAAGAGTCTACTTGAAATTTTGACTTGACTGAGTCACTATAACAGTTCAGTGTTTTTTGCCAAAATAAAGCACTATATGGATGACCTTTTATTTCTTAATTTTTCTAAGAACAGAGTAATTTTGCTATAATTATATTGATTGCATGTATTATATTGATACCCTATATTTGATGAAGTGTTTTATTAAAATTTTGTAAGAAGCTACATAATTTGATTTTAATCTCTTTGTAGATACTATTCTGCTTTAAAAACAATGGAACAGCTAGAACATCTGTATCTGCCTAGAGTAAGCCAATACCGGTTCTGCCAGATAATGATAGAAAATCTTCCAAAGCTGCGTGAAGAAATAAAAGAAATATCCATGTCAGATCTCAAGGATTTCTTAGAGAGTATTCGAAAGCATTCTGACAGAATTGGGGAGACTGCCATGAAGCAGGTAAGCTGATCTAACAGGATGAGTTCGGTCCTGTTATCTACTGAAAATATCTGTCGATAGTCTCAGATTAGCCCAAAAGATTTGTCTAAGGATTACAGTCATCACATAGACCTTTGAGTGAAGGTGAAGGGCTGTGAAATGCTTGCTAATGTCTTGGCTAGTTTCTTCTCCTGGACATGAAGTTGTCAGTTCTAGTGGTCCCTGGCTAACACAGGAAGCAGCAGTGCGACACCTCAGTAGCATCAAACTTTCTTTCCAAACCTGTATTGGCGTCCTGGACAAAAAGTAGTTTCCGCCCTGGGAAAGGAAGGAGAAATTCTGTATATCTCAAGTTGCAAAAAAATTATCAAATACTTTGAGTAGTCAAGTAGACGAGTCTGTAACTGAGCAGCTACTACACCAAAACAAAGAGCAACCTGTCTGGCCAGCTGGCGAAGGTGAGCAAGACTAAAAGAAGAGTTGAGATAGCTGCCTAGTTCTTTCAAAAGTACTACTAATACAGAGGCCTGAGGTGAGAGCCAGGAGGAGACCGGGACAGCTGGAGCCCTTGCCTGTTCCACCACAAAATAATTTTCTACTTCAAAGCAGTGGTACTGGGCAAGCTTTAAAGCAGTTAATGCTTTTGAAATTAATATGGAGAGCAAGTAAAGTTTTCATTTCACTTTTTGTTCGGCAGAGCTCAGGTTGGGTTGCCATTTTGTCATGTAAGGTTCTTGTAAAATGCGCTGTTGATTAATATACATTAAACTTAATTGCAAGATTATACTGTGCTACCTTGTTGTATTTCTTTCAGTAGTAAGGACAATATAGTGCATTTGGCTTCTGCAGCTGACTGCTCGCTAAGGCTTAACTGAAGACAGCAAATAAAGGGCTGGAAGCTCTGTGATAACTGTACTTCATTGAAATATTGGTTCTCTGTTTGCATTTTATGATCAGGAAAATTACAGTTTACTTTAAAATTTTTTTCTACCTTTAAAATTGTATTCTGGGGATTAGGGGAAAATTATGCAGAAATTCGCTATTGAACTCATTTATCATCCCAAATTGATTAAAGACAAAATCATTGGTTTAGGCTGAGGACACGTATCTGGGAGTTTTACTGATGTGTGTTCAGTAGCACCACCTGTTTTCCATGTCGTAGCGTATACTTAGCCACGATGAAATTTGCATTACACCCCTCTTTATTGGTACTACTCTTAAAACAGGCGCAGCAGCAGAAAACCTTTAGTACCGCTCTTCAGAAGCAGAATAATGTAAACTATGGTCGGAATATGCATTTAGGTAGAAACAGAATTTTGGAATCCAAGAATGACATTACATTGAAACGAACGTTTGAAGATGATGATGAACATGAAGAAGAGGTAACTTTATACTACATCAGTTCGTCTTCTTTAAAGTGATTTTTGTAAGTTTATTGAACGAAACTTGCAGTACACTGTCTGTAGATGGTCAACATTAGTCAGGAAGAACCAGAGAACACCTTCAGGGGACACCAGTCCAGATGAGCATTTTAGAGGGAAAAAATGCTGCCAAAATATTAGTTGTATTAATGCTAGCTTTAGCATCATGTTTAGCAACATTCAGTTGTATAGGACTTGTAATTATTCTGGAATTGAGTTGCAATTTACATTATGCATTACCTGCCCACTGGAATATTCTGCTATTGCTAAAGCCAGCATTTCTGTGTTGAGGTCTTCAGCTTGTGTTAGTAGTATTTATGCTATCAAATAGTCAGTCTTTATAAACTGAATAAAACAGTTGAGTATTTAGACATTTAATTCTGGTGCTCTGAACAGTGTAAAGAGTCTGGTCTTGTAACAAAATCTATTACTGTAGTACAAAGGGAGGGGAGAGTTGAGAGATTAATTTACTCTTTTATGATATAACTCATCCATTTTTGGGTCCTTATTAAGTGGACAAGTTCTATTGGTAACGTGTCATGTTTTGCAGATTATGTGCTTTTTATGCTTCATAAACTTTTCTTTTTCCTTTCCTTCTTCAGGTTTTAACTGCCCAAGATCTTGTAGACTTTTCTCCAGTCTATAGGTGTTTGCACATCTACTCAGTTTTGGTATGTATTAAGGTGACCTCAACAAGATATTTCACTTTTGAAATTGGATGTTAAGTCTCATATTTTTCATACTCTAATAGTTTCTAAGCAAGCAAGCAGGCAAGCCTATTGTAAAAAAAAGTAACATTTCTGGATTAATCAGCTGAGATGGCATGTTTTATTTTATGTGTATAATAAAGAACACACAGCAAGACATTTACTTAAGTGTTCTAATAATATATGTACAATATGTATATCTGCCTCAATAGTGGTATCAGCACTTTTGCAGTTTCCCCAGGTGTTTCATTTTACCCAGGTGTTTGGGGAGATCTGATCAATATTACAAAACGTAGGAATATTCAGTCTGAATCTTGTGGAAATCAGAACAGTAGAACAAAGGAGCAAGCAAAAACTGGAGATTGGGACAGGCTGTGCTCAGGCAGATTAGGTTGGATTCAGTGGCAGAGACACAATAGCTCATTTTAGCTGCTGTAAAAGAGATACAAACCACAAACTAACAAGGATGAAAACTTTTTGGGGAAAACTTGGTAACAAATTATTTATTATTTTTTTACCTTTCCTATGTCTCATTTACTTTTGAAGTCAGATTACTTACAGAATAAGTATCAGAAGCATAGATTAAATACTTTTAAGTATTGCTAATCCTACAATCTCAGATGAACCTGACTTCAAGCATTCAGGTTGGGTTATCTTCTTTTTACAAAACTCTTGCAGTTGTGTAACATGGAAGCTTGTATTTTGAAATAATGTTTAAAGTGTTATTTCACTGTTACTTAAAAAAAAAAAAAGCAATACAAACAAAAGGATCGGTAATGTCAGTAATTGTTCATCTCAATGAAAGAACAGGAGGGGCAGAAAGACAAGCTGCCAGAACTATTAAAAAAAAAAAAAAAAAAAAAAAAGAGTAGACCATTTCTTTTTACAAAGGAAATAAGTGTGAAATAACATCTAAAAAAGAATGTGCAAAGTTAAATATGTGAACTGACAACTTCTGCTTATTCTTCTGTTTAGTATAATAAAAGAACAGGAGGTAAAATTGATAGATGACGTTTAAAAGTAGTATGTGATTATGTTTTCCACTTTGACAAGGATCCTGATGTTGAATCCTTGATCCAAGGATATGCTCTTTGGGTTTGCATAGAAAGTTTACCAGCCTCCAAATTTACCGGAGACAGAAAACAACTTGGAGCACTGATATAAAAAAAACAGTTGTTGATATCTTCAGAATAGGGCTTCTGTCTTTCCTATGTTACCAACTTAACCTATTTAATAAGCCATGGTAGCATTATCAAGGGTTGTGGATTAACCACTTCTTGGAGTCCTTTTTGTTTACCTCCTGGTGTAAACTATCTCTTTGGGAGTTTAGATAACTTCATGATGACAGCAAAGGAGCGGAGTTGATACCAGGTGGTTTATTCATTACATTTTTATATCAAAAACTTATCTCATAGCAAATGACACCTTTGTAGTGAATTCTCTTTCTGCTACAAAGTAGCAGAAAATACTCTTATTTTTACAAAAGACAAATTTTCTACTCTGCTGCTTCTTATTAAAGAAGAAAGCAGGATTTTATATACCTCAGAATGCCACATCGTTTGTGATTGCAATCTGGTGATTGCGAGATACATAAATACCAAATATAGCCTGTGTTTATTGATTGGTAACCTTTCTTTAGACTAGAAACTTCTGGACAATATACATAAAGAGCTTTTTTTAGTCCATATATTATGTGAGAAGCTGTATATTTAAATTCTTGAGAAAACACCCTTGATCCCTTTGGCATGTAATGTTACCTTTTAACTAAACACTGTATAGCAGTACAAAATAAATGTAAATATGGTGTGAAACAATACTTGATACATGAACAATATTCCTAGAATTTAAAACCCAACGTGAACTCATTTGTCATTTCTACTGATATAAACTCATAAATTTTTGGAAGCTGGGTGAAACAATTGCATTGCTTCAGTATATGTTATCTTGCCTTTCCTTTGCTTATTCAGTGAGTGAATCATCAGAGTTGTTGCTATATTCTACCAATTGCTTTAGAACATCTGTTTAAAATATTTGTTATGCCTGAATTGCTGATCTTGACCCATAGGATAGCACAGTCTATAATCACAAGACGTTTTACATCACCATTTTCGATGTGTATTTGAGAAGAACAGCTACTCTTTTTTACTTGAGAAGCTTGTGTCAGGACTGAGTAGACATTTGTCATTGGAGGTATAATTCAGTAGTGGCTTGTGCATCTGAAAACTGCATATTTGGGCTGGAGGTGAATGGTTAGTACGTCTGATCAGTATGTGTAAGTACGAATTAAAGCACGCTATGTGAAGTTTGCTGCAACAGAAATGTTATGTTTCATGTTCGTTTCAAGTGGATTTTTTTGCTTTTAAGCCAAGCATCTTTTTACTTTCAGATTTTGTTAGGTTAGCAGTATTTCTAAACATGATGAAATTTTCATTATGAACTTAAAAGTACTAGATTTAAACTTTCCTTGTTTAAGTATTGCTGGCTTAGTAGTATACAATCTCTGTAATAATTCGATTTTAAAATTTTTTGGAAACACAAGTAATGGAATTCTAAATAGCACTGGCCTAATTCATGAAGTTCATGAAGTAAAAACAAACCTTAAAAATGCTAATCTGCTTTATTCTGCTTGCATACAAATTACATTGCGTTCAGTAGGTAGATGAGTCAGTGTAGCACTGATTTCAGATAGACAGATGGTTTCTACTGAATGGTCATCTTAATGAGATGAGTAGGATGTCACTTGAATTCCTCACAATATAATCATTAATCACAGGGGGTATTGTAGTTTTAGGACCATGATTGGAGAAAAATCCAAATCCCTGCTCATTATATTTACCAATTCCAAAGAGAATAAGCAAATATGAAATAAATCTCATGTGTTGTTTTTTTTCCCCAGGCAAAGCTAATGCAGGCAGTGTTCAGATGTGTCATATATTCACAGAAGCATTTTTGTAACCTAACTTTACAATGCAGTTAGTTTCTTGAATAACCTAGAGAAGCATTTTAGGAGACAGTGGGGTTTAGTTGTAGAGTAATAGGTAATATGTCTTGTCTATAAACATTAATATACTCTGAAAGCTGTAGTTTAAAAACATAAATATTGCTTAAAATGCATAGTATTGTGTGACAAAATGTGGGCACAAGTGATTTTTTTTTTCATTTACAGTACATTCTGTAGTGACTTTAAATAAAAGATAATTTTAGCATATTTCCTGCATGTGAAACTTTGCTGGTGTCAGCTGGAGGTCTATGTGTGGCATAAATGCAAACTGTGGTTTAGTTTAAAAGAATTCAGCACCTGAGTGCCTTTTTTGTACTCAGATAACGTTCTTATTTTAACTGGTTTTGTCTTGTTTTAGGGTGATGGAGAAATATTTGAAAATTACTATAGAAAACAAAGAAGGAAACAAGCAAGATTAGTTTTGCAGCCACAGTCAAGCATGGTAACCAATACTTTTGTTTTTGCATTGGCTTGGGTTGCAGCTAATTTAGTGGTATTTCTATTCCTAAACTTGTTTTCTTTTTCACTGAAAGCATGAAACAGTAGAAGGCTATAGAAGATACTTCAGTCAAATTGTAGGGTAAGTTTTCTAAATGAAGATTTATTTCAGTTTTACTGTATTGATTCTTATTCACTCTCTGTTCTTCCATTGTCAAAAAACTTTCTTCTGCAAGATTCAGTTCCTGCACAAATCATGTGGGTGGTTGTGGCTGGATCTGAGCGGGGAAGAGCATCCAGACCTTACCAGTATGATGCCCTACAAGAACCCTTCAGCAGCCTGAGCTCCAGCTGGTGTGAAACAAACTTTTCACATTTTGACTTCGCACTGGGCAAAGCAGAACACCAAACCTACCAAAGTGACACTGCTCAAGTGGGGAAGGATTTGATTATGCTTGTGTGTGAAGGGGTAAAATTTGCTCTAATATTAGAAACCAGTAATTTAAGCATTATTTTGTTTTAGTTTCTTTGTAGTAGAAGACCACATTTTACATGTAACCCAAGGATTGGTAACTAGAACATACACTGATGAACTCTGGAATATGGCTCTTTCCAAGATCATTGCTGTTCTTAGAACACATTCAGTAAGTGAGAAGTCTTTATCAGTATTGCAGTTTAAATCCTCCTGCTTCAGAGCTATGTATACTTAAAGCTGGGGTAGTAACAAAGTGGAAAATGACATGCCTCTCATGTTTTCTTTCCCTTGTGATTAAAAATTGCTCAGATTTGGGAGGGGGCCTGCCAAGCTTTTGTTTTTCCCAACAGTATCAGGCCGTGATCCGCAGCCATGGGCTATTTGCATAATCCGCCACTGATTTACAACTCACTGGGTCTTCCAAACCTTCTCTTAGTCTAGCAGTTTAGAATATGCAGAGTTAATCTGCTGTTATTATTGCAATCCGTCCTCATTAGTCTCAACTGACCTCTTCATTAGATCAGATTGAATAGTTCAGCACTGAAAGCACCACCAGGAAATAGTTCCTAATTATCATTCCAAATGCAGTGTTTCCAAAATAAACTCTCACCAGCAAAACCCTTGGAGCTATCTCTTCAGTGCTGTAGTAGTAATACATTTATGTTGAAGTAAAGGTATTAGAAAAATTCTGTATCAACTGACTATTTCAGTACATTCAAAGTGTGTCTCCTAAAATTACATTTCTACCTTAGCTCCAATGGAATACTGTTGTTTACTCAGACTGACTGATAGTAAATTGCTTCAGAGTATACTATTGGTATAATTTTTACTGTTGGAAAAAACAGAAGCATTTTATCTTTCCCTTTTTAATGTTTTCTAGAAGCAGTTCCTTTATGCAATGTTTTTCTTATTTTTATTAAAATTGATCCTTAATTCAAAAAATATTTTAGATTTCATATGTACTGATGAAAAATGGGGAAGAAGTTCAGATTGCAATCATAGTTTTATCATAGGACTTTTACTCATCAGTGGTACATGAGTTGTTATCGTACTTTTTAAATCATTTGACAGGATTGGGATAAATTGAGCTATATTAAGCATTTTTTTAAGCTAAATACTTTGCAAGTTAATTGTCGATGTGTATGGTTTTATACACCTATGTAAGACTACAGTAATTTAAGGAGTAGCAGTAACGTAATCTCTGAAGAACTCTATAGTGTCATCATGTAGTTGATCACTAGTTGATCACAAGATGTGTAACTCCCATCAAACCCAATTCTGTCACAATCTCTTGCTAACATCATCCTAGTTCAGACTAATGTTTTGATAAGTGTATGTTGTCTTAAGAGGTATCATAAACCAGACCCTTACTTTATTATAAAGTATTCTAAGGGCAAACATGAAAGAAAGGTGAAACAGGCATATATAGTCTCTAACCAATACTATATTCTCATGCTACTTTAAATTATTTTAATATAAACATTTTTTATTTTATCCAGTATAACAAATAGTGAGGCTGAGGTGAAGACCTTGGTTTTATGACCTCACATCTCTGAAAATAAAATTTCAGTCATTTAGTAAATAACTTAATGACTTGACTTTTTATTATCACATTTGTAATTTTAGCTTCTTCATGAAGTATTTTACTGTCTGATGTGTCACAGCTAGCACTAGTTAGACCCAGGCTTGATGTTCATAAGAACATCCTGTGGGAATTTCTCTGATGTTGATTTAGCTAAGCATTTTGATGCATGGTTATGTTCCACTGAAATAAATGTAATTTGCTGATTTTGAATCTCAGTACAACATACTGGTATTTATTGAAACTAATATTTTAGTTTACTTTTTATGAGCTTTTGTATTACTGGTAGTTTGTGTAAATTCAACAAATACTTTTATATAGCTGGACTAAGTGAAGACAAGTGAGTCAGTTATTTTTTACTAAGGCACTCAGTCAGGTGAAAGGATAAGGCTGGAGAGTAACATTCTGTGCATTAATACTCTTTGAAAACATATGTCCCATATTTTTAAAACCTTTTTAACAAAACCGGAATTTCTCACTTTCAGTCATATTGCAGTGATCCTGACCTTGTTCTGGAACTGAAGAATCTCATTGTAGTATTTGCTGATACTTTGCAGGTACATACTATATTAGTAATTTAACTGAAATTCCTAGAGTCAAATTTTTCCTTTAGGTGAGTAAGTGCAATGCTTTGAGTTTTCCTGAATCATATATACAAATCAAGAACAAAATCACACACTAATATTTTAAAAATATATTTATCTCTTGCCTTGGTTCCTCCTTTTCAGTATTATCAACTTAATGTATACATTCTGGGCTATCCAGCTACTATCCAATTATTCATATCTGTGCAAAATTAATGTTAGCTGTGTAATTTGTGTACTTTTTTGTCTTTCATAAATGCTTTACTTCTGATCTTAAGCAAGAATAGCATTGCAGTCATTAACTTTAGCTGAAAGACTAAATGAACATCATTGGCAAGTATTCTTGAAATGTTTAATAGAGTGATAAAAAAGATTAGTTATATGCATAAATAGCAAGTTAAAGTCTTGTAGAGAAATGGGACAAATTTCTGCTTGAAAACTGAAAGTGTAGGATAAAGTATTTAGCAAGAATTTACTATATAATCTTCTAATTGTAGTGGTGTGTTTAAAGTACTATAATTTATTTTATAGAAGTAACAAGTTTGAGTAAGTCAGAGTCCTGAAGTGATGTGATAGGAGTAGAGTGTATTCTTGAATTACGCACTCTTTTCATTTTTGTACCTTAGGGCTATGGTTTTCCAGTGAACCGACTATTTGATCTTTTATTTGAGATAAGAGACCAATACAATGAAACACTTCTTAAAAAGTGGTCTGGATTGTTCAGGTGAGTATTTAAAAATAATGGTGCCTTTTGTATTGCATCTATTGTTTTTGTCTAACTGTAAGGGGTTTTGTTAAGAGTTTCTGGAAGAACTGATTAACTCAGTATTGTGTATGAATTTGGGGTTGGATAGGACTAAGATAATCATCACATGTAACTAATATTTAGAAGATCCATCAAGTACTGCTTCTGTAGTAATGGAGAGGAGAGTCTCCAAAGGGATTTTATTGCAGAAACATGCAGGAGACGCGTCTTTTCTTCTTCATTAGGAACTTAACAACTGTAGGCTATTGCAGTAGGGGCATTATGTTCCTAATTTAGATTGTCTAAGTGTTTACAGTTAGCTGATATGTGTACCTCCCTGACAGACTACTGACATTGCCAGTATCTTTTCATGTTTTTTTAATGCAGGTTGGTTTCCACCTATTCCTTGGAATCATTTGATGGAGTAAATTGCAAACCCAGGAGTATGGCAGCCTGGGACTGTGCTCCAAAGCTTGTTTGCAAATAGGGTGTGATGTCTAAATGTGCAGAAATTGATTACCATAAAATATGTTACATTGTATTATAAAAATCCCTAAAATTAACTTGGCCACTTAAGGTTCTCAAGCTCTCGAGACTCCTAGTGTAGTCATTTAACTAGTAGAAAAGTCCAGAAGGTACTTAAATAACACTGTGGCCATACACCTAGTTGAAGTTCTCTGAATCGTCTCCATTGACTATATGTAGCTGTCGTACAGATACGTCTAAGTGAGATGCTATGAACAGCTGCTTTGGTGTATGCTACCATAATGACTATGTACCTCGGTATGGTCTACCCTGGAGTAGACTAGCTGATCTAAAGTTCCTTTGCTATATTATGCTTTGAGTCATACATACTAAAACACTTTCAGCTCTTTTTTCTTTGTGATTAGACACAGTATAAAGAGTGAGCATATATGAGGTACTTTGAAATTAAAACAGTTTGGATCTCTGAAATTACAATGATTGCAGCTCATAACTTTTTAGAGCAGCACACCTAAGTGTGGCAGTAAAATTTATATTTATTTACGTGTTTTAGCACTTGAAAATACTGTAAATAAGTTATATATGTCCTAATTTTTTTTTTTTCACTTTACTAATTCACCAGGGATATTTTTGAAGCGGACAACTACAGCCCTATTCCTGTAGCAAATGAAGAGGAATACAAAATAGTTATAAGCAAATTTCCTTTTCAAGATCCAGAACTTGATAAGGTAAGGAAATGTTTTATGTTGTTAAAGTTTGCTGAAATCCAATTAAGGACACTTGGGACAGTAATGATTTTTGCAATTAAAAAGCAATTAAAATTTGAAAAGCTAGGTAGATTAAGAGGCTAAATCACCTCCTTTGTGTGTAATTGTCTAGTCATAAGTAAATATGAAAATTAAAGCTTTAGTCATTTGCTCTTGTGTCCAAGTGAATAATGAAACCCATTGTTTTGTAAACAAATTAATAATACAGTTTAATTGATACAGTCTTTATGTAATTATAATACAGTCTGTCTTTAATTAGTTAAATTTTGTTGCAACTCATTGGGTTTAGTAACTCATAGTATGTTATGTGCTGTATTATTGCAAAAATACATGTAAAACAGGGATCAGTTAGAGACAGCAGCTTTTGTATTTCACTTTTAAATTAATTATTTGTGTTTGAGCATGTGGGGCAAAATAAACGTGAAGGGACTGTAAATAATTCTGCTGTACTAGCGTTCCAATAGGATGTTCTTTCATAGCCTCAGCCATTCTTTCACTACAAACTCCTTTCACAGAATGATGATTAATATGTTCTGCTATTCAAATATGGTTTTGGTAATACTGATGAAGAAATAACAGGCTCGTGATGCAGTCTGTTAGAGGGGAACTAAATCTAAGAACCACATGACAGTGGGAGTAACTGTTGTAGGGGGAAGCTGGTTTATACATGATTCATCGCCACAGATCTCTGCAAGAGTACAAAGATACTCTAATTCTGTGATTCAGCAGGGATTTACCAGGCAAGTGTAACAGCTGCATGTCATTAATACAGTATTGCAGCGAAGATGAAAAATTAAAGGTAGGTTTTATGCTGACTTTTGATTTAGACTCCAGATTTCTTTCTGGAGGCTTTCCTCCATTCAATTAATTTACTAGGCCATTATAATACTAAAAGAAGATAGAATGGAAACCCTTACAGTGTTGGACGTATACCACACCCCAGATACTGTTTAGCATGACATATTTTGCTAATAAATCGTAGACATTTTTAACTTGCACTAAATCATTTGATCTGATAGCCTCTCACCCTCTTTGTGTGATGTATTAGCATGTGGGTGTGGACATTACTTGTGTAGGCATGTGTAGTTACATATATTTGCTTAATACAAAGCTTTGACTCTTATTTCACAGAAGAGAAATGTATTCTCTGTACCCAACAATTTTCATTTCAATATATGACAGACAGAGATATTTCTGTTTTATAGTTAGCAGCACTTTTTGTAAATATTTTTTGGGCAGAATCTCACTGACACTTAGTTTTTGGGCTGGTGAGCTTGAGAATAAAGCTGGGAATCAGATTGGATTCTGTTCCCAACTCCATCATTGACCAGCTGCATAGTGCTGGTAAGTCACTTAACATCTCTCTGTCCCTGTTTATTCATCTGTAAAGCAGGGAAAACATTTTTTTGTGTATCTCTGAAAAGAGCTTTGAAACCTGTATGTAAAGCAGGACATGATTAGAAATAAGGCAGTCTGAGGCGTTTTTTCCTGGTTCCTAGCAATTTTTGAAGCAGTTTAGTTGCCTTCAACCAATTTTAGCAAGGAGGCAGAAGCCTCAAAGATAATTGACTTCCTAAAAGTTTTGTCAGCTAAACAGTGGAATAGAGGAGAAAGAATCGTTAAGTATCCTTGTTGAAAGAAAGACTGTGGTGTTACCTTAAGTGCTGTTTGATAGCAGGGAATCCACATGAAGGGGAAACTTTATAAATGCCTCAACATTGCTTCTGTTGGCTGCTGTTTATAATCTCATCTACTTCACCTCTCTGTTGTTGCCTCAGGCTGTAAAACACTGGGAGATCCTATTGGGTGGCTTAATTTAAGCTACATTTTCACGTTTGTGTGTTGGGGTTTTTTTAAGTGTAAGTTCAATCTAGTTGCTGAAGGAGTCTGTGTAGTTGATAGAGAGGAATAGACACCCCAAAGGGCTAATTTCATTTGATGCCCTTTTACAGATTAACGAGAATTTCACCTTTGAAAATGTCTGTTTCTGTCCATTTAGTATAAAAAGAAACAAATGTGTGTCATTTTTAACTGTAGGTTAGGATGAATCACCCTCACATCTTACAGGTAAGTTTATCATAGGAGTTGCTTGCAGCACATTAGGCAGAATTATGACCAGAACCTACTAGATATTTAACACAGCAAATCCAGTCTCACTGGACAAAACAGTCTTGTCTGCACTCTGCTGTTTAGATTGAATGTGCCAAACTGTCATGGTTTGATTATGTCATCTAATTTTACTCCCTTTCTGTGTTCAGAATTTAAACAGCTGGTTGTAGCTTCGTTGTTTTGTTGGGTTTTTTTCTTGCTGCCTACTCTAATAGTCAGACAGAATGTGGCGTGTCCTTCTGTATTGGCCAGACACTGTAGAGGATAAAGAATCACTTGTCTTAGATCAATGAATATATAAAAGTTGAAACTCAAGCCCTGATGACAGCATATTGTGATGATCTGAAAGAGCTGTATGCAATAACACTTGTTTTATCTGTAGAAATTAATTGCTAAGTCAGATGTACAGATATTTGAAGTAAATCTTACTGTTTAAAAAAACTTTGGTATCATTGTTAGTCAGGCACTTAACATGACATGGTTGTCACACCACCTAATAAAGAGGTATGATTAGGAGAATGTCAAGGTGATCTGTTTTGTCTGGGTTTTTAATATGCAAATGTTGAGCTGCTGTTGCCTAATTCTTTTTCTTTTTTAGAGGGAAATTGAATTCTCCAAGGATGATACCAGTTGTTAATCATTTTTCTCATGCATTAGTCATAAAGTAAATAGAAAATTAATTTTTTTGCAGATGTAAAAAATTATGTGTTCAATGCAGAAATACCTATTTGGTATGTTTAGATTGAATTTATTTATTTTTATCATCCCAAATACAATATCAGCTTTTAAATTGAAGTAAGCAGCATGGTTTTATTCTTACAGACTTACTAGTATTTCCCACGTTAATTCAAATTTTTGAAAAGTATTCAGACTACTTTGGTTTGGTGAATCATCAAGAGAAAGTAGATAGATGACAGTAAATATACATGCCTAAACATTCTCAAGATGCTTTGAAAATCCCAGATACATTGAATTTCTCAAACCTTTTCTTTTCCTTTTGTACTGCTTTCTTTGGCAGAAAAAGTTTGCATTTTTGAACCTGTCATCCCACTTACATGTATCTTGTTCGTTCAGATTAAAAGCAATTTGGGACCTGTTTTTTAATGTGTGTTTGTAAATTGCTTTCTACAGACGGATCCTAAATTACATGAAGTCTCCAAACTTTACTGTGATTTAAATAAGTGACAAAGTTCTATTTTGCTTATAAGCTATGTAAGCAGATGTAGAAGTCAGGTCAGTGCATACCACTGTTTGATGAAAAACAGAAAAGCTTAAGATAGTTTAAAATATCAATACTGTTAAGTGGCTTTCTAATTCTTGCATTTAATACACTTGAATCTGGTTCTAAGGAGAGCTTGGTAAGATAGTATTATCTTTTATTTTCACAGCAATCCTTTCCAAAGAAGCTTCCAATGTCTCAGTCAGTGCCTCAGATTTATA
The DNA here is from genome assembly GCA_035590215.1 of Microhierax caerulescens. NCBI lineage: Eukaryota > Metazoa > Chordata > Aves > Falconiformes > Falconidae > Microhierax > Microhierax caerulescens. Next base: position 26,920,437 of record JAVJGJ010000062.1, read on the forward strand.
TCCAGGTTAAGGAATTTATTTATGCAAGCCTTAAGTTTTCAGAGTCACTTCACCGCAGGTAAGCTTAAATTCTCAGGAATGTGACTATAAGGTAACCTGTAACTTCCAGGTGACCTGAAAATACATAGTAAAATGAAAATATATTTTCTTGTGCACTTGCTAGCAGTGCTTGTTTCATAATTTACATATAATTTAAATATAGCGATCTTTATATTTGTGGTTCTCAATTCTATAACATATATTTTGTATCTCTCTGTGTGTATATATATTGTATACAATATGTGTAGGTCTGTAGGGGTGAACGCCGCTTGGCATGGTAAGCAGTCTTAAAACACTGCTGAGGTTTTTTTTTTTAAACAGCACTGCCTGGATTGAATAACCTAGGTATTTATTTAACAAAGCACATAACATTTGAAAAACGTACTTTGATACTTACCATTTCAGAAATAATTGTGTAGCATCCCAGATTACTTCAAGTGGTCTTTCCCTTCTCAGTGCTTTGAGATCCTTAGCAATGATTTCACCTGCAACAAAATGTGCTGTCTGCATGCTCATTCCCTCTTCCATCCCACCTTTTTCTGATGGAAAACATCATAATTCTCACATTTCCTTTCCTCTTGTATCCTTCAAAAGCTTAGTTTTAATTACACAAAAGAACATTTGTAGATCTGAAATCTGGAAGGTATTTGTGGACAGTCACCCACTTCTGCACTGTTAAAGATGTAAATGACTCGCTTTCACACATTCTTAATTGATACTGTTTATAATTTACACGTACTAATGAGCGCATGTTGACCTCCTTAGTAACTCATTAAAACCCACAAATTGCTCTTTCCAAACTGCTGTGTCAATAAGCATGCCCAAAATCTAAAAATAACAGATTTTGCTTCAGTATTGAAAATCAGTAAATGGATAATTTAGTAGGTGAAAGAAGTGTTCTGTGTGTTAGACCACAGAAGACTTGGAGCAAGGAGAAGATAAATGCACACAGGGAATTCTTAACATTAGAAGTTACCTTTACAGGGGAAAAAATGACAATACTTTGACAGTTATACTTAATATTTCTATGTACAGCATAGTTACAAAATAAACATTTTTTTTTCAGCTCAACAGAAATAGATGATATGCTCAGAAAATCTACAAATTTGCTGCTTACAAGAACTCTGAGTAGTTGTTTACAGAACCTAATTAAAAAGCCTCATATAGGTTTAACAGAGGTAAGTAAGTTTTAAAACATACTCAAAACTGTATTTTTAAAGACAATGAAAACTAAAACTATTCTTGTAAATGTAGATATACTGTGGTATTAAGACTTGTATAAGAAAAACAAGTAGTGTTTGCTTTAAAGTGGAAAAATTTAAAAAGGTGAAAGATGAAGTATAAAAAAGCATCGATATCTGTTACATAAATAATAACAATACAGTATTGGGTCTAGTTGGAAGTGTATTTACACAGGGATGCCTTTTGAGAGACAGATGACAATGGAAGAGTTCTCTCTTGTATGATAAACAGAGGTATGGAAGAAATAAGCCAAAGAGTATTACTTCTTTGGTTGCATACTGAGCATAGTTCATGTGTTCTGCTCCTGTCCAGCAATTAGTAGCACATTGTTGAGTTTCTTTTCCTTCCTATAAAAAAAAAAGGGGAGGGGGTGGTGGAAATCTCTCTCACGTGTGTATAAACCTACAGGACTCAGGAATCTCAAATCTCAAGTTCACTCTAACACATGAAATTTTTTCTATAGTAATAGCAATTAAAATATTTAATAGGTTTCTGCCTGTTGTTTCTTCATCGGGACTTTTGGTTTAACTTGTTTATTGGACAGAATAAGGCATTGTTTGTTGGAGAGAGTAAGGCAGGTTGTGACAGTGAATCACTCTGAACATTTGCTGGCGGTACACGCAGTGCCAGGAGACAGCAGGTACCTACTGAAATGTGCAGATGAGAACTTAGATGGTTGCCGTTAGAGCAGTGTTATGTCATACTGGATGTTGGTTTTAAACTGCATGAACCTCTTGCATAGATGAGACAATTTTTCTGAGGTGTAGTTTTCTATGTTCTTGAAATTGGTACAGGAATATTTTCAAAGATACGAAAATAAATACACTGGTATTTTTTGTGGTGTTCTGTTATGAAGTCAATATGTTTTATGAGAAAAATGTTAAAAAGAAAAAAATTATTTTACCAAGCATTACGTTCTGTTCACTAAAACAGACAGTATGCAATGAGAATTAAGATATAATACACTGATGTTTCAGTTAATGTGCATTATGTACATTGTCTAATTTGTGAACTGAATGCAAATGCAGGTCCTGCTTATAAAAACATTTGTGTCATGTATAAGCAGATTGTTACCAGTATAGGGGAGGGAAGGAGTTGACAAACATATTTGAAATTCCCTAACTTCAGAATGCATCCTTCTGCAGACAATATTGTGAAATCTTTTTTTTTTTAATAGCAATATTTAAAAAAAAATATTTTTATGATAAAATTAGTTAGTTACTTTTGGCAATGTATATTCCTTTTCCCTTTTTTAATTCTAAAATATAGTTTGGATTTATTTCACCAAGTACATGTCTGCAGACTTAATTTTAAAAATGTTATAATTTGTATGTAAACTATATAATATTACTCTGTAGTGGTATCTAAAAGCAGACATGAAAATTAACAGGTAATACGTGGTAACCTGAAATACTGTAATTAATTTCTAGTAGTGTTGTTGCTGAAAGAGGTAACAAAATCAAATAACAATGGGTGATGCAAAAAGGAATTTTTACTATAATTTTCTGTCTCTTGCAGCTTGTTCAAATCATCATAAACACAACACACTTGGAACAAGCCTGTAAATACCTTGAGGATTTTATATCTAACATCACAAATATTTCACAAGTGACTGTTCACACAGCAAGACTTTATGGACTTTCTACATTTAAGGTATGGTATATGTCATGCATGTATGACTATGTCTAAAAAGTTACATTAAAATCACTAAATCACTGTAAATGAAGCATTTTAAAACAAAAGGTGTGAGGGCAAAGCTGCACTCTTTCTCATTTTTTACTCTAAAACAATTCTGATTTTTTAAGAATTCAGTTGTAAAACTGAGCAGATAAACTGTTCTTTGTTATCAGTATGATCTGAAATATGTCAGTACGTCAGAAACATCAATATTCTCTTTCAGATGCATCTTTTATTAAGTTATGAAATGACAAGCTAAGCTTAAGTGCACCAGAAGCTTTCAATAGGTTAAGCTCCAGTTTGTGTAACATCTCCCATTTCTGAATGGAATCAAGCAAAACAGCTAGTTTAATCTAAAATGTTTGTATTGTTTATTTGATTTTACTTTACAACAGAAATATTTTGTGGTATATTTTCAAATTGTGTAATTTAGTAATATAAAAGCAGTATTAAGCACAATTCAGTTATCTTTTTAGAATTTGTATTTTATTCGGATGTCCTTTACATACATAATACTACTTGTTAAAATGATTACTGGGAACCTGACTGTTTCTAATATATGGCAACTGCTTATCTGCATAAGCTGTGTTCTCTTGACATTTTTTAGAAATGGCAGAAGTAGTCTAGCTTATATCTGAAAAAAATGAAGTAAATTAAAGGTGGTGCATTCTCAGCATAGACAATTGTAATTTCAACAATTAACATGGCAAGATTTGTTAGTGGAGTATAAAATAACCCTAAAATAAAAATATTGTAGTTTTCTTTCTATATATTGCTTCTCATCTCATTAGTAGGCAATCCTCCTATTTTTCTTGCATTTGTCTATACAAAAATTCTGAAGGATTTTGAAAAGAGGAATCTAAAGCAAAAATACCAAGTGACTTGTATAGTCACATCTGATGTCCTTGGTAGAGCAAAAACCATAACCTCATCTGTGAAGTCCCTCTCCACAATATTACTCAAAAGGCCTTAGTCCTTTTTCAGTGGTAAGGCAGACACGTGTTGTTAATGAGAAACCTACACGTAAGAATGAAAATGCTGAAGACAACTTACATACATAATGTCAGGTAACTCAAGATGACTGAGATTTATCCCTGAGATAAATTAATAAAAATTCTGATCCTTGCTCAGGCTGTTTTATGTCATAATGACCCTAGTAAGCTCTAAACCAAGATGCCAACAGCTGGACTAGCTATGCCTAGTGCAAAGATGTGTAGTCTCAGGCCACTGAATGGCCCTACACCAGAAACCGTCTGGCGCTGGGGCAAATGTAAAGATGGTTAGAGATCCTTCATGCTTTGATGCTGGTTAGGCACCAGGTACTTCTTTCAAGCACCAGATGGTTGTGTACGTCAAAGAACCAAGTTTCGGTATTCATATACATAAAATATGGCAGAAATTATTTCATTGACTGAGTAGCTTTTTTGGTTTAGAACAGAAGCAAATGTGTGTGCTTGGGGGTGGTTAGGGGTTTTCTTTCTGAAGAAAACTTTCTCACAGAAGAATGATCGTGTATAGGTTACCTTGTGCCATTAATTCAGCCAGTGCATTGCTTGGGGCTTCTATACAGAAATTTTTGAAAGAGAAACAAAACAAGACAAAAAGTCATCAGGGATTTCAAAGCAGCTGCAACTTGAACTTTAGGTATTTGGGGGGTTTTCAGTGTTCGCTGAAACAAAGGAGGGTGATTTCTTGTATTTATGGGATAAAGAGGACTAATCCTATTGAGAGTAGGTCTGTTTTCTGTACTTCATTTTTTTTTGTTGATGCAATGTAGCCTATCCTATTATAACATCCCCTCTGGCATAGATGTTAAAAGGTGGGTGAGGTGGAATAAGACATCATCATTGCAAGAGGCTTCATATTTCCAGTTGATTGCCAACAATTTTCCCATTAAATGTCATTTGTTTTGCTAAGAATTTAATGAATAAAGCAAGACAGAAGGGTTCTAGCCTAGCAGCTGTAGTTAGGTTACCATTGCTCTACCAGTCGTTTTATTAATTGTGCCCTGTCCATAAGATCTAGAGTGCCTAGTTTGCTTACGGTGTACCGATAGTGCAGTGTGTCTTTGAATTTGCACATCTATAGATATTTTCAGGTAAGGTCAATCCATACTCTTTTTAACATTCAAACAAACACTTAATGCAGCCATAGTCTTAAATTTCATTAAGAAGTAAGTTATCCTTTATTCTTCAATTTAATTTAATAAATACAGTTGAAAGTTTGTATTATATTTTGTGCTGATAGCTTATAATGTAAGTTCTGTTTAACTATCCTATAAACTATGTAAGTTGTCTTCAAGGGAATCACAGAATATTATAATCTGTGCTTAGTGAGCTTAGTATCTATGCACCTTGGAAAAAATACAGAATGAATGCTCACAAACACGTAAGAATCTTCTCATTTTTTTTAATGGTTTCTCTCCTGTCTCTTTCCCTGGAGAACTTGTTAGCACAATGTTCTCTATTTATAGTAGAAAATTCTTTCCTGTTAATCCCTCTTTCTTTTGCTCTCTATTTTAATGAAAAACTGCTCGTAGTTCCCCAACTGCGCTCTCACAGAGTTTGGTATGTTCTACTGTTATTAAATTTATCTCCTGGTGGCAAATCATGTCACCTCCATTCTTTCTGAGTGGTCAAAAATCTCCTTTTATTAGCAGTATTGATCACATTCACATTCCATGAGATGATTTTATAAGTGATTTTTAATAGAAGCCTTCAGAACTATTTCATGGCTACTGTTTTAGAGGGGTCTTTTTCTTATTTTATTTTTGTGTATAAAATCTCATTTTAAGATGTTCTTTAGACTCTCCAAGCATTGTTTCACATGGGTGGAAATAAAAACCAAAACAAAAATCACCACCAAAACTTGTTTTATCATATTAAAAAAAATTGTCACTTTCAATATTTACAGCTACATTTTCCAGCTTTGGATGAGCATTGCTTTCCTTTGTTTAAATCAGCAGTCGCACTAAGCGTAAATACATGTATTTGCAGATCTAGCCAGTAGAAGTTTCTGAGCCCAGGGTCTCAGCATTAAGCTGCGTAATGGTTGTTGGAGAACCAGATATTCAGGATCAAATCCTGTGCAGGGCTTCAGGACATCATTTGAGAAAAAAGCCATTTAACAAAACTGCATCATTTGCCCTTTTAACTTTATAATGGGAGAAAACCTGGTGAGCTTTGAAAAGGTTTTGATGCAGTTCTGTCACCACATTAGAAAAGATGGAGTTGATTCATCTGCTTCTGGGAGTCATCCCAAATCAGAATACTGCTAACACTTTCTTGACTTGTGTATGGGATTCACAGTGCTGCTTCTCAGAAATAACTTCTGGGTTTGAAATCAAATTGCTCAGCTGTTCACAGTTTTCTCAAGGAATTGAGGAACACACCTTGCTTAAAGTGCTGGCAGTATGCTTCTCTAATTGTAAACCAGTAACCAAAGCAAAATAAAAGGTAACCAAAAACAGGCTTCCAAAACAAAAACTGAAGGACTAATCTTGCCATTGCCTGTTTATTATCTTAACTGGTAAAGATGATACAACCACTCCATAAATGACTTAGTTTTTAAACAAAAAAAAACCCAAATACCCAAACCCAAACAAACAAAAAATTCAAGCAATTGCACTAAACCTAAAGAGATATATTTGCAAATCCTGTCATTATAGATTTATATAGTTGAAACTGAGGTCTTACTTTTAAGTAGAAACTTTAAATTTAGACTTGACTTTAAGCAAAACTTTTATAGGCGTAGCCATCTACAAAAGTGTGGATGTCAGCATACTCCTTTATTTGACATATTAACAGGTTGCCAGATTCTTGTGTGTTGGATTAGGAGAGCTGTTCAGTGGAGGCTTTTAGAAGTTGGTTTGGCAGTAAAAATGCTATTTTTAGGGAATTGTACTTTGATATTTATACATGGCCGGGCACATGCTTTCTTGCTTTCTCCTGAAGTGACTCATGGCCTGGGGCCTGACTGAAGACTGCATTTGACATACCTCATGTGATGCCACCTTTAAGCTCAGTGCATCTTGAATTTTTTCTTTTTGCCATTCTTATTTACACCTTTCTGAACTGCCGTGTTTTGGGACTGCTTTCTCCCAGAGGAAACTGGTGATGGGAACTTCATCCACCTTTAAGTTGCTCCAGTATATCTGGCTTATATTTACTCTCTAAAATCCCTCAGCAACTGACCAGTTCACTTTAAATCAAATGTCTTAGTTGAATCATTTCTCAAGATCAGTGAAGAAAGTTTCAAGTTGAGCCCAAATTAGAACACAGACTTCATCGAGTATCTTTAAACTCCTGACTGGCAAAAGCGTGCTTTTCCAATACAATACGCCTTAACAAGAGTTTGTATATAGATCCCATTGCATCTATGAGGATGTCTGCTAAACGAACAAGGTGGATCAATCGCATTGTAAACTCACTTCACAGTAAATGCTAGACTTTTCGTCTTTACTGTTTCAAAAAGTAGAATCCAGGTGGTGGCAGAACTAAAAAGTAGGAGCAGGAGGAAGTAGGGGAAGTAGCTCTGAATCACGGTGTGTGATGATCAAGATATTTAAAGGAGGATCAAAAATTATGAATATTCTTCAAAAATCATATGTTTGCTGGACTTCTAGATAAAATAATCAGATTATTTTATTATTTTCTTTGTAAAAGAGGGCAAATAAACTTTGTGTCAGGGTCAATAAATTTGTAAACTGAATGTAAGGTGATTGTGAATAGAGTAAAGCAATTGCTTTGTTCCAAAGTCAAATTAGTTTCATTTGTTTCTGAGAACTTAGACTATCCTGTAGGCATATTCTGTGATAAACACTCTTACAGTATACATCATGGGAGTATTGTAAATACCACAGCCACAAACTTAGTGTAAGACAGAAGTTAAAATATTGATTTAAATATTTTTTTACTCCAAGAAAGACACAACTTCAGTTTTGTGGATGAATATAATTTTATCTGCATTCTAATAATATTTTAGAATTCTGACAATTGCACGTGATTTTTTTTTTCCAGGATGCAAGGCATGCTGCAGAAGGAGAAATATATACAAAACTTAACCAAAAAATAGATGAATTTATTCAGATTGCTGATTATGATTGGACAATGTCTGAATCAGATGGAAGAGCCAGTGGATATTTAATGGACCTTATTAACTTTTTAAGAAGCACATTTCAAGTTTTTACTCATTTACCTGTAAGTGTTCAAAATTAAGTTTAATTTCAAACTACTGGAGCATTATTTTATTCTAAAGTACTAAACTAAGATTTTGAAGATAGATGTGATTTTTGCGTTGTGCACTTGCTGGCAGATGTATTTTTTAGTACAGATGTATTTTCAGATGTGTTTCAGTAAGTTGATGATGCTCACCCATGGTAATACTTTGAATACTTTCAAATACTTCAGTAACACTGTTAACAGCTAATTTACAAATAGTGTAAGAACTCATGCAGTTTTTTAGAGCATCAGATAACCTCTTTAATTAACCACATTGGTTCTGTGTGCACATGTGTTGATTCAAATAGTGCAGAATTCATGCAAATCCTGCATTTGTGCATAAGAATATGGAGTTACTGTATTTTCCAAGGTTGTTTTTAGCTAAATAATTTTGATTGTAATTCTGAGCTTCATTGGAATGTATCCTTGTTCATATTCAAAAATATCCTGTGTTACTTTGTCCCAGGTAGAAGGGAACTGTAAACCTGTTTTGCGTACTAATTGTTACATTCTGTTGTTTGATTTCCCTTTGCTTTAAGACAAAAAATACTATTTCTAGTTTGATTTATCATCATAATAGTTTATAGCTTTATGTCTGGAGTAACTTTCAAGCTACATCAGCTTTTCATCAGCTTGTCCTTGCTTGCTACTGTCACAACGATGTCCAAGTGCTTTACCCACATCCCATGCCTATAAAGAATAAGTCCTTAATACATAGAAAGTTTTGAGGCTTCAGACTGGAAGTAAAAGATAATCTATTTACATGCACAACAAGGTGTTGAAATTTCTGGTATACTTGTCTGGTGTTCCAAATGTGAAGAGGCTGGAGTCCTTCAGTCTCCTGTTTTTTTACTGACTCAAAGACATAACCCATTCAAAATGTATCACTTAATATCGATGTGAATGTAGTGTATGAGGTATGTGCTTCAGTGAATAGTTTTTGATAAAGAATAGCACATTTGTTAGATAGTTAAATTCATTGTAACTTAACATAAAATCAGCGTAAACAAATGGCACTGCTTCTCAACGGTCATACGCAGTTAAGGGATGCGCAACTTCTAGAGAGGGATGTACAGAAGTCTGTTGTGAGTGTATGTGGTGATACAGCTGTTCAGAAATGAGCCACAGACAGAACAAAGTAATGTGTTAAGAGGGTTGGAAAGAAGCAGCTGTGGCAGTAGGACTTGAAAAGTGGGAAAGGAATAGAAATACGTGCCTGGGGGCACAAGTCAACCTTTGGAGAAAGCTAGTTCCTGTGAAGAGGTTATTCTGTAATTTCAAGCTCTAGTCAGGTAGCAGGCAGGGTGCAGAACTATATGGACAACTGGTCTAGCCTGGCAAGAGGATTCTTGTAATTTTTGATTTATCCTGCATATTGCTCCCTATTCTGGTTTGGCCAATTGTAGAAATGTACAGTCCTATGAATGCTGTTGTGCGTGAGATGTGGAGTTTATGTGAAAATGTGTATACAGTTTCATCACAGTGATTCTTGTTAAGATTTGTAACAGTAAGTTATTTTCATTAAGAGAAAATTTATAGTAAAAGCATTTTCAAAGATAAGCCCAGAACTAGGTTCCTTAACTTATAGTAAGTGCTTTGGAGTGCTAAACTATGCTAGTTTCTCACATGCCATTGTTAAGATTTGGAGTAGTTTTAGTATTCATTTTCATTAATGAATTATTCCATTAATGTCACAGTGTCATTTCCATAATAATTTTTGTGTGGCTGGCAGAAACATTCCACTGCTGAAAACAGTTTCTCAGAACCTTTTCTGTAATTAGAAATCAAAGAACAGAAGTCCTAGCCACTGGCGATAATTCTAGTAAGGAAAAGAGCAGGACAGGTAGAGGAATCTTTGCTCTTCCTACCTTTGCACATCTGATCACGTTGGAGGGCACTTGTGCAAAGGCTAGAGCACTAGTCTGCTGCACTAATTCTCCATAGTCTCGTCCAAGGGTCAGTGACTTTGGTATTGTTTCAAACTCAAGTTTTCTTGCAGAAATGTTTTATGTTCTTTAGCAATTTCTGTTGCTGCCATTGTGTTTCTGTCATTAGAGTCTTGTTCTATTTTAGCTGTATGTTCAAGCTGTGTAAATGCACAGGAATGTATCTGCTTTTGTGCATCTGTGTGGGGCTATACTGAACCAGTGTACCAGCGTAGACATAACTTTTAAAAAGTACATCTTATGTTACATATCTGGTTTCATGTTCCAATAAAAATAATACAAATTGTGTAGAGATCTAAATCAGGTAGACAATGATTTCTGTTTTACTGAACCTACACACTTCGTGGCACAACTTAGCAGGGGTATGATATCTCTATTGAATCACTGGAAATGTCTTGCGTCTCTGAAGCTTTTTTTTCCTCCCAAGTTTTTTATCTTAGTTTTCTCCTCTCTGTGTGTTTACTGTACTGAAGAAGTGGTTTTGGAAAAGAAAATAGCTTTATTCCACTCTGCAGTTATATTACCATTAGATTTATGTTAAAATGTACTAATGGGTCATGTTATATTTAGATTCTTACTATCCTGAGCCATTCTAAGTCTTGCTTGAACAAAGTATGTTAATGATGTACACATAGCCTCTGTAAGCCACACGGTAAACGTGGCATTTACTTTTTGACCTAAGTATTTTGGAATATATTATTTCTTACCGTGAAAACTTTCTGGAAAGGCATATAAACAAATGCTTCATCATTTGAAGTTTGCTACTTTGACATTTTGGCATATAGTTCCTTATTATAGAAAAACATTTTACTGACAAATTAGTATTATTTAAATTATAATCTCTTTGGTATGCCTCAACTAAATACTATATAAGTTCAGAGGTTTAAAAAAATAACTTAAGGAATTATGTAACTGTAATTGTTCTTTTTGGAAGTTTTTCCTTACTTTTTATTGCTACCAATTTTTTATTCTTTTTTTTTTTTTGATGTTGACAGTACATCTTAATTTTTTTGTTTTGATTGCCTTACTGGTTTCCTTCTCAGAATAACAACAATGACCATGCAGCTATGTCGGTAAGTAAATGCAAGATGAAGAAAAAGCATGTGAACTGAAAAACTATGAACTGCCTGCAGGCTTATTGCTTCAATTTTTAAATAATTTAATTAAAAGAGCCTTCTGTTTTGCTGATGACTTGCTATGTACCTTGTGTGGTTGCATGCAGGGATCAGGTTAATGACTAACATTGGGCTTTCGTACACTGGGACAGCAGGAGCCTTAAAAACCTTGCAGAAGGTTGGTAGGATGTGCCTTGCATCCCAAATGAGATAATTTAGTGGAGACTATGAGACCTTTTGGAAGAGAGGTTAGATATCAAAACACAGCTATGAGGCATGCATACAGAATAAAGGTAGGGTGATAGAATAGAATAAGGAATCAGTGAAAGTTCCATCATTTCTCTGTTGCATCTGCCTGGGGTCAAGGGGAATGTATGTGCTAAATTTTTATTTTTTTAAGAAGATTATGGATTGCATTTAAGAATTCTTCCATGCCCTGATTATTTTCAGGTCATCAGTTTTTGTATAAGGAGTTTATTTTGTTTTGGCATAAGCATTTCTGTGATAATTAAAGTGTTGAAATTCATATTATGCTGTTGAGTGGCTTCTGAATACTGAATTTCTGAACTTACTTTTACTAATTTTTTCCAATAATACGGTTGCATCTTGTTCATTTAAGCAGTGTACAGCAGCAAATATATACTGTGTTGTTCACTGTTTTAAGTGAACAAATGCGTAAGGCACTGAAGAGTACATGGTGTGGGAATAGCCCCTTTCATTGCTACAATCTGGAAAGCAATTGGCTGAGTAGTAGCTCTGTGGGTCTGGAGAGAAGATCTAGCAGTGGACTTTCAGGTTGTTAGGAGCCCAGAGCACGAGTCACAAATGGAGGTTTAGGAAGATAGATTATTTAGTCTGTTAAAGAGGAGGCTGGGGAGAGACCTAGTGGCAGCTTACAGCCTCTTGATGAAAAGACACAAAGGTGATGAAGCCAAACTCCTTGGTAGGACGGACAAATTCACGTCTGGCTCTCGTCACAGGTAGAAGCTTGGGACGTGAAGCTTTGACGTTACGGAAGAAGTTTGCTCAAAGAGAGTAGTGTGGTGTTGGAGGAGTTTACCCAGAGAGGCTGTTGAATTCCCATCCTTGGTTGTTTTGAAGGCTCAGCCAGAAAAGAGGACAATGGACTTGAACTACTGTTGGCAATAGTCTTACTCCAAGTAGGAGGCTGGACTAGATGACACTGATGGTTCATTCCAATGAACGCTTCCGTGATTTGAATACTCAGCCTTATGTTGACCTATCAAGCCAACAGAATATTATGAGCACTACAAGTGTTGAATATTTTGTGTTAATAACTTCTGGTTAATGTTGAGCTGGTGTCAGTGTGCTGGTTGTGTCCTGACCAAGCCCTAGCAGAATTTCATTGGAAGGTTATAATTTGAGTCATTGAATTTTTAATGGTTCTGTTTTCTACAGTTATAACAATTTTGTTTTTTGAGATTATTTCTCTCTTCATGTTCTTTTACATGCCCATTTAAGTTCATATTGCAGTTTATAGTGCCATTAGATACTTCAAATGAAAAAGCAAATTAAAACTTTATTATACAGCCATTAATCTCATTAAATCAATTGGGTGATCAAATGTACTATTAAGGACCTGTATTTTTTAGCTTTTATTTTGAACAGTTAAAGAAATAATTTACCTTATATTTTCAGCTGAGTTAATTTGAAATTATAGGGGGTGCATATATGTAGGAAAGTGTTTTAATCTAAGTTTAGAATTAACTGAAGTTTTATTCTAGATAGGTGCTTTATCAGTAAAAAGTTAGTATTGGACTACTCTTTGGAAAAGAATGACTATTGACAAGTAACACAAATTACTTTCAAGTAGGTATTTTTTATTATTTTGGTAGAATTCAGGGCCACAACTGGAAGTAAAATTGATTCTTAAAAATTGCATTGGTGTTTTTTAGTATACTTACATTTTATCAGTAGTTAAAAAGTTTGGGTTTAGTCCTGATGTTAAGTAATAGAATACTTCAGTTATTATGACTGCTAAAATCTGTGTGGTTAGTTTCTTTGCATTTTCAGAAAGTTTTTCATTATGTCATTTCATGTTGTTAAATTAATTCTTCAGCTTAACTTCTTAGATTTAACAGATAAGTTTTGTTATTTCCTTTTATGCTGAGGATGGCAGTTTGTGTTATTTTATTGTGTCTGTGATTGGCAGCAAAAGCCCAATTTCACAGCTTGCAGTGAGGGTGCAGGGGCGGTGGTTTTCTGCAGCTATATTCAAAACCTGTCAATCAACAGCCTCCACAGGCTACTTAGAGAATGGGTTTTCTTACTGATTTCTCCAAATGCCGCTTCATGCTGTCTTTGATTGGCACAGCCTGGCAGGGAGGATGGATGAATCTGTCACTGGCCAGTTAATTGTGTTGCTGGTCTCAGCCTGACATCAGGTCTTTGACTCCTAAGTGGCTCAATACAAAACAAATTAGCAGATTGTAGTCATATTTCTCATTCTATATGCTTTGACTTTGCTGAATGCAGTCCATAAATCATATTGACTGACACCATAGTGAATGATGAAAGCTGCTTTTGAGAGCTAGCATAGGTCTTAGAAAGCGGTACTGCAAAGGTGCCATAGAAGGATGCATATGGCTGACCCTTTGGGAATTTCCTAGGAGCCGAATGTCTCTTTACTGCAATTGTTCTTGGGAGAAAAGCTTTTGGGTCCTATAAAAAAGGATTTAATATGTCAGCAGATTCTCTTTACAAGCTCCTTTGAAATATAAGAAGTTTGTCTAAGGGTTTTCTCTTTTTGCAAACTTGTATTTCAGCAAAAAGTGAAAGCTGGGTGAAAAAACAGTTGCCTTTAACACTGTTAGCAGGTGTTTTTGGTTATAGAATAGGGTTCTTGTTTCTTAAACTGTGCATTGGTTGAGTGGAAGAATAGGTTTTGTAGATAGCAGCAATTAGCATAGGCACAGCAGAGATAATAGTAGTATCTCTGAATGGAAGGCAACTGGAGTGAATGTGAGAAACCTGCTGCATCTCTGCATGCTATTGAATATAGGCATTTAATTGCTAGATACAGTAACCACAGCCACCCCCACCCCCCCTTTAAAAATAATAATGTAATTT
>JAVJGJ010000062.1:26934864-26954640 GCA_035590215.1 Microhierax caerulescens
CCCCTTTAAAAATAATAATGTAATTTTAAAAAACCCAAACTGACAAATAATAAACATCAAGAATGAGATTTCTTTAATTCTGGAAAAGAAAGATGTTATTGCTATGTTCATGAATCCTTAAGTTTCCTCTTCAAAATGTTTTATGAAAAAATGGTAAGGAACTAATTAGTGGATGGTAGAAATTTGGAGATAGATTTTTAACCAGATCTCATTTGTCAAACATGAATTTGAATTTCATTCTTTTCTGAATATCATACATCCAATGTATTTTGAAGTGGGAAGCACTGAATTTTGAAGAGGATAACAGTAAAGCTCACATTTCTCTCAGTTAAAATTCAGCATTTTGATTGATATACATAGCTTCGGTTTTTCTCTAGATTTAAGAAAATCAAGTGATTGTATTGAGTAAGTATAAACTGTGTACAGAAAACTTCTGTTATTTGCTTTTGCTGATACATCATGTGAACAATAAGCCTGTAGTTCAAGTTACATAGTTGGAAATAGTTTAAATGTTAGGATGTTTCCATTTTATGAAATTTTAAAATAAACATTAAACACATACACGTATCGATACTTATTTAAAGTTCAAGTGGCTTTTATCATGTCATTTCTGTATTGTAACCATTATCTTGTGCTCCAGTACTATTGATATTTGCCAGATCATAACAATTAATTACAGATGCTTGTTAGAAATACAAAATTGTGCCTTTTATTTAAAATAAGAGGAGTACAAATTGTTTGCATATAAACTAAGCTGAATGTTAAAATTTTTCTTGATAACCGATTAATCTGGTTGAACTTTTATTACATTATAGTGGCAGCATAAATAGGACATGGAGCTGATTTGATGGAGTAGTACATTATAAACAGATGCACTAGTTGTTCCATTAAATCAAAATGACATTTCCATTAAATATTTCAGACTACACTGTAATTACTACACTCTAATTAAATCAACTGTGGCACGTTGATTCCCCTTCTCACCTCCTTTTTTCCTTCTTTTTTCCCTTTTTTTTTTTTTCTTCCCACCACCACCGCCCACCCACCCCCCTTCATATTGATATTGTTCTGCTTGGGGAATAGAGCTGCGTGTCTCCCAGTGTAATTGCCGTTGGGTTTGGGAGACTTTTAAGCATGCTGTTCTTGCATTGTTTCTTACATTCCTTGTTGTCAGTTCATCTATTTTAATCAAAAGTTTATCTGCTTTTCTGAGATTTTCAATTAAGAAACTGACATCTCATTTTAGATATAAGGCTCCTAACAGTTCAGGGTGTCCTAATGCTAAAGAGGTATTAGCAAAAGCCACTTAATGTTTTAGTGTGGCATAGGGAGAGTTGAACACTTTCCATTGTCTTGTCTACATTTTAATTATGATTTAACAAAAAATGAATTTTTAAAGTACAACATATTTAAGGCCAGATTTGCTTTCTGTTTTATGTATACATGAAACGTCAATGCTATGAGGAAATTGTCTTATTAAGGACAAGATCTGGCTCTTCAGATGCTGGAGCAGAACTTTCCAAACTTTTTGGGACAGTGAACTGCTGTCTATCCTTATAATTTTTCATTGCTTGTATATGGTTCTGTGAGTCAACAGTGACTTGATCAACCTCACTTTGCAGAAAAAGGCTGGGGAACCATTGCTTCAGAGAAATAGGTGTCATCACTTCACTGATGGGTATAAGTAAAACAATAGGGGTGTGCGCTTCATCGGGTGTATTACATAATTACAATTTCTTTTGTGTAAGCGTGTTAATAGTTACCTTTGTTTCCATACATATTGTAACATAGACATCCGTTGAAAAGCATGGTTTAAGTACATTAAACTTCAGAGATTCATATAATTGCATTTGAAAGCCAAGCTCACTCTGCTCTAAAAGATTGCAGAGCTATGAATAGAATGGTACTATCTGTTCAAGTATCTGGTCTTAATTGATTTTCTTAATTCTAAGGCAGAATTTCCACATCTTTCAATTTTTCTGTACTAAATTTTTAATAGCTTATCAAATTGATGTCTGATTTTGTGCTTTGTTTTTTGTTCTCATGTTTGGAAAATTATCTGTCTCGATCACTTATACAATGTAAAGAGAAATGCTACTAACTAAACTGATTGGAAAATTATTTCTATTCTGTACAGCAGAGGGCTACATTTCATTTTGTAAGTAGTTGATTACTGACAGCACTGATTTATTAAATACCTGAAAAGATGATGGATAAGCATAAATATTTTAAATAATTTAGCTACAAGCTTTGAGTTGGAATTCAAGCAATTTAAGTGCCAATAATTAGTACAAGCTGTTATGAGAAATGCCCCAACCGAAAGCAGTGGTTTTGGTTTGTGTAAACTTTGGAGGGTTTTTTTTACTGACTGTTGTTAAAAACATGTAGCATGTTGATTTTCATCACATTCTTGCTTTCATTCTGTTTGGGTAAAAAAAATTAAAATACATATATCCACAAAGCTATTCATATGTTTGAGCAATTTACATTGTTATTATTTTGGAAATGTCCTTGTATCCCTGAATACTGTTAGATTTCTGGAAGAAATATCTATAGTTGCTTTAACATATATTTAATTTAGTTCCCTGATTGATTTAATAGAAACCAAGCTAACAGGTCAACGAAATAACAGCAAGTGTGTTTTTCTCCTTCTAAGTCCTGCATCATTAAGTCTTCGAGTGTATATTAAAATCAAATCCAGTAAACAATTATTTAATACTGTGTCATTTGTTTCTATCTTAAAACCTGTTGCTCTTTCTACTAGGGAAAAGTGGCCCAGACAGCTTGCATGTCAGCCTGCCAGCATCTTTCAACATCCCTAATGCAGATGCTACTGGACAGTGAATTAAAACAAATAAGCATGGGAGCAATTCAGCAGTTTAATTTAGATGTGATACAGTGTGAATGTAAGTAGATGTTCCAGAATTCCTCTCTGTATCTGTCTTAATACTGCAAAAAAGTTCTTTAAGTCATACAGTGATATTTTTTCCATAATCTACTAAAACTGTCTAAAAAAAATTAAAAATGTTACAGTACAGCTTCTTGTAAAGTTATTTATTGAGTAAGTATGTTAACATCTCTGGGAAATTTTTTATGAAACTTTTTTAATTCAAGTATCTGAGATGTACATCTGTTGTTACTCCTAATGGGATTATAATCACTGTATGCAGTAAAAAGACTATAATCTTGTACAAAATTGCCCAGAACCACTACATAAATATTAGGCTTTTATAGTTGAGCAAAAAAAAGGTCAAATGTCTGTGAAATTTTAATTTTCCCTCTTGAGTTCATTTATTTCCCTCTTGAGTTCATTTACTATGAAACAATTTTTAAAATGTGCTGTTACATAGGGTTTCCTCCCTCCTAGAACTACTACTGCCTTACTCACTGTGCAGAGTAATTGTACTCATTTAGTATGTATAATCAGATATGTTTTATTTATTATGTTTTGTTCCACCTGTTCAAAATATGGCATCAACATTATTTTATAAAACTGGTTCCGTCCAGCACTGAGAGCAGGATTAATTTCCTCATATTTTGCATGGAGCTCACCACTGAGGGTGAGCTGTTAATCTGCATAAAGTAAGTTACTGCTGTAGCATCGTTGTGTCATTCATGAATAGGTTTTATATTTGATGACTGAGATACAGTGAAAAGGCTCACTAGCATTTTTTTCAGTGTATATTTTTTAATTCTTACGCTCTGTTTTTTTTAAGTATCTTTCCTTTATGTGTTTGAAGCATGGAACTCAATAATTTTGGTGACAGCTGTGAAATGGGACAGTTCTGCAAGGCATATCCTGAGGTTTTTAGTTTGGACAAGTGAAAAAAGTTGTTGAGTACTCAATTAGCAGCCACCTATGGGAAACTGGTAATTTGATTTCAAGCCATTTGGTTAGCATCACAAAGGTTTCTTGTGGGAGTCCAGGGACAGAGTTAAGGGGCATTTTAGACATTTTAACCGTACACTTGTCTTTCCTTCTCCTGCCTTATTTGTTACATTCCAGCTAAACTCTGTAACAGGTAGAGCGGACATCTTTCTGACAGTCCTTTGTTACACAGCCTTAAGGCCCTTCCAGTGTGTGGAATGGACTGATGGGATTATCAGGGTCCAACTGCAAAAATGTTTTAAATCATGACATTAAAGTTGGTTTCATGATTGAACAAATTGGCCAAACAGATGATGGTTTGACTTTTTTGTTTACTTTTAGTACGCTTGATGTTGCAAATTTAATAGTGTTTTTTTCAGGTAGGTAGGTATGGGTATGTGTATGTGCATTTATTTCCTAGATGTGAAAAAATACCAATTGTAAACCCAGAAATTCCATAGTATTCATAATACTGACACCGTAATCATTCATCTAGACAAGCTGAATTGGTGCACCCACTAAACAGTCATCTGCCTTCCGAACTAATAGCGTAACAGCAAAGAAAGCTTGTCCACTACCATATTACTCTATATTCTATAAATATTCTTCTAATATTTAAAATACCATCTGTGAACACCACAGTACTTCAGTACCCTGTGTAGATTAACCAGTTCACTGTTTTGCGCAGGAATTTCTAGCAGTACAGGGGATAAAATGCATGCCTTGCAGGTGACTTTCACAGTATGAACAGTATGTTCATAGTAAGTTAATGAGAAGTCTCAATGACTCTGTCTGTCATCTGGTCTCTGGGTTGTTTTCAGACCTTTTTCTTCTCAGCCTTTGTCCTGTTGTGTACAATCCTAACTTCCGTTACCACTCTTTCTACCATCTTGGGTTGATGCACAGTGGAAACTTGAATCAATGAGGAGATCTTAGAGTTTTATTTTGTATAACATTATCACATTTAATTATTTTAAGATTAAAATATAACCTTAAGACAACATGTTTTGCTATATTTAGCTGTTACACTGAGCATACAGCATGGGCAGGACATGGGAAACCTTCAGCCAAAATGAGAAAGTTGCAGAAAACTAGTAATTTAAAGATTGAAAAATGCATTATTTGCACCATTGCATAACTTGTAGCATAGGCTGTACAGATGCAAATAGAATAAACTTTAATTCTGGCTTTTTGCAAAGCTTTTAAAGCACATTAGAAAAAAATGGTTTTGCACAGAAACATTCTGAGTAGTTTAAATATAATTATGGAAGATTGTCAGAGTAGTATGTCGCAAACAAATAACATCTTACAATCTGTGGAATAAAGTATTGACACAAGATTTTGCTCAGACTGCTTTGCTGTTGTCGTTTCATTCATAAGGTCCATCACAGACACATTCCAGGCCTCACTGTGGTGCCTGTGATTTATGTTCTTGCTCATCACCCTCCCCCCCCAGCTTTATTCTTTGACACTTTGGGATTAATGGATACGACAGTGACATTTCAATTAGTGCTTAGAGTGTGCAAATAATTCACAACTGTTGGGAAGTTTCCTACTGTATTGTATACATAGGTTTGACATTTTACTTATAGACACAGTGGGGGATACTCGGATTTATTTTGAATTAAGAAGTTATGTGAGGTGTAGAAATTTATGAATATCTGAAGATATATTTTAAAAAAAATCTTGGCAACATTCTAGATATTTATTCTGGTCTTTAATATTGCATTTTTATTCTTTCAAATATGAGCTGGAAGAGATCTAAATGAAAGCAGGAAAATGTAATTACTTGTCAGACTTTTTCTTTTCCATTAAAAAGCAATCAACAGTTGAGCCAACAATCCAATCTGTTAATAAGCAGCAATCTGTCAAAGTCAGTTAGTGCTGAAGTTCTTACTCACAGCAAATATGTAGAATAAGTGGACTTCCAAAAAGGAAGGTGGAAGGAAAGGCGGTGATCTTGTGATGATCTCTGGGATTTCATTGTCCTGCACTGCATTTCTGTGTAAAGTATCTAACTTTAAAAAGCAGAGCAGAAAATCTCCAAGTATCTGATACTTTTGCTCAAGAAGAGAAGTGGTATCAGGTGGTCTTCTCTGATGATTTATTAAAATAAAAAAAGTTATCATCTTCTTGTTCTGCTTCTTTTTTATTTTTCTTCAAAACATTCCAAAAGCTTTCAAATTTGTATCAGTTTGTCCTGTTCTAATTGAAGTATTTATCCGCTTTCTCTACATATTTTATCACTTAAAACAGCATTTTACCTCCATATTTTACACAGTTCTTTCTCAGTGGTGTGATCTTCCACTAGGATAATTGGGATTCTTACAACAGTATTCAGAAAAATAGAACGAACTAGGGCCCATTGAATAAAACCCAAAGAATAGTCTTTTGCTTGGACGTTGCATTTCATTGCCCTGAGGAGAGGAGTGAGGTGGGGAGGGGAGATTTTTCTCACTTTATGACAGGCAAGGTGTACTAGAAAAAGAACTTTTCAGAGATACCATCCAGACCTAGATACCTTACATCTGCTTTTTATTAAGGAATTAGAACTTGTCAGAAATTCTAATTGCTGGAAGAGTTGCATGTAATTTTTATAATGTATGTGTTTTAACATAGGTGAGTTGAGACAGGATTAATTGGCAGAAGAGGCGATGTGGTTGAGTGAGCATCCTTCTTCACCCAGACGTGAATCTGTGCAAGGATGAAAAGGTTTTGAGCCCTGTTTATAAATGAGCGTGGCTTAGCGGAGAATTAGCACAAAGCAGGTTGCACTATACCTTCCTAACCAGCCCTACCAGCTTCCTGCCAGTCCCTCCTTTTTCACCCACAGTATGGAGAGGTGCAGTATCCAAGAGCAAGGGAGATGTTGACCCAAGTGCTCTCTGTTGAGCATACATGAAGGTAACCTTCAGGTGGGCATGCCAGAAGCTGAGGAACCCAAATCCTGGTTTTCCTTGAAAAGGCTTTCTAGTCTCCCCTGGAGGCCCCTCATTTTACCTGCCTCCTCTTCCATCTGGGAAGTCAGGTTAACCTAACTCACTTGAGGCCATCCTTCATCTGCCGGTCACATATGGCAGCGCAGGAGTGAGGGAAGTGGCGAGATCTCGAGATCTGGCTGGTGCTGGGGGCAGGGCTGGGGGCTGCTGCCCGGGCAGCTGGCAGCTCCCTCAGCAAGGCTCCCCTCCAAGCATGTTTGAACAGCTGGAGCATCCAACCGGGCTGCAAAGTGGCTGCAAAGCTGGGCTGCTGAGATAGTCACCTGATTCTTTGCTCTTCCTTTAAAAAGGCGTTTGTGGCTTTGCTGTCCTGCCTGTGAATCAGTGTTATGCCGCTGAAGTAGAACTGTCCTAATGTAGCTTTTGATCCACAGTCTGGGCTCTGATTTTTAATTTCTGCCATTGAGCAGCAAATCTGTTTGTCAGGAATTAAGTACTGAATTGCAGGACCAACAGAGAGGCATAGCAAGAGGATGGCTAAAAGATGGGGTTTTCAGAGAATAAAATGAAAAGAACTGTTAATAAATCTAGAAGTGAGAAATTCAGTACAAGTTACAAGCAAAGATGTCTTAAATTCCATTTTAGCAGACACAGTCTTTTCCTTAAGATATCCATTAACACATACATACACCAGTTCACATATATTCTGTATATAAAGTGTAATGAAAAAATCAAAGCATTCAAAAGAAAATGGGCTGAAGTTATCTTTACAATATTTAAATTTACCATTCTCACATACCTCCCCAATGTCAGCAAAGTGCAGGGAAAGAAGATGTTAACAAAAACCTTGTGAATAATAGATTCGTATAATGTGTATTTGCATTTTATTTACCTGAAAACATCGATGTTTCTGACTCAAACTGCCAGGCAGCCAGTTGTTTGCCCCTATATGTGACAGTTTAATGGTGATCTTTGCATTTCATTCTCATACATTATAAAATTCCTGCATGCTCTTACGCACACTATAACAACCAATGAACCAGCCCCCTACCACTCCAAATCCTCTTTAAGTCTAGGATGAATGTAGGGGGTAAATATTTTAAAAGATGTATATATGACAATGTTTCATTACTATTTGGAAAAGGACCCTTAGGACAAAGACATTAAGAATGTTAATCCTGTTCTTATAGTATCTTCCTAAAACACTGTGCAATAGAAAATATTTAATTAGCTTTTTAAAATTGTTAGCAAAACTTAAAAGCTCTGAGCTGAGGGCGGAGGGGGAACTGTCTGACCGTTACCATAAGTAGATTATCTTTTTGCCCTTTGAACTCATGAAATTGTAATAGTGAAACAAATTCTACTGTAGCCATCTGTCAAAAATGACCCAAATGTGAGAATAAATGCTTGTGCTATAATGAGTGTCCATGGTGTTGTAAATGCATTCATAGCATAAAATTGTGAAGAGAGCAAAGCCTATACAATAGTTAAGTTTGGCACCTTGTGTGTTTCTTGTTCTATAGCTGCAGTGGCAGTAGGTACTAAGCAGAGAAGCTAAACCATACTGCATTATTTAATGCATTAGGATAAATTGCAAACTGTGTTAGCCTGATGAGCTGCAGAAAGGATGCAAAACTTTGCCCTGTAAAAAAGTATCCCCCTGTAGGAAGGTATCTTGCAAAGTATAAAGTGCCACTAGCTAACTGAAAAGTTTTGCTGCAGGTCACACTTTTCAGTTCAGTAACCATTCCTTTGCCGTAAAGCTGCCTTCTCCCAGTGCTACCATTGTGGAGAGGCTGGAGGAGGTTGGATTCTAGCAGGGGAATCCGGTCTCAGTGTACTGTGTGTGAACTGAAAGTTATACAGGATCAGATACAGGGGGGGCTTATCTTTCAAGAATTGTACAGGTCCTCCTTCCTTGTTCAGGGGATGTAGAGAAGACCCCTTCTGACCATCACACACTTACCCTCAACCCATGTATCTCTTTTTAGCCGTTTGCTATGGGGCATTGCTAAAAATTCCCTGCTATAAGATACTGTTCCCAATTTACACGCTATGTTTGACTGACCACAGGGGCCAGTGTCATAGCGCTGTCTGTCCCTCCCAGTGGCCAGTGTCATAGGCCTGTCTGTGCCTCCCAGTGGCCATGAAATACCTGCAGAAGACAGTGATGGAGACACCCAGCCCTTTAGCCCAGGGTATTGCTGCTTTCATAGGCCTGGACATGTTTTGTTTTTCTGCAGGTTGGTGCTTGTACAGACTGTTTTCTCTTTGCTGCTTTTAAAGAGTTTATTATTAAGCAAATTTTCTCCATAAAATGGTGGGTTTAAGATATGCTTTTTCTACTGTCTTTTATTAGTCATCTTTTTTAATTAAAAAAGCATCTTTGTGGTAGATTGAAACTCCCTGAAAACTACCCTAGAAGGTTGGTGTTACTTATAAAGTAGGAAAACCAGACAATTTGAAATTCAGGCTTGAATGCAGTAATTGGTGAGCATTTCCCAACTGTTACCAATACTTTTCTGTGACATTGCAGTGTTCTCCCTAGGGAGTTTGACTGTTATTGCTTATTCCTTTAGTTGATTGACAAAGAGTCAAGTCATATTCCAATCAATTAATTCTCCCCTTACATGACTGTCTGTAAAAAATTTTGCAGTACTGAATACAAGTAATAAATTCTGCCTCTATCCCTAAAGCTGCTACTTGGATACTATATTCATCTACTATTAAGCTATTCTTAGGTACTCTGAGATGGTCTTAGCAGCTTCTTGTGCCACTTAAGTAAGAATCTTTTATTTTCATTTACAATTGCATACCATCTAATAATTTTTAAACTTGTGACTAGTCTTATCTAAATTCATATGAGTCTGAAGGTTTTTTTAAGCTGAAACTATACATTCAGAAGTAAATGATTGAGCCCATTATTTTACCATCATGTTAGCTCGGACACCAATGTCTTTCTGGATGTTACTTTCACTTGATGATCCAAATTTTCTAAGTAGCGATTAAAGAAAATCTTACTAAGGATATTACTTTTAAATGTTAGTAGGATTCCATATGGCACAGTAGAGTTGAGCACTGGATGTGGAAATTTTTTTGATACATATTTTTCCTCTACCATTGAATGACCTGTTTCTCAAACTGGGAAAAAAGTTACCTTTCACTGCCTCAAATGATACCTCTCGAAAACTATTACAGTAATATCTACTTTGTTTTATTAAGGGCTCTAACTAAAGACCATAAGAAAAATTCTTTTAAGCTCATTTGAATTAAGATGTCTAACTTGAGTGGGGGTGTGAGGCAGTGGGTGTTCGTGCAAGTTTCTTTGTTACTAACATGACTGGGATAAGAACAACAAAAAGTGTATTTATTTTTAAGTTTGACTGTTATTGATAGTTTCCTGATTTAAACAAATAGCTGCCTTTTTTTCATTTCAGTATTTTTTTTTATTTTGAATATTGTTTTGCCTTCCAATTTTGACAGCCTACTTTTGGGTTCAAAAAGAGCAGAGTTTTGTTATTGATAAGCTGGCTAAAAGATGTGGATGGGTATTTCAGCTCTGCTCTGACTGTGGCACATAGAGCTTTCCACCTGTCATCTACATTAAACTAACTCCCACCTTAGTGTTTGTCTTTTATTGCTGTTTGGCTAGAGGTGGGGGTTTTATAGTGCGGATGCTGTAACAAAAGCAGATGTTTGAAAATATGTTGACAGCATGAATTGGTATTATTTTGAAATTCTTCGGTAATCATTCACCTCAGGCCAAAAAAAAGGTGTTGGCTTCTGTGGTTGTAGCATTACTACTGGATTAGAATTTTATGTAGAATTCCTAATAATACTCCTAAAGCTATTATTCTTTGGGTTATTTGGAGAAATGATGGGAAAGTTGTCTGTAGTTTGTTTGGGTTTGATCATTGTGAGTTTAATCTATTTCAGTTTAATCTATTTATGAGTCAGACTAGTTTCATTTTAATACTAGCTAGTATTTATATTGCATAGAGCTTGATTTTCTGTTCGATTTTTTTTTTTTTAACAACTCTACATCCGTAATATTTTTAAACTTTCTTTGCAGTGTTTGCTAGTTCTGAGCCTGTGCCAGGATTCCAGGGAGACACCCTGCAGTTAGCTTTCATCGACCTCAGACAAGTAAGACACTAGTTGTTGTTTTTTTATCCTACTAATTTCCCCTTTTGACCAATGCTGAAGTTATTAAATTCAAGAACCTTTCATGTTTTTGCATTCCCATGTAATTAGTTTTGAAAAGTAGCTATTTGAAGTGTTACTAGTGGCACTATTCCCTGTAATTTAGGATAAAACTGTTTCTCCAGTGTGTTGTTAGGGGGCACTGTGCTACTGGTGGTACTGTTACATGGATATGAGATTGAATTTTGGTCCTGACAATTTTGTAAAGATCCTGTGACGTCTTTTTGCAAGAGTGTACATGTTGCCCTGGTGCGTGCTGGCCAGAATCCATTCTGAGCAATTGCTCCTGCCTACAAAACTACTCCCTGGAGAGCAGAATCGAGCATGGTATTATTTAGCATTTCCTTTCCTTAATTTGTTACATAAAATTCTTTTAACTTTTAAACTGTTAGAAAGCAGCCTTATTCCAACTGGCTGATCTTTATTCTATATCAAATTTAATTTTAAATGCCTGAATATTGGAAGCACTTTTTCACGGTTCTTGCCAAAAGAAAGGTTTTTCCAGACTAAAACCTACTTATCTTCATGTAGTTATTTCTATTCCCTGCTCTCTGTACATTCTGATCCTATATCCACCCATAGCAATTAATTTTCAAAAACTTTTCATACTTGAAGTAAGCTTTTAGAAAGGATTTATTATTTCACAAAATTGCAAGTATGTCATTTAAATAGTGAAATGAATAATTAAGTGCGCATGGAGGGTCTTTAGCTTTCTATGGATGTTGGTGATATTTTTCAGCACCATTATGAGCCCGTCAGTCATCAGAAGAGAAATGTAGAAAGAATTTCATACCAAATTATCTATAAAGTAAGAACATTTTTGCTTTTAATTGTTTAGGTAGTTTTTTTCACAGCAAGATTATGAAAAGGCATTTCAGAAGGGAAAATTCCTGAGGTAAAAGTATTCCAGTTTCTCCTAATAGTTAGAAAGGACTTGATTAGAGCGTCTTTTTAAATGAAAAAGTTAAAAGGTAGAGATGTCTGTCACATCCTCACAGTAATACAACAATGCACAGTATCTACAATGGGATAAGCGTGGTCTACATGAGGAGAATATAGAATCATGACCATAAGATTTGTTCATGTGATACCAGTACATTAGGAGTTCCAGAATTCAGTATGTAAAGATGCACTCTGCCAGACTTCAAATACCACAAGTCTTGCCTTGACTAGCAGCCTTCCTCATTTGGATTTTTTTATTCTTCTTTTATTGTCAATGTTAGAAGTGACTAAACATCTTCCAATTTGTACTAAGTCTGTTTAGTTGAAGGGGAAGGATGTTGAGAGATTTTGGCACCATTTCTGTCATCTACCTAATGGTATAAATCCTTGCAGAGCCTATGTGTGTTTCAAGGGAAAACATGATTTCCAGCTATGCAGGAGGGCAGGGTGTGTTCATACTTGCTACAGGAAATAAATAATATTTTTGTATGTTTTAAGCACCAACTGTTGAGCATGTCACATAAATAGGGATTATGTTTATTATGATAGCTCTCAGTTTATGTTAGCAACTTATATTTAGAATTCTTTTGATGTAGGTAATGCTTTATAGAGGATGTTCTGTATGCCATGTGAATCTAATCGATTTCAGATACTTTATAAACAGCAAAAGTCCAGGCAACACTCTTTATTGGGTTGCAACTGGAACTTGTAGATATAGAATAGTTCTAGTGTATTTGTTTTGGTTTTTACTGTATTATTGCATGCCTCACCAAAAGGTATTGCAAGCACACATTAAAAACATTTACCATTTAGTAAGGATTTGCAGTGTTTTCCCTCTCTTCCTTATTTGTGATCCATTTCTATCTTAATAGAGCGGATGACAGTTCTTTTCAAGAATACTTAGAAAGGCAACAGAGCCTTTTTCAGAAGGTTCTTATAAAAGGTCATGCTTCTGTTTTTTAGTTTGAATTTGATACTTCTTCATGAATTGCAGGATATGAAAGATAAGGAAGTAGGTCCAGTGGTCAGGTTTTACCTGCCCACCCGGACTGTGCCCTGAGGTCAAACTCCTGATATTGGCTGTTTGGTACAGAGGAGCTGATGACAGGTAGGGGCTGATACAAGGGGAAAAGCTTGAACCATATCAAAGCTAAAAGGCAGGAGATTTGGGACTCAGTGAGAGACTGTAGCTAAAAGATGGATCAGCAGGATTGCCCTCTTCTTAAAAAGCAGCTGACCTGCAAGGGAAAAGACTTTATCGTCCTGCCAATCACATGGTTGCTAATGGAAGCCAGTTATCTCAACAACGGCTTACTCTCTCTCTGTTGTACTAGGGCGATGTATAAGATTAATGAGGATTGGACAGTAGAATATTGTAGCACATTTTACTACAGAAGTTGCTTACAAGGAGCCAGTTTGGAAGACAGAGAGGGAAGAGCTACACTTGGATGATTACCATGGAGAGAGGAGCAGCTTTGAAAATAATTGCCATAGATATTTTCGCCCTAACCATTCCTGATCCTCTGTCTTTCCCTGAAGACAATGTGTGGACAGAATGTTGTCCCTCACAAGCCCACTTCTCTTCTCCTTCATTCCACAGACATAGAATAGTAAACAGAGAAACAGTTGGCACGAGAAAGAGTTGCTTCTGAGAAGAGTAGTTAGTAGGAGGAAGCTGTGTAGAAACCCAAGTCAATAAAGATTTTTGTGCTGTTGCCATAACCATAGTATCTCAGCGTCTCACAGAGGTGACTTGGTGTCTTTGGCTAATCACACATAGTGCATATTAATAGAGAATCACGTGGCCATGGTCATCTAGAAACTTGCAGCTCCAGCTAGTTTAGCAGTTCCTAAAGCAGCAAGCAACTGCTAAGAAAACTGGGATAGATTCATGGTTCTCCACAGCTGCAGTAATTGTGTCATGCCTCATGCCATTTGTCTTACTGTGTAACCTGAGGTCATACCTACATGCACCCTTTCACCCCACTTATTTAAAGCCATTGAGAGGCAGGCCAGCTCAGCAAGGCGATTATCAAAGTAGCATGTGCTGCTTTGAAAAGACTGGTCTCTAGCATCTTGTGAAGATGACCCAGCTCTCCTGTGGCCTGCATCGCTCTCAGAAGATAAGCTTTTGCTACTGTCTGTATAGGGAGCCTGGGTAAATACTGCGGTGGCCCAAAGTGAGGTGGAATGAACTTTGGGGATTTTGCTACCAGTTCAGGTCCTAGGTCAATTGGAATTAACCTTCAAAAGTAAACAGGTTTTAGTTCGTCCTACTTTAATTAGTCTCTGAGGAAGCTCAGCCTCCAAGATGAATTAGTTTTGTCCTGGTTATGTTCTGTTCTTCAGTGCCTAAAGACTAGAGTTACAGTTCTGGAATGTGAGGCAGTTTCTTGGATGTCCTAGACCAGGGGTTCTCAAACTTTTTAACCAGGGGGTCGGCGCACGGATGCAGTGGCAGGCAGTCATCTGCAGCTGCTTGGTTCCCCCCCCAACCCCTGGCGGGGGGTTCTGTAAATACCAGGGGGGCTGATTGAGGACCCTGGGGGGCCATATCTGGCCCACAGGCCGTAGTTTGAAGACCCCTGTCCTAGACACTTAAATACTGTGAGGAAGAGGCCTGAATCTTACAATTTGTGCCTTATTCTTTGGAGAGCCATTGTAGTGTGTAGCGGACAGGAACAATAACCTTGTGGTAGCCTGAGAGGTCAACAGTTGCTGTCCTAGGGCAAATTTCCTAATTCTTAACCAACTGTGTTGTAACAAATGCCTATTCTTGAAATCAAATCATTGCCTGCAGTGGTATAACCTAAGCTGCAAATGTAGCTTGACTTTTTTTCACTTTTGACTTCACAAGTTGTTTCTGGTGTTTCTCCCCACCCCAAGCACTACTTCAGTTTTAAACAGGCCTTGTTCCTCTACTGTCTGATCTCAGACAAGTACTCAGCTAGCTTGATGATTGTGGAATTTCCTTCTTTTGCCAGGGGTAAGGAGAGCTGTGTCTCATCTGTGTTCTTTTGCCGCTTATGTACACGTTAATATCCTCCAGTTGCTGTCAGTGCTGATCCTGCAACAGGGACAACCATCTCAAGTGACCGTAATCAGGTGCCGTTGGCAACCCCAGAGTTAAGCAACCACCATATCAGTATCTCCACCCACATGGCAACATAGAGTTTGAAAGTCTGATAGTGGTGTCCCCCAGTCTGGGAGGCCAAGGGCTGTGACCCACAAAGTCCATAAATTCTGCATAGGTATGGGAAAAAATTCTCAAAGATTTTCAGCAATTTTGGGGTTTTGCTAGTATTAGAGAGAAATTAGGCATAAAATCATAATGCAATTAATGCAAATAATATATAATGTGCCATGGAAACATTAGAAGATATGTTTTTGACAGGCTTTTGTTTGCTGTCTGTAAATAAGCGTGTGGATAAGCACTTCTATGAGCTCAAGTTATTGGTAACGTACAATATGTATTCTAAAAATCAATACCTGATATTTAAAAGTATAATACATTTTCTTCTGATTCCAAAGCATAATAGAAATTACATTGATAGTTTCTTGGATTGCTTGTCCATTTACTTTGTAATGTATTTTCTAGCATATTGTTGGTGAGAAATATTGCTAACCTGAACTGTAGTGTCGCATGTGACAGATGTAAGTTTATTTGAAGGAGAAAATTTTTACTAGTACTTAATATAGTCCTCCTCTTTCTTCTTTGCTTCTCATTCATCACTGAGAGAGGATAGTTTCCTTCTGATAAACTCAAAAGTAACTTACTGTATGTAGGAACTGTGTAACAGATCACTGGGCTTCAATCCCAGCCACGGGATTGTCTGCCACTAAAGGCAGGCTGACAGCTCATTCTTCCCCACTGTTTTCTTTGCAGTGTTTAATTTGAATTAATTTCCTGTGGTAGGAACTGCATTTCAGTTCTGGCTTGTCTCTGATTCCCCCAACATGCAGCATGCCGAAGCTTTCCCCATCTGTGTTCCTGTGGAGAACGCTCCTGAGCCCTTCAGTAGACCTCAGAGAGTAAGTTGCAGCCTGTTGCCAAACTTGCTCACCGCTCACTGTTTGGAGGTCGAGGGCTCTAGAGGTGTGCTGTGGCTTCCTTCACAGGCTGCCAGCCCACACAGTGCCTGGACTTTGAAATTAGTAGGGTACACCCACCCCTGGCCTCTACACCAGAGAAGAGTCTTGAGTTGAAAAAAAAAAAAAAAATCAGGATTTTCCAAGAGGGAGAAATCCCTAACAGTATGTTTAGGAGAAACTCTTAAAAACTTCAGAGTTTAAAGATAAAAGTAAGCCTCTTTTTCATAAGGCAACAGTTTGAATTTTTAATTAGCAAGTAGTATAGAATATTTCATCTTTTGCTTCCTGAGGGAAGTGGTTGTTGAGACTTTCATCTTCACAGAGGCTCTTTCACAATGCTTACTGATCCCTTTCCCCCTGCCATGCACTCCCCAGCTTCTCTGAACAAGCAGAGGAGCATGTTACATCTGTAACGTGAAGCCCAGCCTGGGGGTGCTATGTAATGGGATTTGTGCTTCTCCAATTTTCAGTGCAATGCTGCTTATTCAGCTAAAGAAAGGAGCTCAGATTTCAGACAGCAGCAAAACAGGAGTTGCACCTCGCTGGATTTCAGACCATAGATCCTCACTTTGCTGGGGCAGGAAAGCAACAGTCATACTGGCCTCCCCCTTCTCCATAAACTGACTCTGCACTAAAGCAGGAGGGCTTGAGGCACACTGTGAGCACAACGGGACACTTCAGTACCTCATGTGTTTGCATCATTCAGGGGTAGCATGCGTATACGTACCCGCGTCCAAGATGACAGGTTTTTTAGTAGAGCATTTGCGTATAGTATTTAGCACACTAAATGTGTGTTATCAGCTCGTGGGGACACACAATGTCTTTTCAGAGTGCTACATTCTTACAGGTAAATGGGAATTCTTCACACAAACATGTCGATTTGTTTGTAAGCACTTATATTCCCCAATGAAATGTCTTACTTTTGATTTCTCCCTTTCAACTAAATTCTGTGAAGCCTGTAGGTAAATCACAGTAGTCTCAGATCACAAGTTGTGTGTATAGGTATCTGCGAGGAAGACCTCAATCAGTGCTCTGTACACAGAAACAAGCCAGCTCATTACCGGGATGGGATTTATACCTGCCAGCTGGTAAGAATTAGGAAGCTTTGGAAACAAACGCACAGAAATTAGCAGCGGGAGGTCAGAAACAAGCAGGGCTTTGGATACACTATCTTGATAAGGATTTGCAGAATCAAAGCAGGATGGCAAGTCAGTCATTTCCTGGCAGTAGGTATTTCTACCCTGTTACTGCCAGGAAGTAGGAGCACACGTGCCAGGTATTAGGTGCATGTTCTTTGGGACATTAAATCATTCATCAAATTCAGTGCAAAACAGATTGTATCTAGCTCAACATCTGAATGCTCCCTTTTCAGCAGAGAAGAGCAAAAAACATGCCAGTAGCATACCAAGTTTTTGTTCTAGATCCTCGCTTACTGACAATGAGGAGGCATACCTGAAAACAGGTTTGAAAAACTCAGTGTACAGATGCTGTTACTTCACTTCAGTAGCCCTATTGATACCTTACTTAACTAAGATGATACTCATATGGCCATTTAACTACAAGGTACAGTACTCCATCTGTGGCCAAAACCATACCAGTTCCTCCACAAGAAAGTGTAGTAGATTAAGCATTATACCTTTCACCACATAGTCTTTTGTGCACAAACTGAATGGCATCTCCTAATTGACAGTAAAGAAAGCTGTAGGTACCTCAACTGTGGAGGTTATAAAAAATAAGAAAATAATTTTTTTGTTGTTTCTGTAAGCTAGTTCATCTAAAGGATACAATCCTCTTAGGTCTCTGCTTACTGAACCAGATACGCACAAGAATTAGGTGAGCTGACAAGAAATGTGTACTGCATATTTAGAAAATGACAGAATTTGTGAAGCGCTGGCTCAGCTTGACTTAGAGGCCTGCAGATAACAGCCTTAGCATAAGAACATAAGCCTTAGCTGAACAAGAAGGGTTTTTTTTGCTGTTAGGTGAATTTATAACTTTTGGAACTGAGGCAGGATATGACATTTATTGATCTCATTTATCATGTCAAGTGTTTCACCTGCACTTCTTAGAGCAGTGTAGGGGGGTTCCAGCTTCTAAATACTACCATCATAGAAATTACTAAGAGTTACAGCCAAAGAGGTTGATCAAAGCAGATTATTACCCCCCCCCAAAAAAAAAAAAAAAAAAAAAGCAAAAGCTGCTGTCATGACTATTTAGATGGACATGTCTGAGTCCCTATCGAAGTATTACTAGCTGTCACATTTAATCAGGTTTCAGCTCTTCTTAGTCATGAGTACTTTCACAAGAACAGGTCTAGAAATACTTAATCAATTAATTCAAAACCTACAGAGCTATTGTTATGATGAAAACTTCATATCTGTAGAAAACCTTTCTGTTCAAGAAGGCTTATCCCATAGTTACAGAGGAAGTTCCTGTAAGATCATGACCTAGTTAGCCCTAAAATTGTATCCGTGGTAGTTGAAGTACATATTCCGTTTATACCCTGACTGTAATACCAGAACCCAAAGGCTTCAGTTTTCTTGGGCAAGATACTAAATTTCTTCAATGACTGGCATGCTACATGTCTGGGAGACTATTTATGAAGCAGCCATTTCCAAGGACGTTATGAGAGGAGACAATAAATAAGCTTTATCTGGAAGTTTTATTATTTTGCAGAAGGACCTGTTGGTAGAAAAGTTTCAGAAGTTTCACTTTCAGAAATTTCTTAATTAACAGATCTCTTGCATGAATTAGGAGTAATAGATCCATGTGCCTATTATATTTGTAAACTCCTACTTACCCTTTCTTTGAGTCACTGATACACATCCCATTCAGTGGAAGTTCTTCAGAATCATTCAGTTATTCTAGTTTTCTTCTGCTAGCAGTTTTGCTCCCCATCTGATCCTCACCTTTATTTTTGTCATATAAGAAATTATGTAAATGCAAGGAAGGAAGATTTGGGTGCCTGACTTTCCTGAAGTTTGTAAATACATTATATGAATCTGTTGTCATCCTGCTGACAGCCTGTTGCTGGAGGATCTCTGGCATTGTGTCTGGGCCCTTCTGTAGCCCTGAGCTGATGGATGGAGTTCAGTTTTGGAGCCCTCAACTCCACAGAACTCCCTCTGAATCCTGTGGGTGGTATGTGGCTCCTATGAGTAATGAACCAGCATTGTTAATTGAACAACACAAGAGAAGAAAATTATTGTTTTCCTTCAAGTTACTTATTATTTGTATTCTCTTAACGTCTGTGCTTCCTGGTCTCCCATCAGGGAACCATAGGACTGGTAGCTATATTAGTTCAGTAATTTCTACCCCAAAATTGCATACATCCTCCAGCCTTAGCTAAGCTGGTAGTATCATTGGTATGTGGTATGTATGGGGTGACACTACTAACCCCTTAAGCCTGCAGATTTGCCTTCAGTATTTTTTCAGTTGCATTAATATATTTAGGTTCCATTTCTTCTCTCAAGTATCTGTCAATCACAGGCAGCAGTGACAATATGCTGCTTTTTTTCCTTTTGCTAGTGTCTTCTGTGAAAAAGAAAATTAGTCAGTCTCTTCTTTGGAAGTCACTATAGGGCAAATGTAAAGTCCAGTAAAGTCAAAGGAATCTCTTACAATGAGAAAACAAGAATTGCTCTCCATTCAGAACAGTAACACAAGGAAGGAATTGCATAGACATAGTAAGGCAAGGACTTGAGTAAATGAAATGTAGCTGATAAGTGCTTA
>JAVJGJ010000062.1:26954740-26969486 GCA_035590215.1 Microhierax caerulescens
TAGCTGATAAGTGCTTATTCATTTGGATCATAGTGTCATTAAAAAAAAATCATATGTTCAAAAGTGTTTGTACAGTAGGTACAATAATGTGACACTGATTTTCAGCTGAGTGTTTTAGCACTGCAGAAATACAAATGAAAAAAATATTATTCTGACTATCTGACTGCCTCCAGTCAGTCAGTGAAATCTGGGAGATTAAACCCTTTTTTTTCTTTCTGTTAGTACAAAGATACTAACAGGTGGCAAATGAAATTATTTAATTTTGTACTGCTATGTAAATAACTGCTTTCTGAATTAGATGAATTAATTGTACTATAAGCAAGTATGACTGAACCAGCACATTCTTAGACACAGTTTTATATCATATTGGCTTGTACCATGTTAACATATATGGCTGTTATGAGCGTGTCAGGTTTGGAGCAATTTGTCATCTTAAAAGTTACACAGATCTAAAGAATATTGAAATAACAAATAAAGTGTACATAGAAGATTCACATATAGGTTATGTTTTAAAACCTCAAGAAAAACTCTCGGAGAGGACTTCACCTAGAGCATTAGTAGCAAAGGAGCAGTGTAACTTGGAACACCCTGCAATCATAGAAGGAGTGACAGTGGGAAAAAAAAGGAGGAGGAAGAACAGAAATACAAAGCAACGGGAAGGGGCAAGGGGGAAGTCAAAAGATTAATAGACAGAAGCAGTAGATGAGGGGGAGAAAAGAACAATGTAAAGATACAGGATGAAGGACAAAAAGTTCCTGTCTATAAATTTGCTTTATTGTTCTTATCCTTTTATTTCTATGTTCATTTTCCGTGGTTTATGCTGAGACCCATTAAGAACATTTCTTTTTTAAACAGTAGAAATTTGAAGAGATATTTTTACCCAAAGGGAAGAAAGGACTTTCAGTACACGGTTAATGGTGTATAAAGGCCATGAAACCATCAGGTTGCCTTATTCCCCGGAGAGCAAAGCTTTCCCGGTTTCAGTGGTGTGCCTCCAGGAAATCATTCCAGGAGGACACACAATTAGCCCACACTCTTCCAGAGTACACAGTGTAACATGATGCAGTTAAACCAGAAGACAGTTTTCATCTTTTGAGCCTGTGTAAAACATCAGTTGAGTATCTTACCTGAGATCTGTAAGAGAACATAGGCCATCAGATATTTTCCCATAGAAAGGAACATATAGTAGATACACACTAAAAAATGCAGGTTTAAAACCTGACTTATTTTCAATGTAACCTGAAAAAGTGCTGAGCCAGCCTTTGTAAGTGGAACAACTCAATGCATTCAGTTTCTTCATTCTTTTTGCCAGTTTAAAGTTTAAATAAAAATATTTGCCCTTGCTTAGGGTGTGTGGGAAAGGCATTAAAAGTGGCTCTTTCATTTTAAGCACTAACAAGATATTGAGCCCTGTGGAAGGATACATTTAATAATATAGTTGAGATGGATATCCAAATGATAGTTTTGGAATGGTAATATGTTCATTATAGTGTCTAACTCTTGCATGCATTGACATAGAGGATAGTTAAAAAAAGTTCACAGTGAAACAGAGTAATATTGAATAATTCCTAGACAGAAATACCCAGGTAACTGTGGAGGCGGGGGGAACCTGCATAACTGGTAGATTGAAAAGACAGGAGCTAAAAACTCAAATAACAGTGTAAAACAGTCCCTGTAGCTTAATTAAATAAAACCAATAATGTGATTTAAACTTCTTTGAGTTAAAATTACTTTAATAAGGGTGTTAATTACTAGAGGATTAACACTGCTTACATGTGATAATAGATGTGGTCAGTCAATAAAGGGTGAGAATAATGTTCGTTTAAGAAGCAAAAGAATCTAGCACAGGATTACTCACCAGAAAGGGATAACATTTCAAAGTGGCAAGTAAAATCAGAGGAAGAGGTTTTCAAATTGCAGGAGGCATTAGAGGCTGAATTGTGCCAGCATTACTCAGCAAAAGTTCCATCTATATTGGCAACTGTTGGAGCTAAAATGGGAAGAGTAATTATTACAAATTACTTATTACGTAGTTTGGAATTATTCTGTCTTCCAGAGAAATTGTAACAAGTAATTTTTCGGATGAAACATTTTAAGAAAATACTGTCACCTGAGAATTGAGTAGAAAAGGCACGTTCTAAAGGAAAAAGATTTAACTTTTAAGGAGAATAATTTCTTGAAGATGTTTTTCGTAGAAAATAAGTAATATTGAACTATTGACATTAAGCAGAAAGGGGTTTTCCTCATCTCTTTGCAAATGTAGCAGCAGGAGAAGAAAGATCTTTTGCAAGAAGGCCACAAAAAACAAATTCTGAGTTGTCCAGGTTTCTTGTTACTGCAACTTACTGGGCTCAGAAGCCTTTGCCAAACCAGGTAATCTAGACAAGCAAAACAAAAACAAGTACCAGGATTTTATATGGGCTGTAGTATTTGCTAAAACACTTTTAGATTCATTTGATAGATACAAATGTGGAAGTAAACACCTTGTGGTAGCTGAAAAGAAAGTGAAGGTTGTCTGGGAAAGAATATGAAACTTCTGTCTAGTGATTATGGCTTTGCTTTTAACTTGTCTGTATTTACATTCCTGAGCTACTGATTGTGGAATTCCTTGTCCAGTGGTTTCCAGGTCTAGTATAGCTTTCCCTAAGGGGTGTAACTTCATCTACTATGAAGGGTAGTTATGCAGCCATACCCTGAATGCACTACTTTAGAAGAAATAACTATCTGTTTATGGTAAACTCATGATGAGCACATCTGTGTCTGTGCCTTATGGATTGCATTGGATTTTTGTTTCTGGATGCAAAGAAAATTATGCTGGTTTCTGGCTTATTACATCTTAGATTTCAGTGGCTTTCCACATATTGTAATGCAGCACCCAAGATCAGCTGAGACACTTTATTGAACAGTTGCTGTATTTATATCTGCTTCCTCCATAGGCTTTTCAGAGATGCCATGTATATAAATTAAGTGTTGAGGGCTTTGATGGCCACCTAAGAGAAGAATATGGAGCACTGAGACTGATTGATTTATTTATTTATTTTAGATCTGCAGCTTTTTGAGAACCACACAAATCTTAAAACTAAAAAGTTATAGATTAAAAAATAATTATTCTGTTGTGTTAAAACAAACTATTTTCCCCTACCTCCCAGAACCCCAGGTTACCTCAGTGGAGATGTTGTCTTTCATAGTGCACGCTAGAGATCATGGACCTTTATGGAGAACAAATGCTGCAGATTGAAGAGATTCTCATAAGCCTGATAGACCTGATGTTCATCTTGCTGTTAGGTTGGAAGCCCCAATCTCTGTAACAATGTAATTTCAGTATTTTTCTTACTTACACAAAACACCTCTGGTGTTTTGGTCCAAGTCAGAATATGACAAGAAATAAATGGAAAGCTAAGAAAAGGAAATATCCTGTTGCCACAGAATTGCTAATTCCCAGTGGCCAAGTTGGCAGCTTCCTGGGTCAGTTCTGTGAGCTGAAGTCTTTGTCTCCTTTGTGAGCACAAGGCTGATGCTGTGGAGCTGTGCCATGCTTATTTGTCTTCCCATAGGCACCAGTTTACATTTGCACACCAGAGCCATGTATCTAAAACTCCTTCCTTCAATCCTAGAAGTAACTGGACTGAAATTTAAACCTGGAGTTGTAATTATACTTGAGCAGACCACTACGGATGTTTAGTTCTAGGGTACAGCTGCCTGATTTTATAGATTAGATGTGCATGTTGACAAGGATAGTTTGGATTAGTTAGCGCAAAACAGCATTTGTCAGTTAATGACTTTATGTGGTGTAGTATATATACTGACCTCTGGTGAAACTGCAGGCATCTAGCGTTACTCATATGGAAACTACTAGAGTATTAAATATGGCAGAAGGGACAAGAGTGTTCAATTTCAGACCTTAGTATAGAAGTTGAATGTATCTAAATGTGTCTAAATTTTATTCCAGTTAAACCAAGTTAGATGATTTTTTATTAGTCCCACCTTCTGTAAACCAGAAAAGGTGGTTAAAATCTAATTTTAATGTAGGATTTTGAAAATTTTGAGTACATCTTTTCAGTGAAACACCTCAAATGGGTTTTTACAGGAAGGCTTGAGACAAATGATACAGTTTTAATCCCCAGGAAACTTACTTTAAGGTACTGTGCCACATCACGTGCTATTTATGGCATTATTTCGTAGATGAGCAAATAGTTTAAAGCAAGCCTGTTATAAGTCTCATACAGTTGAAAAAACTGCTTACAGAAAATTTAAGTTTAAATAAACTGAAATGTAAAAATTGCCACTTCAATTAGCAATGATTTTAGTAAACGTCATTAAGTACTACTGGCAAACCTGTGTTTAAAAGAAAAAAGCAGAAGCCAAATAAAATGACAGCTTAAATTTAACTATGGGATATTAAATGCTTCATAATTTTGACAGCTGAAATTCTTTTTTCAAAGTCTCATTCAGGTCAGAGGCAGATGTCCTGTTCTGGAGGGCTGTACTTGTCACCACTGTGTGCTGTTTGAGCATGTACGCCTCTGCATCAGAAGCTCAAAAACAAAAACAGCTGAATGACCTGACCATTGCATAATACACAGTTTTTAATCCACACAAATTTTACCATTGACATAGTTTTATGCTTTGTTTAAAGGGACTTCGTGTACAGGCTAACGGGCTTGACAGGAGCAATTTGGCCCAAGCCCATGCCCTCTGGAGCCTGACTGTCTGCCAGGCTCCTGCTTTTCAAACTCTTCCCTGTCTCTAGACTCAAAAGACGGTTCTTTTGCTACTAGTCCAGCTTATTCTTTAATGATGTACAACACCACGCTTCATAATAAACATTTGCACTGTAATTAAACAAATCTTCTTTGAAGACTTATTCCTTGTTGCTACATTGTGTATTTCATAGGGCCTAGCTATTTATATTTGCCTCGGTGACTATTTTTTAGTGAATTTCTTCAGATGATACATCTTGAGCTCCTTGAAGTTTTAAGGGGATTTGTAAAAATTATACATTACGAGTGTTTTTCTGGTTATGGTAACAGCAACAAGCTTTTTCATGTGACTTCAATAGCAAGCATGTTATTTTGTAGGCAGGCCTACGTTCATTTGAACTGCCAAAGAATAAAAAAATTATTTGGGCTTGCTCATGAATATAACAAGACCAGGCATCTCTCAAAGTGTACCTCAAATCCAGATGTTAGGAAATAATTCTGCCCTTTGGAAGAATGTAGATTGTAATGGGTTTATTTGAATACAAGTAACTTCTGTTTTTTCTTGACATAACAATTCCAGGTGGTTCAACTGTCATAATCTCTGAATTTATACATTGTACATTATGAATGTGTTAAAGATTGTATCCCAGCATTCATGATAATGAAAGAGATGATTTTTCACTTATAAATTTGACACAGATGGAAATATTTAAATATAAACGCGTTTCATTCTTGTGAGCAGTTAAATGTCCCCAATTTAGGCACAATTTCTAAATGTGTAGTGCTTTAAAAAAAAAAAAAAAAAAGGCACGTTTTAATGCAGTGGCTTAAAACTGAAAGACACTGCCTTTCTAACACAAACTATCCTTCCTTTGAAAATCCGGGGCTCAGTTTTCAAAGCATTGCCTAGGAATTTAGCCTGCGACCCCCATTGACACTAATGGGAATTGCATAGCTAAATCCCCATAACATCACTTTGAAAATGCATTTGTTATACCAATCCAGAAAAAGGGTAGCATAAACTATAGGGAGACATTCACAGATCAACAGATCAGTTTACGCTTTGAAATACAAGACCGATGTGTGTTATTCCAGTTATGTGATCAGTAGGAGGGATTTTAAAATTCACCGCATTCACAAAATAAGTCACCAGGAGTAAATAAAACAAAATATTTTGGCAAGTGGCAGGCAGACTTGCTAACAGGCTAACAAGGTATTTGTCAGCAGTAACGAACACCTACTGATTGAGTGATAATGGCATTTGGTTGGTACACTGTTATTCTACAGTTAGCAGACTCTTGTCTTTTTTCCTTGTAAGCTGGACTTAGATATCTGTATTTTAAATACTTCAGTTGTTCCCTTGTGACCAGGAAATGTTTGGAGTGAACAAGACTTGTCTTTGTCTAGTTCTGATTCTGGTCTTTCACGTTTTAGTTCCAATCTAGTAAGTGCTTTCATGGTGTGCATGCTTTAATAAACAGGGAGATAACATTTGATGAACTAATGGGGGTGTTATCTTCATGTTCATGCAGGGGTTTTTGGTTAATTTGTTGGAAATAAGTGTATACCTGTGTGACACATATTCATGTGTACTTGTGCATGAAACATTAGCAGAGACTAGAAAGAAAGTATCGTTGTTGTGTAGCCATGTTATTGCAGTGCCTGTGAGTCCCGGTCATGGACCATGGCCCTATTGTGCTGGGCAGAGTATAAGTATTTTAACAAAAGAAAGGCAGCGCTGCCTCGGAGTTCACAAACCGATGTGATTATAGCTCCACTGAAAGGTTAACACTATGTCAGAAATTATGAAACAACAATGATTCTGGTTGACAGGCTTCCTCTTCAGTCATCAAACCCATTTGTTCTTCTGAATACAAGGTGTGTGTGTATAGGTACGGTGTGAGCTCCTTTTGGTGGGAAATGTTGAGGAGTGGGATGTTTGTGAGTGGCTTTTGTGAGTTTACTGCTTTTAAATTAAAAAATCTCTTTCATCTTTAGCTCCAAACCCCAATAAAAAATAGTAATAATTGAAATATGTATGCATTTGCTATTCCTTTATCTTAATGACTTAAATGATACATAACTAACAACAGTCATGGAGCTTTTTTCCTGTGTCAAAAGCCATGCATCCTCAAGGGAAAAATTGTAATGCTATTTCTGTACTCTTTCCTAAGAAAGGATTGGGTGTAGCTTGCAGTTGTGTATGCTTGGCACTGTTCATTTCCCAGAAGAGTTCACCAGTATTCTAGGCCTTGGGATTTTTTTAATTAAAGAGGTCAAAATCCATTATATCAAAATTTCAAAGA
Organism: Microhierax caerulescens; assembly: GCA_035590215.1. Lineage (NCBI taxonomy): Eukaryota > Metazoa > Chordata > Aves > Falconiformes > Falconidae > Microhierax > Microhierax caerulescens. Next base: position 26,961,747 of record JAVJGJ010000062.1, read on the forward strand.
ATTTACCAATTAGCTGTAGTCTGCAATGCCCAGCAGGTGGCTTTTATACTATTAAAGGGAGATTGTTTCCATCTCTGATCAAAGCAAATACAAAACAAAGGAAAATATAGAATATTTTGCTGTACACACTGCAAACCACACGCTGTGTAAATTATAGGTGAAAACTGTACATGAGACACTCTTCAGTCATACCACTTCAAGAAAAAAATCGATATATTTTCACACTGTTCCTCATGAGGATTTTAATGGTAATGTCTAAATCTGTTTAGATTACTAATTATCTGAGAAGATTAGACAGCTGAGAAGATGAGACAGCTTGCTATTTCCTAAAATGAAGATTTTAGCATTTTCCTATTTAAAAGTAAAAGTAAAAATACACAATTAAGTAGATTAATGAATTTGCTAGAAGTGAAATTGGTAAAAGCTGAGCATGCCAGAATGCCGCAAGATGCAAAGAAGTTCCAATTTGCACCTTTCAATGAATCTAAACTTCCCCGATTTTTTGCCTACTTAAAAGAATGTTTGTGACCTCTTGACCCTTTTTGTTATCCCTTACTCGGAAAGGCCTTTATTCTGTAAGGCTTAGGTATAAAAAAATAAAAAGAGCGTTAATGGCATAACAGTCCTTTCTGATCACCCTGTGTAAGATGTTTATGCAAAGTGTCAATAGAAGCAATTGGCCTAACAGTGTGACAACCTGCTTTGCTTGGAAATGGGCTAATCTCCTGTTTGGGTTATCCAGAGGTCAGGTAAGGATTTCTTTTTTTGCACTCCCGTAGTGCCTGGGTAGGTAACCTGCAAACACTGCAGGGCAAAAATCAGAAGCAACTGAGCCCGAGAATGCCACAAAGCATTTTTTTTAATCTTTCTCTTCTTGCTTTTCCCGATTGTTTGTTTTTTTTTTTTTCCCGTGCCTTCGTTAATTTTTGGCTTCCTGGTCCCATCCCAGAGCATCTGAGTGTACAGCACATGACGATGACAGGGACTCTGCCAGTATCATTATCTGCTGCTTCACTTTGTTGGGTTGGTGTGTTGGGTTTGTTGTTTGGGGTTTTTTTTTCCCCAAACAGGCATCATCATCCCACTCTTTTTTGAAGTTCACGTGGAAACCTACTTTAAATCTCAGTTTTTGAGGGCTGCCCCTGTTGCCCTGTCACAGCAGGCTGGAACTCAATAAGCACTCAGGCAAGCATAGCGGGCCAGGCAATGGGCCTTGGCGGGCTGCATGCTGTGAACTCCTGCCTCACTGAATCAGCTTCTGTGTGTTTTTATAACTGCCTTTTTTTTCCCTGTTAATTATGCCCCAAGGCTGTGGAAAGACAGCATTTATCTGTTTCAACAGACTAAGCAGCAAGTGTTCTGACATGTTTATCAGGCAAATTGTACCTGACAAAAGGTAATTACACATGCAGCAAAGTCCAGAAGTAACTGGGTGATTAGGGGTTAATAAACTCTTTAGCATAAGAAATATTTGGCTTGTAAGCAAGGAGAGTGGGCCAGAAGGACATAACTGATAGCAATAGGTTAAAAGAATTACTTTTTGTTGGTGAAATACTTGACTTTCCGTAAAGGTAAGCGGGATATTAAGTGCACAACGCCTCAGTTTTAGCCCCAGCTCCTGAATCACTGGTGCCTATGGTACAGCCAGAGCCATTTGCTGACACTCTTGCTACTTCAGAAGAGATAACAGCACCAGTCCTACTTGTACTAAGGTACCTTGATAATTTACAATTAGGATTTTTGTAGTGTAACCAACACATTTGGTGTTGTCCAATGGACACTGCCCCCATTTCTATCTGCAAAGCCCCCATCTCCTTTGTCTCTGTTGCTGTGTTGACTCTATGCATAGCTAGTCTGCAAAGTTGCGTTCTCTTCAAAGATTATTCCTGACAGTTGCTCAAAAGTAAAAAGGAAAGGGCATCTGTATGATATCTGAGGATGTGACAAGAAGCTCAAACAACATTGAAAGAGCCGGATGGTCAATTCCAGCAGCTCCCAGTGCACAAAATTCTCACTTAATTATAAGATGGCCTAAATACAGGACTGCGGCTGAGCTGCCTAGGCCTTTAGGTAATATAAGACAAAGCTTTACTGAACAATGATTACCAGTAATTTCTAGCCAAATGTGGCTGTATCGCGTAGATATTGGGAAAGAGAAAGAGAACTGATGTTGAAGAATAGGTGCAGGTGTCCTATTTGAAACCAGAATTCTGACCCTAAAATCTTAGGGATTCTTGAGAACATTTTTCCCCCTGTGGCATCAATATTGTAATGTTTTGTGTTAACCAAACCCATTAGGTCTTAAAGTAAGAATTATTTTATTAAAAACAAACAAAACCAGTTCAGTATCTTTTACAATAAAATAATTGTGTTTAAAATAAAAGTCTTCTAATTAAAAATAGCAATGTTACCTGTATAATGTAAGAGATTACTCTAGCCTTTTATTTAAATATATAGGAAGACCTTTTTTTCCAAGTGGTATTTATTTCTAGCAGAAAGAGCTAAAGTTAGACATAAAAGGCATTTAGGAAATACATAGACATGAAGAAAGTTAGAAAATTGAAGTATTGTAGGGCGTCATTCAAAATGCAAGTGCAGAACAGCCGCCAGAGGCTGAAGTTACCTATAATGTTAGAAGTATGTGTGTGACTAATAACATGGTTTGAGAAGGCAGCACTGTTTCATATACAGTAAAAGGAACATGGTGCTCTCTGGTCATCAGCCTGATGGTTCCAAGATGTTGCATAATGGTTCCACTTCTGTCACACCTTTGGAAGAGACAAATCCTCTAAGGCAGAAGTGTATTACCATATCTGTCTTGTAAATATAAGTAAGGAATTGGACAGTCTACTGGACACTGTATCTGCTTTACTAGAAAGAATTTTTTTTTTTGGTAAAAACTCGGAGACACACACCAGGTACACACACTTCTTTGTAAATTATTCCTAGTTAGACCCTTCCCTTGCTTGCATGGAAGCATATTCTGCTTCATTATAAAATTCTCAGGTATAGCATTGCCTGTCTTAGCTTATTTTTCATGGTTGTTATGGGATAAAGAGACTACAACAGTGCCATTGTTCTGGCATAGTAGAATACATATATATTTGGTTTGTTAGGTGCTTCACAGTGTTTCAGCTGTGTGATAAGTGGGTTCTGACAGAACACCCTCGGGTGTTCCTTAGGCGGGGCTGGGTGGCTGACTAACAGCTAATGGTCTGCACTGCCTCCAGACTCTGAGAGTAGTGGAAGAGTGCCTTTCTGTCTGCTTTGAAGTATTTCCCATATATGTTGGAAAGATGCATGCACAAAATAAATATTTTTCCTATTGCAATTTCAAGGCAAACAATGCACATTCTAACCTCGAAGAAGTCACAGTCAAGCAACACCAGTGTGATGTGCTACACTGTGTGGATTTTGATTGATTTTTGAGGCAGGAAAATATTGATAAATATTTTTTATTTATCAACAGGATCTGCTCTATGCACGTGTTTCTCTTACTACAGTACAGTGTACGTCAGTGTGGACCATTCCTTGCTAGACAATACATCTCATTTTCAGTTGTGGTCTTGATAATAGCTACAGTTTTAGTGGCTAAAATAGTAATAGGGAAATGTTGCTTTAATTTGGCCTTCAATAGGTTGATTCTAGTTGTCACAGTCAGTAAGAACTACTGTCACAGAATCAGCAAATTCTCCTGTACTTAATGCTTCACAACTGAGGAGCCTTGGGGTGAGCTCATCTGAACTTAAATACCCTAATTTTTATATTATTTTTTTAAAATTGTAGCTGATACTCTTTTTGGCAAAATTAACACTTTTACGGTTAGACTTGCCCTTGATACAATTTTTCTTTTTCCATGTTAGTAGTAATCACAGTATTTAAAAATGTGGAGATTTACAACCTTCTTTTATTTCAGTGGAACATAACATTTCCCACGTATTACATCTCTGTAGTATGAGTCACATCAGCATGTCAAGCCAAATCCAGAAAGTATTTTCATTGTATCTCCACCCTAAGTGCCATGTAACATTACCAAAGGCTGTTCCCTCTTTTTGTGGTTTCGCACACACCTAGTCCCTGTCACAGTATAAAATCATTTTAATATGCATCCATTGTGAATGAAAATACAGAAAAAATATAGGGGGAAAGTTGGGGCTTTTTTCTTTTTTCATGAAGATGTTGGCCACGTTTTCATGATGAATTTCATGTAGCTATCTGCTTGCATAAACTAAAAAAAAAAAAGAATTCTTGCATCTTCATGTTCTTCTGTTATTTTCAAGAATCTTTATGTATGAATTTCAAGATAAGTTTATCATTTACTAAAATACAAATCATCTACCAAGGGATTAGGTAGGCCAGTGTTTCATTGTCTTTCCAAGGGTACGTTCAAAATACACGAGGTAGCCAAAATATTTTCTGCATCTTTGAATGGATGAGCTGTCTTCTAGATCATGTGCCTATGGCCAAGACAGTCCCACTTTAATAGATGCCTTTCTATACAAGGAAGAGGAATTAAAGTGCTTCATTTAAATAAGACACATTTTTGTAGAAAAGGCAGTGAAAATCATAAAGGAACAAAGCAGCAAAAGCTGAAACAGAGCAGAGTCAATAATACACCTGCCACATGGCTGCAGGAGTGAAGGTGAATGTGGTGGTGTGCTCGAGGGAAGCTTTGTGTTGGATAGATTGAAGTTATTTCCCATACACACGTGACGGTCCTGGGACCAGCAGCTCATTTCTGCTAGGCCGTCCTTGCTGCCGTTGGCTACTCGCCAACCTGCTCCCGTTGCAAAGTGCCTGCATCGACTGTACATCCGCCAAGTGCCAAGTCAGATGCAGGTGGTATGAATGGCCAGGACACAGATCCGAAGAGCTGCACACCAGGCAGCTCTTGCCCACCCACAGCGTACAGTACATGCTGTCAAAGCCCATTACGTACAGCAATGTGCCACAGCACAGAACTGCAGCTGTGAGGGGGACAAAACGCACAATGCATAATTGTGCACAGCAGCAGTCCAGTCTCCAGCAGTGTCTGCAGCTCCCTGTTGTGTTTTCTCCAGCAGCAGGGCACGTTTGTCACACTGCAGCCCCCGAACACGTGTGCAGAAGGAGGGAAGGGAGCTATGATTGAGTGGCATGTGTTATTTGATAGCATGTCCCTAGTCCTTCATGTCATGTCACATGTCATGACAGCTGCTTTAATTTAGGAGATTAATTAGCATGAGGCTGGTTGTGAGCAGCTCTCTGACCAAGTGTGGAGCAGGGAAGAGGCTTTGGGTACATCCCCGTGGCTGATAGTGGCTCTCAGGGTGTTTGCTCTTCAGAGCCAGGACTGTCTTGGAGTGCACAGAATATGCTTCATGTTCTCTTGGGGCATGGTTTTACCTCCTGTGTTGAAAAGCAGCAGACTCCGTGGTCTGTTTAGAGCCTTACATGCCTACCTGTGTTTGGTCAGGTGATAAATGAGGTGTGATCTCCCACCCCAGCCTTCACTATCACTGAGGTGTCCCAGAGCTATGACACAATCAGATGGTTGATTCAAGCGCTGGGAGTACGGTATGAAAATACTCATGCAGTATTGGCAGGGAAGTTTCTTCAAACTTGTCAGCACTGTAATTCTATTGGTCATCGATGGCTTTGGCCTGCACGTTGCTAACAGCATACAGAGCTTCAGAGTTGCTTAGGATTTACCCAGAATCCTCAATTTCAATGTTACAATAGGGCTAAGAAATGAAATCTCTTTGATGTACTGAACACAACTGCTGCAGGAGCATTGGCATAGTCCTTTATTAAGGACCATGTCCCATGCAGAGACCATGACAAGTGGCGTTGTAATTAGTAGTAATTTATTAATACATTCTGATTGCTCCTCTGTAAAAGAGAGGGGAGATGAAGTCTCCAGATTATGTAGTTTGGGTTCCTGTGGTTGTCAGCTTTATTCTCATTCCACACTTTTGATCATGCTTTTGAATATATCATACAGCCCCTGTGGGGACTGGGCACTACTGACTGTTGTAACACAGGTAATTAGAAGTGATAAGTAACACGCAGCAACAACTGAGGCAGTTGGTTTCACAAATGCTACCAATTCCTGAGTTATCAGAGCCTTCCCAAGTCTGTTTGCTTAGTGACTAAAGGCATGGCCTTTTCAGCTCAGTAGGAGAATTGAAGGTGCCCATCCTGAGAAAGAGCTTTATGAGAAAGGTCCACTTGCATTTGACCTTGATGGCTATCATGGATGTGTAGTCAGTAGAGAATGAAACAGCCTCCTTGCTTTTTATACACCTTTCACCCATGTGAGAGAGCTAAACATGAAACGTAGATGTCACTGAGGTTTGTAATGAGGCCTGGAGGACAACTGTCAGAGGTCCGTTATAAAGCCAGGGGATGTTACTACATTATTCGTAAAAGACTATACTACAAGTATAGAAGGAGTAATTAATTAGAAAATAATTTGTTTAAACTTGACACTTTATTTGTAAATACCGTAAGAAGGGGGTTAAGAAGTGGGAAAATTTGGAGAAAAGAGGCATGTAAATTTGAAGGTGTGAAGACCAGGTGTGTACTTTCAAGTATATTGTAATTATTCCTGGAGACCTGTGACGTTTTATCAGACTGAGAAGTTTGAGCAAGGCAGGGCTCTTGGAGGTGCGGTCCTTCTCTTGGTGTAGTCCGAGAAGCCAGAGGAGTGGGCGCCCGCTGCAGCCGTGCCTGTTGGTGGCGTGCCCTGGCTGTAAGCACTCCGGTCTGGCTTAGCAGAAGTTTAAAGTGAACAGGGTTCTTTATTTAAATAGCAAAATGGTATGATTTGCAGTAGCCTGTTACGCTTCTTAAAGCGGTTTTATTACAGAAAATGCTGTTCCACCCCACCTTTCTGGCATTATCGACGTAGCGAGGCCTCCAGGCAAGCAGGGGCTCTGGGTTGTGCCGCGGACCCATCTCGGTGGAGCTGCCACGGGCGCTGCGAGCCAGGCGCAAAGTGTTGCTCATGGTTCCCCGGGCTGATGTGAGCAGTAGGTTTGGCTAACGCAGGGCAGCCTGAGAACAAGCGGCGTTTGCCCTCAGCCGCAGGACAAGGCCAGGCATCAGATGCCAGGGGAGCTGGGAGCGCCCCACCGCCGCTGACGTCAATGGGAGCGGGGCCCGCTGGCGGCAGGTAGCCGTGGGAAAGGCTGTGCCACCCGCGCCCCAGCCCCGGCAGCCTGGGCAGGGCGCCCGGCCGGGCCTGGCCTGCACCCTGGCGCGGTGGAGGGGGAGTTAGGCTCTGAGGGCAGCGAGGGCGCTGGCCGCTGGAGGCTGGGTATCGCCTCTGCCTGCAAAAGCAGGCTGTTTGTGGAGCAGCGGCTCGAGGTGGAAGGCCTGGCGGGGAAAGGTGTCCGGGCGCAGGGCTGGGAAGGGCGGCCGGGCTCAGGGCTCTCCCCGGGAAGGGCGGCCGGGCTCAGGGCTCTCCCTGGGCTCCCTGGGCAGGGCGGTCAGGCACAGGCTGTGCTCGGGGCCGCGCTGTACCCGCCCTGAGGTGTTTGGGGCTTCTCCGGGCCAGGAGCGTGCCCGGGGCTGGGGGCCGAGTCACGGGGAGCAGCCGCCACGCAGAGCGCAGCGGGGGGCGTTTAATTCACTTAGTTGAGACTACCCGAACCTCTGGTTTAAATTACCGTGAGCGGCAACAGACACGAGTATCCCCTGCCCGCACCCCACGGTACCGCAGGCTCCCGGGACACCGGAGCGTGAAGCCGTAGCGGC
>JAVJGJ010000062.1:26972636-26996125 GCA_035590215.1 Microhierax caerulescens
GTGCTGCTGGCCCTGGCGCTGCTGGTCGCCCTGTGCCGGCACCTGTGGGCGCTGCGCTGGAGCCTCAGCCGGGACCGCGCCAGCGCCCTGCCCCTGCCCAGGGGCTCCATGGGCTGGCCCTTCTTCGGGGAGACCCTGCACTGGCTGCTGCAGGTGAGGCGCGGGGGGTCGGGGGCGGGGTGGGAAGGGGCTGGCGGGAGCCCCGGGCTGACCCGCAGCTCGCCCCCAGGGCTCCCGCTTCCACAGCTCCCGGCGGGAGAGGTATGGGAACGTCTTCAAGACCCACCTCCTGGGCCGGCCGGTAGTGCGGGTGACGGGCGCTGAGAACATCCGCAAGATCCTGCTGGGCGAGCACACGCTGGTCAGCACGCAGTGGCCCCAGAGCACCCAGATCATCCTGGGCTCCCACACCCTGCTCGGCTCCATCGGTGACCTGCACCGCCAGCGCCGCAAGGTGAGCCTCGTGGCCGCTCTGACGGGCAGCGCAGCCCAGGTGGCACCTCCTGCCCAGGCCTGGGCCTCGGAGGCGTGCGGGAGCCCCGGCTTTAACCGCCTGCCTCTGTTCCCCCCCTTCTCCTCCTAGATCCTGGCCAGAGTGTTCAGCCGTGCCGCCCTGGAGAGCTATCTGCCGCGGATCCAGAAGGTTGTGAGCTGGGAGCTGCGGGGCTGGTGCATGGAGCCGGGCTCCATCGCAGTTTATTCCTCCGCTAAAACCTTAACTTTCCGCATTGCAGCTCGGATTCTGCTGGGGCTCCGCCTGGAGGAAAAGCAGTTCAAGGACCTGGCCAAAACTTTTGAGCAGCTGGTGGAGAACCTCTTCTCCCTGCCCCTCAACATCCCCTTCAGCGGGCTGCGCAAGGTACTGCCGCCTGCCCCGCTCCTTCTGCCTGGGGGCAGGGGCCCGGGCCCTGGCGACACAGACCCCCTGTCCCCAGGCCCACCAAGGGGCACTGCCCATGGGCCAGGACGTCTGCAGCATCCCGTTCGGGGCCTGAGGGCCTGCTGTCTTGCCCGCCCCAGCCATCTCCCCTTCTCTCTGCACTTCTCACCTGCTTGTGGTTGGCTTCCAGCACCTCCAGGCACTGGCTCCAGCTCATTGTACAGCGCAGGGCTCCTCTTCTCCCTCACCCCAAATGTTGCCTCTGTTGGCTCTGGTTAGTCCATCACGTCTAATCCTGTTCCATCTCATCCCGCCTGGACTCATGGCAGCCCACAGCAGAGGGGACTGTGGGCATGGGCACAAAGGCAGCTGGGCACGGTGCACCTCAGGTTAGCACTCCCTGTGCAACTCAGGGCAGGCTGAGGACCGGAGACCCTCTCATGGTCCCCCCAGCAGCAGAGAGACAGTGAGGGGTCCTGAAGGGGAACATGACAGAGGGACAGTCTCCTCCGCCTTTTGCAACCTGCAGTTTCTTCCCTGCTGCCCTGCCACTCTTTGCCTGTCTCCCCACACTCCTGCTCTAGGTATCCATCCTGTGTCCCACCCCTCCTCTTCCATTTCAGTCTGCTTTCCCTCCTCGGACTTTGGGTTCTCCACCTTTTACCACAGCTCATCTCCTGCCCCTTTTAGCCAGGTCTTGCCCAATCTCTTATTTCCACTGTGAGCTCTGCCCCACCAAGTCACCTTACCCAGCCAGTCCTAGGTCTCCCCCAGCCTCCCTGCTGCTCTCCTCCACCAGTTCGAAGCTCATGTTTTTCCTGTCCAGTTTCCTTTTGCAGGTTGTCACCAGTGTGAGTGTTCAGCCCCCATCTTGTTCCTCCCTGCCCTCTCTCAGGTCACCCACAGCCTGTCTGGTGCCTGACTAAATTCTTCAACCTGCATTTAGGTCCCTTTGGCTTTCCCCTTGCTCCCTGCCCTGTTCCCTTTGTCCAGTCCTTCCCACTTCAAATCTCAGCCTTTGGGTCTTCTTCCCAACGCCTAGTCATGGCCATTTTTCATCTTAGTTCTCTGGTCCTTCTGGCCTTTGCAACAGGCATCTTGATACAGAGCCATACGCTCTGTGACTCCATCCATCCCCCCTTGCAAAGAGATCGCTGATCACTTGACTTGCTGTGATCTCATGTAAATGTTTTGCTGCACAGGAGTGCAACACAACTGGAGCTGAGCTGGGTGTGATTGATGTGTCTTTAGCTACTATACCCTGGTAAAGCCACTTGTTCCTGTCTCAGATGTGCCTTGCTGCTTGGACTCGGTTTTATTAAGTTACCTCTTCTTGTCCCTCTGGACAAGCTTCTTTTGGACCTGACATGACTGTGGGTTTGTTCAGCGCAGATGCCTCTGGACTCAGTACTGTGGGTTTACTTTGCCTCTCAGAGTGTTTCTTGGGACTTGTCATATGTGATTCACAACAGCAAGGCAACAGAATCTGCAGCAGTTTCCCCCAAATTGCTGCCTCTTGCAAGGCTCTGGGGCTGGGCAACAGATTAAACAGTTCTTGCTGTTACAGATCCTGGGATTAAGGATTGCCACACTTGGGGTCCCCGGTCTCTCTGGAGAGAGGGGCGGTTCCTAAGACTCTCCTGAACTGTGTCTGCCTCCTGCAGGGAATCAAAGCACGGGACATGCTACATGAGTTTATGGAGAAGGCTATACGGGAAAAACTGCAGAGGAACAACCCAGAAGATCACAGCGATGCTCTGGATTTCATAATAAACAGTGCCAAGGAGCATGGCAAAGAATTCACCATGCAGGAGCTAAAGGTAAGGAGGACCCCCGCTTGCAGTGTCCCTTCTGGCTCGGTAGCTATTTGAGAAACCTGGGCAGAGGGGCAGGAGGAGGGTTGTGTGGGGACCCACCGCTAGCTGCTGGCTCCTGCCCTCCTGTCACCGTCTCTGAGGACACCATCTCCTGTGCAAGTGGGAAAGCTCGGGCTCTACTTGCTTGTCTGCTCTTGTAGGATTGTGTCTCTCTGCATTAGAAGAGAGCTGGTATTTAAAGAGGGATTCAGTGCCTCTTCTACCCTTCCTCTTCACGGCCACCAGGCTTCAGCCTGGCTTATGGTGCCGGTAGGGTAATTTGGCTGTGCTCATGCTCTGTAGGTTGGTGTGCACTCCGTAACCTCCAAGATACTGTCACAGAAATATTTAGAGCTAGCTGCGTGCTCCTTAGACACCCCCCAGCATCTGGCATAGTGCAGCGTGTAGATCACTTCACCATATTCCTTGGGGCTGTGAGCCCAGAAACCTCAGAGACAATGCATCAAAATGGGTCCAGGGACGGAATGATGGATATTGGGTCATTCCCTATCACTTCATCGTTAATTAGATCATCTAGTTTGTGGATTGCTATGATGCAACATGATGCATCGCTGTGACTTAGGGATGAACCCAGTACCCTTACTGAGCCAGAACTGCCAACTCAATGTGAAGGGTATGCTGCCAAAGATCTTGGGAAAAAATTGTCACTGGTACTGCATCACTCGTAACTCCAGGTCACTTGGTGTCAGTGAATGGCAGATGACACTGCATTTATATAACAAGTTTTGAAGTGGTTTTGCATGGTTAGAGCATCTGAATATAGTTTAAAAGTGTTTGAATATAGCTTAAAAGTAGTTTTGTCATTTATTTAGATGTTTACGGAAAGCTATATAAAGATTAATGTTTTATAAATATTTTGTAAAATGTATCTCTAAATCTAAAATATTTGGAAGGCTTTACAGCAACTATTGGATACAATTAGTACCAGCATATATTCTTAAAGTAATTTTATTGTAATTATTCTATTATTTGTTCTACTGGGGTGTTTTTTTATTATAATATAAATATTCTTTTAAAATAATTGCCAGATTCAAAATGTGATCAATTAAGATTTATTAATCTCTTTTAGTATTCACATGGATATTACATACAAATAATTATGTGATCTCTCATCATGGTCCTGGCTCTGACCACAAATGGAATAAGGGGATATGAAATGTAACATGGAATGACATGGCAGTAACCTCGGGCCAGCTGATTCAAGTAATAGTATATTCATATACTATCCTGTACCTTTACAGTTACAAAATTTCTGCCTTGTCTGCATTTAACAAAATGGCTTGCAAACCAAACTGCCTACGCTTGCAATGCAATTATGGCAACATTCTCCACTCTAATAAAACCGTAGTAGGGCTTTCATCCAGTGAAATGGTGTAACTGGATAAAAAGTCCAAAGCTGTCTCAGAGTTGTGGATATATCTGACTTGGAGAGACACTCCAAACACTGGCACACACTAGTTACCAATTTGCTTTGTGCTCAAATGATTCTGAAGGGCTGTTTTCCCAGAAAATTTCCTAAATATTTTGCACTACTGGCATGAACTCGGCAGGATCCTTGAAATATAAAGGTCATTTAAAAGATTTCACTTTGCCAAAAGTACTGCTTTAAAACATTTTAAACCTTGGAAGGATTAAAAAACCCCAACCCATCCGATGTAATAATGCTGTCACTGGCTGGATGGGTGGAACCCTCTAACGCCATCGGTCCTGCCACCCAGGACAGGGAGCTGGGCTGTAGCACAGGGACAATACTGGTGAAGCTGTGGGAAGATGTTGCCTCCCAGTCACTGGTTCTGTTAGCCTTGTAAAAGCAGGGAGGGAAAGTCAGCAGGTCGGTGTCACGGCCCTGTCAGAGGTCGGTGCAGGAAGCCATGAGGGCTGTTATTCCAAGCTGCAGAGCTTGCCCTGAATTCCTTGCATGGTATTGAAATGTCTTGGGTTTTAATTGCAAGTGGCGGAAACTGAGATGTTTCTTTTCATCTGTGTCTGCTGCCTTGTGAATGTAAAAATTCCTGCTAACGCCTGCAGGTGTGATAGGGGTTGACAGGGATCTGTTATTTCAGAGGTTTTATTTCAGCTGAAAGATGCCCTTGAGAGCTGGGCTTTGGCAAAAGCCTCTAGCCCAGCCAATATACAGTGCTGGGAACAGTAGTAAAGAGTAATAATCCTTGTTACGTTACCCTTGACCTTACCAGACTTGGCTCCAGGTACCTTCAGGTGTCCTTCCTTGTGCTTTTGGCTTCACCTCTCCAGAAACCGGCGGTGTCAGAACCATTTCAAATCCAGACACATAGCTGTGTGAAAGGAAACTACTGTTTCCCCGAGGGGTTTTGCTCCGCTTTGCCCCTGCGCTGGAGCAATTTGTGCTGTTGGTGCCAGCCAGGTCCCAGCCCCTCCCTGGGTGGCAGCTCCCTTGTGCTTCTCCCTTGGGCTTCTCCCGTGGGTTTTGGCTCTGGCCTCAGCAGTCCCAGCCCTGGGCTGTGGACCCGCTGGCACCTTCAGATGGTGCCTTAAGTTCGAGCATTATGTTTGCTGTCAGAGACATGACGCGCCATGACCCAGCTCCAGGCAACCCTTAACTTCTGGAAAACAATTTCCAATAGTTGATAACAGCAACCTGGCGTGTGCTGTGCCATATAGACCCTGCAGACAGTCCCAGGAAGACTGGGAGGCTGCGTGGGGATCCATGAGCCCAGACAAGGGACCTGTTATGAATTTGACTATGCTGTGGTCTGTCTGAGCTGGTTAACCTCCTAACTTTTATGGACACATCAGCTACAGAGCTATCAGGAACACTGCTGTGTGCTTCAGGCTGTAAAGCTTGGAAAGCAGCGATTCCTTTGCCTGGCATGTGCATCCCTGCGGGAGAGCTCCCCGCGGGCTGCAGCACCTCCTGGGCTGAGCTGCCATAGCAGGGAGGGCTTTCTGCTCTCAACTCTGTCGGTTGGAGTCCCCTCCCAGACAAGCAAGTGATTATGATTGGAAGTGGATCAAATGCAACCTGGTTTAGCTGCCAGTGCATCAAGGATTTATGCATACGCAGCCTCATAACCCCTGGCTGGGCAGAAAGGCAAAGTCTTTTGGGCGCAAAGGGAAATTGGCAGATGAAGGTAAAAAGCTTGAAATGAACTTCACTTGGTATGCTAAAATGCGTGTTAAAATGTTTCTTTAAAATTTGTAAGTCCTGGGAGGAAAGCTCAGAAGAGCTGGATTGGTGGTGATGTGTACTCATCTCGGTTGTGTTTCTGCATCAATCGCTTGGCAAGTGAATGTCCAGTTTATACAGAAATAAAAAACCAAGGGTGTCTTGTTTGGGTCCCTGCCAAGCCAGGGTTTGTGGAGAGCAGAGGGGGCCCAGGGCCCTCTTCATGGGCAACCTGCAAAAGGTGAGAACAGTCTGAATCACAGCCAGTTTAAAATGGCATTCACACTTGTCACCTTCCTTCCCCTCCCAGGAGTCAGCGATTGAGCTCATATTTGCTGCTTTTTTCACCACGGCTAGTGCCAGCACCTCTCTGATCCTCCTGCTACTGAAGCACCCCTCAGTGATAGAAAAAATAAGGCAGGAGCTGATGTCCCATGAGCTGTACCAGCAGTGTGAGTGCTGCCCTGCGGGACCCTGCCCGGACACCCTGAGCGCCCAGAGCAGGGACAGGGAGAAGCCACTTCTCTGCCCCACAGCCAAAGATGCTCGCAAGGACCAGAGCCAGTCCCTGAGCCCAACGGAGGAGGGTCCCCTCCAGCCCCGCGCCTCGCTGGAGCCCACCCACCCCCAGAGCAGTCCCTGCGCTGGCCCCCAGCTGCGGGCACTGTCAGGGCAGAGCTGCTGCTGCCCCTCAGACATCAGCCTGGAGAAGCTGAGCTGCCTGCGCTACCTGGACTGTGTGATTAAGGAGGTGCTGCGGGTGCTGCCCCCCGTCTCCGGAGGCTACAGGACAGCACTGCAGACGTTTGAGCTGGATGTAAGTGCCTCGCATGCCAACGGGCTGCTAAGGAGCTGCCGCCTGCCACTGACTGCGAGCACCGTGTCCAGCACCGCAGCGCTGGTGCTTGGCAGCGTAACTCGGGGGGAAGTGGCACCCGGCAACCTCCATGGGTCCCAGCTGTGCGGGGGAGAAAAGGAGCTGTGGAGCAGATGGGCAGTGTGGTGGGGCTGTCTCCAGGCTCCCTCTGCTCACCCTCCACCAGCACAGCTGGCTGCACAGGTATGTAACGCTCCTCTCCTCCCCTCTTCTCTCCCCCTCCCAGGGCTACCAGATCCCCAAAGGCTGGAGTGTCATGTACAGCATCCGTGACACCCACGAGACAGCTGCTGTCTACCAGAGCCCCCCCGGTGGCTTTGACCCAGACCGCTTTGGTGCCGGCCGGCCGGAGGCTGCAGGCCGCTTCCACTACATCCCCTTCGGCGGCGGGGCGCGGAGCTGCATCGGCAAGGAGCTGGCGCAGGCCATCCTCAAGCTGCTGGCCATTGAGCTGGTCAGCACGGCCCGCTGGGAGCTGGCCACCCCCAGCTACCCCCCCATGCAGACCGTGCCCATTGTGCACCCCGTCGATGACGGGCTGCAGCTCTACTTCCACCCCCTGCAGCCCGGCCATGGCAGCAAGGCCTGAGCCAGGGGTACGCTGCCCCCCCAGCCCTGGCATCAATGCCCCTCCACGGCTGCTGGGGGCAGATCTCTGCTGCCCCAGGCTGAGTGTGGCACTGGGTCACTGCAGAGCAAAACCCCAAAGGGCTTTTTGTTTTTCCTCTCCTGGTGCGCCAGCTGGTGGGGAGGGTCCTGCAGTCCTGCAGAGTCCTGCTCCTGAGCACCGGGGTGAGCCTCGGCCCCAGCCAGGGGGTAAAACCTGCCGAAGCTGCTGATGCAGAGAGCATCCCCCCATGGGGGCTCAGCCAGCCCCTTCCCCAATGCAGGGCTCCAGCCACCGGGGGTGGGGAGCAAAACTCCCAGCCCCACAGCTAAGGCTCCCAGAGCTTTTCTGTCCCAGGGTTACCTCCTGCGGGTGTGTTACAGGAGACACAGGGTGAACATCCTGCATACCGTAGCATTCTAGATGTAAAAAGAGGGAAGCTGGGGGGGGGGGGCTCTGCAGGAAAAAACAACCCAGGTCTGCCCAATCTGCGGCATCAGCTGTAGCTAGACTAATAGGGCACAAAGTGGCTTTTATTGTAAATATTTAATCTCATTCCTGCACTTCCCATTAGAGCTGGCACAAAGAGTATGTGTCTCGTTCACCCAGTAGTAGTAGCTGTGTATGTGGTGCCTGAGCACTGCGCTGCTGCTCGAGGTCTGCCATGAAGTGTCCCTCCGGGGTCCCCACAGGATGCGCTCCCCAGCCGCAGCCTGACCAAGGGATCAGGCTGAAGCAGGTAAAGGGGCTTTGGGGAATAAACATTTGGAAAATGGACATTTCTGAATACGTCTACTTTGTGGTAGAAAATCCCCTGTTCCTGATGATGCCGTTTATTTTGCAGAGGGGGCATTTGTAAGGTGACACAAGCCCCACGGTAGCTAGTGGGGCAGAGACTGACTGTGTCACCTCCTGCAGCCTAGCTCTGCCAGGGAAAGTGCCAGGACAGCAGCTCTGTAGGTCCATCCAGAAGGTGGTACCTGGCACTAAGCCTGGGTGCCGAGGGCACCTTTTTACGCAGCTTTTGAAAGCCTGCCTTGCGGAGACATGGGGTATTTCTCTCCCGCGTAAAATGAAGCGAGTCCTGTTGCTTGTGTGCTGGGAACAGAGTTGGGCTGAGTTCCTTGTCCCACTGCAGTGTGTTTGCCAGTTCCTTTGAGCTTCACCACTGCTCCCCACCATCACACATCCTGCAGGGAAGCAGCGGGGGAAAACATCTGCCTCGTCCCTCCAGCACACCGGTGGCACGGTGTGCTCCGTGTGAAAAACCAGCAGCAGCCTGACCTGTGAGGGCAGAAATGTGGCCTGAGGACAGCAACCCTTTGGGAAGGCTCTGGGGAGCTCCCTTACCCCTGCATCTCTGTCATCGCCCTGCTTCAGCGCCAGTTTACAAATGACCTGGCCCTGGCCAGTTCCCCTCGCACGCCTGCACTGGGGCATCGCCGCTGCCAGAGGGCTGCGCCGCCAGCACAAGGCTACCTGGGGCAGAAATGTGGCTCCCAAATGTGACAGGTCAAATCTGGAAGAGGTTGAACTGCAGGGCTGAGTTAAGTGCTGTTGGCAGGTCGACCCCGTAGTGAACCGGAGCCTCTGCCCCTCCTGACCTTGTCCTGAAAGGTGAATCTTTCTGGCTATCAGAGGTGAATCGGTAGGTGGTGGCTGCAAGTGGCAATGACTAACTTTAATTAGCAGGAGCTGCTGGCGTGGCTGTGACCCGCGGGCTCCCAGCGCGGGCAGGGCTGCGGGCAGGGCTGGGCCTGCAGCACCCAGCGCCCAGGGCCGGGGCTCCTCCAGCAGCGCGCGGAAAAATTACCCCGAACGCTAACGAGCCCCGTAGCCACCCAATCAAAAATTTAACGTGAATATATTTTAAAAAAAAAAAAAAAAAAAAAAAAAGACTTGAAACCGATTTTGTTTGCAGATAAACACGAGCATTTACAAATGAAGTGTAATAATTGTTACTTGTAATCAAAGTTTGTTCATATTAGGCTGTTAATTTCTTGACCCCCTTCCAAGCTGTTTTTAATTATCCCTTTCACTCTTTACCATTTGATTCTTTTCGAGCCGGTGGCTGGGGAATACACAGCTGGGGAGATAATAAAGCCTTCCTGTGGCAATTATCGGTGCTCAGGCCACCGTATCTCGTTATTTTGATAGACAGTGAACTTGGCGCGGTTGCCGGCCGGGTTCACGCAGATGTCACGGTCCGTGTTGTAGGTCACAAGCGGGTCAGCGCCCGGCGAGGGGAGAGCGCCGGGTCAGGCTGCGGCCGCCGCTCCGGGCCCGCGCCGGCCGGGCCTCGCCGTACCCCGAGGGGCGAGGGAGCACCCCCGGGGGGGCCCTCTCGGGCAAAAGGCTGCGGAGGCGGGCAGCCCCGTTCCCGCAAGGCGTAGGAAGAGGAGGGAGGGTCCCGCGCGATGCGTTAATAGTCACGGAAATAGTAATTAAAAGTGACGTCTCCCCTTTCCCTGCACAAACACACACACAACTTCCAGCGTTTATTGAGCTTGTCTGGGAGCAAGAAAAACCGGAATGAAAAAAGGGAGGAAAAGCGAGCACGGTAGTTTATTGGTAGCGGAGCGCTCCGCGGCCCCGTCCCCCCGTCCGTGGCCCCGCTTCCGCCGGCCGCCCCTTCCCCAGCGGCCGCGTCCCCCCGACGGCGCCTCCTGCGCCAGGAGCCATCGGCCGCCCCGCAGCCCCGGTCCCGCCGCGGTCCTTCTGGCCGGAGCCGCCGCTCCTCCCCGGAGAGCCGCCGCCGGTGTCTGCCCGCCGGCTCCGGGAGGGTGGCCCTCCGCGCCGTGGCTGCGGGCGGGCTGCCCGGCCGGTACCGTGCGCCTCTTCCCGGCCGCGGCAGCCCCGACGGCCTCGGGAAGCCGGCGAGTCCCGGGCGAAGGCGGGCAGCGGCTCCCGGGGCGAGGAGCCGAGCGCGGCGGGTTCGGTGTTTCCTTTCCGCCCTCACCTCCCTTTCCCTCGGTGACCCGCGCTTGAACCTGCCTCGGGCGGCTGAGACGGACGGCTGCCCGGGGCTTCTTCCTCCGCGGCCGGCAGAAATACAAGCCGGGCCTTCCGAGGTGAACCAGGGGACAGCGGACGCTCCTCCGCCGCTGCGGCGGCACAGCTACGGCTCTGCCCGGCGGGCTACTGGGCTCCCCCGGCACGGGGGACCGCCCCCCGGTCCGGTCCCCGACACCGGCCCAGCTTCTCCCAGCTCTAGCCGCAGGCTCGCCGCTCCCGGCTGGCGACAGCAGCGGGCGAAGGAGCTCCGCAGCTTGCGGAGCGCCCCCGGGGGTAGGTGTCGGCGGGCAGCCGGGTCCCCGGGTGCCGGAGCGGGGCATTTCTCGGCGCAACCTGCTGATCGTTAACGAGCGGCAGCGATAAATCCGAGGAGGTGGCCGGCTCCCGGCCGTCAGCTGTCGGCGGCGTCCCGCAGCCCGCTCGCTGGGCGCGATGCAGCGGGGAGCGACCCGCTGCACCTTCCCCTCCGCCGCGGCTCTCTGCAGCGGGCGGGATGCGCCGCGCAAAGCAAATAGTTAAAGATTTCGGGGGGAGGAGCCAGGCCGCAATCCGCAATTAAAGATGAACTTTGGGTGAACTAATTTATCGGACCAAGGTAGGGTGGGCAGCAACCTGGGAAGGGTATAAAAGGCGGCCCGCGGCGAGCCCTGCCCGCGCACTCGGAGCTCCGGGGGGGCCGGGCTGGACTCGCTCCCCAGCCATGGGCTTCTCCGCCCTGGTTGCCAGCGCCCTGTGCACCTTCCTGCTGCCCCTGCTGCTCTTTCTGGCCGCCGTCAAGCTCTGGGACCTGTACTGCGTGAGCGGCCGCGACCCCAGCTGCCCGCTGCCGCTGCCCCCGGGCACCATGGGGCTCCCCTTCTTCGGGGAGACGCTGCAGATGGTGCTGCAGGTAAGGCGCGGCGAGCGGGGGAGACCCCGGCCCCTCCTCTAGCTGCAGGGGCGGGGGGCGAGCAGCAGCTTCGCCGGGCTCCCGCGCCCAGGTGGGAAAGAGCCGCTCTCCCTGCCCCTTCCTCTTCTCCTTTCTAAAACTTCTCTTATCGTTTCCCGCCCTCCCTCCCCCGTCCAGAGGCGGAAATTCCTGCAGATGAAGCGCAGGAAATACGGCTTCATCTACAAGACTCACCTCGTCGGGCGGCCCACGGTGCGGGTGATGGGCGCCGAGAACGTGCGGCACATCCTGCTGGGCGAGCACCGGCTGGTGTCCGTGCAGTGGCCCGCCTCGGTGCGCACCATCCTGGGCTCGGGCTGCCTCTCCAACCTCCACAACGGGCAGCACAAGCACCGCAAGAAGGTACGGCCCCGACGGCGGGCGGGGAGCAGGGGCGGCCGCCCCGGGCGCGGCGGCTGAGCCTGTGTCCCCTTCCTCCTCCTCCTCCTCCTCCTCCTCCCGTCCCCCCGGGCAGGTGATCATGCGGGCCTTCTCCCGGGACGCCCTGCAGCACTACGTGCCCGTCATCCAGGAGGAGGTGAGCGCCTGCCTGGCGCGCTGGCTGGGCGCCGCCGGGCCCTGCCTGCTGGTGTACCCCGAGGTGAAGCGCCTCATGTTTCGCATCGCCATGAGGATCCTGCTGGGCTTCCAGCCCCGCCAGGCCAGCCCCGACGGCGAGCAGCAGCTGGTGGAGGCCTTCGAGGAGATGATCCGCAACCTCTTCTCCCTCCCCATCGACGTGCCCTTCAGCGGGCTCTACCGGGTAAGGCCTCCGGGGGGAGAGGGGCGCCCCTGCAGCCAGGGTGGCAGGGAATGGATGGGAGGGATGGCGTACGGCCCGAATCCCACGTTGTTCTCCCTGCTGCTTGGACAGGGCTTGCGGGCGCGCAACATCATCCACGCCAAGATTGAGGAGAACATCCGTGCCAAGATGGCCTGCAAAGAACCTGAGGGTGGCTACAAGGACGCACTGCAGCTGCTGATGGAGCACACACAGGGCAACGGGGAGCAGCTCAACATGCAGGTGAGGTTCTCCAGGGTCAGGTCCCTCCCTTTCCCCCAGCCCCTGCCTCAGCAGCACAATTATTTTTTGGGGACAAAAGGAGAGAGTGGGAGGTGCTCCCTCTCTCTCCCTGTGAAACAGACCATCTCGTGTAGCACCCTGGTGTGCAGAGGGTGTAACTGGGCTGTTGGACAGGGAGCAGTGTCCACAAGGGGCACGAGCACCACCCCCATCCTGGCCCCCGGCTGTCTGGTCTGGGAGTGATGTGCAGTGCTGTGGTGGTGGAGCGAGGCCTGGTAAAAATATTGTGTTCCAGACCTGTTTCATCACTCCTCTGTCTTCTGTGTAAGGAGCTGAAGGAGTCTGCCACAGAGCTGCTGTTTGGGGGCCATGAAACCACTGCTAGTGCTGCCACATCGCTGATAGCCTTCCTAGGGCTCCACCATGATGTCCTGCAGAAAGTGAGGAAAGAGCTGCAGGCGAAGGTGTGTGTCATCCCCAGAGCCATTTCACAGGAGGGGGCAGTGGGAAGGTACCTCCAGGAGACTGTCCTAGACAGGACTCCCCTTCACCCAAGCGGTGCCTTACTTTTAGGGGGTGGCAGAAAAATGCCCCTCACCAAGGTGCAGCTGTTTTGCCATGCTAGGAGCCCTGACTACCTGCTCCATAAATGCCATGGTGGCATCTTCCTTTCCAGGGGTTACTGTGCAGTCCTAACCAAGAGAAGCAGCTAGACATCGAGGTCTTGGAGCAACTGAAGTACACTGGCTGTGTCATCAAAGAGACCCTCAGGCTGAGCCCACCTGTTCCTGGAGGATTTCGAATTGCACTCAAGACCCTCGAGCTAAATGTAAGCAGGGTTTGGGCTCAGCTCTTCAGAGCAGCCACAAAAGTACCAGTGCGTTCCTGTAGCCTGTCTGCCTTAGTGTGACCTGCAGGAAGCCCGGCGGGGAGGTGGGGTACGCCGACATGTTCTGTGCTTACACTTCACCTTACCTAACGTGGCAAGGCTTGTCATGTCTCCTTTCTGCTCTTTTGATAGGGTTACCAGATCCCGAAAGGTTGGAATGTTATATACAGTATCTGTGATACCCACGATGTGGCAGATCTCTTTACCGACAAGGATGAATTTAACCCGGATCGCTTCATGTCTCCATCTCCAGAGGATTCCTCTAGGTTCAGTTTCATTCCTTTCGGTGGGGGCTTGAGGAGCTGCGTTGGCAAAGAGTTTGCAAAAGTCCTTCTAAAAATATTTACGGTGGAGTTGGCTCGGAGCTGTGACTGGCAGCTGCTGAATGGACCTCCGACAATGAAAACGGGCCCCATAGTGTACCCGGTGGACAATCTGCCTGCCAAATTCATAGGTTTCAGCGGCCAAATCTGAGAGCTCCACGCTTGCCTCCAGCTGGATTTCTATATAGCATCTAATGTGTACATAGTAACTTCTGATAGTAACGAAGGCCTTTAAATATTTAAACTTGTACAATAGTTATTTATGTCTTCTAAATATTTCAAAAGGTATGATATTTTTTTTCCCCAAGCACTACAATTATGGGTCTCTGATTCATAATTAGATAATGTTATTTCTATAGAAATAAGTTTTCCACTATTTAAAAGTCTTATTGAAAGCTGGCCAGCTAAGCATTTGAAGACATTTCACGATGGTGTATGTTTAAGAAATATTCTTAAAGGCATTTGAAACAACGGTAACTAGCTACTCATCCAAATTACCTAAAATGGTTATTGTTTGAGAATGTTTTCAGTATTATTTGTGTCTAGATCTTCTGTTTAATGTGTGAATTTTAAATTTGATAATAAAGTTTATTTTTTATGATCCTTTGTATGAAGATCTGTGTTTATGCTAGAGAGTAGCTTAACCAGTGCATCTAAAAGGTTTGGATGTAAAGTCAGATTTGCTTTTGTGAATGAGCTATTCACTATTTCTAGGCTCATAACTCTCCCCTGCCTGGCCTACTTGGGAATAGTAAATTGTTTTAAGTCTTAGCCTGTAAGTGGCAAGAGCCATGCAAAATCCTACATGCTCAATGAAAACAGTACAGAGCAATAGCAAGTGCTACAGGTCTCCTTATCAAGCACATAATCTTCAGCCGTAGTAAATAAGAAAGTAAAGGGAAGCAGAAGAATAATGTGTCACGTGAGTCTTGCTCTGCAGCTAGGGGAAATAGCTTGAGGAAAAAAAAAAATCCATAAAGGTCCTCTCCGATATTACTACTGACCTGTGTAAACAGACCACTGGATCTTGTTCTGTGTTGAGTCTGCTGGCTATGAATCTTTACTTACGAAGGTGTCTCTTATCAACTGGTAGAGCAAATAAAGTCTGCTGACTTCTTGAAATGCAACAGCTCTGACTAGGGCAGAGATAGAGCATGCATTTGGCTAAGAACTTCTTTCCTGGAATTCAGCAAAGTGAAAACTAAAAGGCAGGCACTAATGTGAATTGATTAACAGGGAATCAGCTGTTGAGATGCAATTCCCCAGGGGTGTGTAAGCAGGGCAGATAAAATGCCCTAGGCATGACCCCTGTTTTGGCTTAACCATAAGGGGGTTTGTGCTCTTCCCGCCCCCGCCCCGGCCCCCTTACTACATTTACTAGTCTTCCCTTAAAAGGCTAGCTCTAGAAACATCTACAAAGTAAACCAATGTAATTCAGTGTTGCAAACACTTACAGCACCATATAGACTATTTTATTTTTTTGTTTGTTTCTGGAAACTAGTCACTATTTCATTACGTTTTCCCAAGGTCAAAATTAAGGATGGAGTTAAGTTGCTCAAAATCGCTGCAGGTGTTTAATAGTATCTGTGAGGTTTTGGATTATTTATTTTTTTTAGGAGTGTTACTGTAATATATTTGATATTTCCAGCTAGCATTTTAAATACCTAAGCTTCTAATGTAAAACATTAGATACAACCTGTGTATGAGCGTAACTATCAAGACTTTCATATTCAATTTTTTGTAATCTCAAAATACAAAAGATATTCTTTTTAGAATATGCCTGAGTCTTCTTGACAATGCTTAAAACCTTAAATTATTTTTACTATGCAAAGCTCTTGTACCATTATGTTTTTCAGGGAGGTGATGAATAATCTTGAGTTTAAGATCCCTTTATTAACAATATAGCAGCAGAAAATTGCAAACCTCGATCCTGATTTGGAGGTGATCTGAAGTCTGCAGAACAAGCTGACTCTTGTCTTGGTATCCCTCATTAATGTTTTCTTCCTTATCATTACAACATTCTGCAAATTCAAATAGATGCTGATATTCTTTAAATGTTTTGTTTATTTTTAATTGATGTGGTTTGTATGTGGGAAGTTTTTGTATGGTCTTTGTATTATTTTAGTTTATATTTTGTTTTTATAAAGAACGGGAATCTTAAGTGCTACTTGGAGAATACGGAGAATATGATCACTTTCACAGCATAAGTCTGAGGTCA
This sequence comes from Microhierax caerulescens, assembly GCA_035590215.1. Taxonomy (NCBI): domain Eukaryota; kingdom Metazoa; phylum Chordata; class Aves; order Falconiformes; family Falconidae; genus Microhierax; species Microhierax caerulescens. The sequence continues at coordinate 26,988,420 of JAVJGJ010000062.1, forward strand.
TACACATATTTCTCTGTTTCCTTTTTTTTTTTTTGAGTCAAGTTTGCAAGGCTTTTATGTTTGGAGAAAAAAATAATCATATACTTAATTTGATTTTGCTGGACATCTTGGGGCACATCCTCAGCTGTTGTAAATCATTACAACATAACCTATGTTAGGCACTGCTCCTGCACAGTTTATCTCTGTAGTTAAAACAGTCTGTCATTGCTGTGTAAGTTAGGCACCTTGGAACTAGCTTTAAACAAGCTATTCCAAGAAATGGTAGCAGCGTAGCTGCAGTAATATGGAGCTCAGTGTGGGTTAATTGCTAAAATATTTGCCCAACTTCTTGAGCAGGTTTTACAACCCCTGCTAATCTCCTCTACGCAGCTGTATTTTGACAGCTTAGATGCTGGCTGCAGACCAGTTTCAGGTGAGCTCTGGTGTGATTATGCAGCTTTGCCTGCTCAGCAGCGGCTGGTGTGGGCACATGCTCAGACTGTGGCTGCTCTTTGGGGGCTCACCCAGCTCCTGCACCCCTGGCCCCTACCCCTCTTGATGTGCTGGATCCAGGAACTGATCTGGCTGAAAAATCATCTACCAAAAAACTAACTGTCTTTTGGGCAGCCCTGGTTCTCGCTCCGGCTCCCTGGGTGAACGCTGCTAGCGCCGGGGTGCTGTGGCGAGGATGGAGATACAGGCAGGAGAAGCAGCTGCCCCAGCCCGCTGTGCTGCTGCTCACAGGTAGTTCCCAGCACCATGCCTCAGCTTTCCTTTTGCAAGCCTTACCCTGTGCTGCTGTGGCTGCTTGCTCCAAGGCTCATAGGCTGGAACACGTTAAAGGGCCTAATTTGGTGAGGAGCACTCAGTCCCTTTTTGTAACTGGGCCTTTTGGGGGCATTTCCTATTCCTCCTCTTAGTTAACCTGTCGTGTAAAAGAAAAATCTTTAATTAGGCCTGTCAAAAAAAAATTGCTCACAGTTTAGTAGGTGCTGTGCTTTGGTGCTGGAGTGAAAAGCCACGATTTGTGTGTAGCAAGCTGGTTCCTCTGTGAAGGTAAGGTGGGCTGCTGGAACATGTGCTTCTCCTGAAGCCATGTGAATAATAGCTCCTGCCAGCCAGCAGAAGCTCTGGTACTCAGAATTTCTGAAGTACCTATGCAATGCTGAATGTGTGGTTCTTAACCCTTGGTTTTACCAATTCCTGAATAAAAATTACATTGAAGAATGACATCAATGTAAATTGGTATTGAGGAAAGTTGCTTGATAAATCAATTCCTGTTTGAAAGGCAATAGAGTTTCCAGGTAAGTTCAGAACAGGTAATAGCGAATTTTGGTAATGGTTATATGAGTAAGAAAAAACGTACAAAGGAATGGTGAGGAATCATTGGAAATAAATAAAAAAAAATGATTAAAAATATTTTTTTCAGATTTATTTATTTTGCCCTAGTGAAATGAGAGCGTGTTATATTCATGTTGCTTTTAGCAGGTAGGTGGGAAAGGAATTTTTTCTCTTGGTTCATAAAAGCACCTCTTGAAGGGACAGTATAATTTAAAGCCTCATATGCTTAAGTTTTGCACTTTTCTGACATTTTATTTTTTACCTTTACTACAGGAGTCTTTTCCTGGACCTTCTGAGAGGAGAGGCTGACAGAAAGGTTGTCCTCCTTTCTACCACATTTCAGTCTATTGCACGTTTTCTTATTTTATTCTGGTCAATGATTTAGAATAATCTTTGAAAAGGTACCAAGTAAAATACTTAATGATATGTAGAATATTCTATCCTTGACTTTGAAGTGGTACTTCCCTAAGTGCTGTTAGGAAGTTTTTAAAAATCTATGTCTGGTAATCTTTGAGAACAGAACACTGCTGTGTTTTGTTAATTCTACACATTGGCAGAGGTGTTCAGGGTGGATACTGATAAAAGAACATGTCTTGGTCATTTAAAACTCATGTGCATAAAATTAGACCCCTAGATCCATCTTTTTCTTTTTTTTAAGCATTAGAATTTATTTTTATAAGGTATAATTTTTCAAAATTCATGTGCAAGCTCAAGGGGAGCTGCATTGCTTTGGCTCCCTGAAAATCCAACTACTTTTGTGTTAGTCCCAAATATGATTAAGTAGCTCAAGTGCAAGCAACCTATTACAGAATTTCTTTACCTTAAAATTATTACATACCATCTTTCCTAGAACAGTCTAACAAGATCCTATGCAAGACTGTAGGAACTTATACAAAGCTGTGTGTCTCTGAACATTCACATAAACCAAATTTCAATCTACTGACTTTTGGCAATGTTTCTGAAATTATAAAAGGCAGTCACAAATCTTGTGGCGGGGCATACTGCTCAGTAGGGTATGTTCCAATCCCAAATTACTTACTTTATTTATGGCTTAAAGGTACTATATTACTTGTAGTTGTCTTCTCTGTTATATAAAAAAGAGTGGGTAGGTTTGGATAGCATTTATTAATCCAGATAGTTTTATTTGCCAGATGGTTTGTATTGTGAATTCTCTGTCAAGTTATACATCCAGCATGCAACGCAAAACATATACAGATTAGCAGCAAAGATTCAAAAAGTTAATTAGTTGCAACCATTAGAGTGATAGATTAGGAGAAAGGAAACATAACTGGCAGCAAGTTTAGAGAAGACTCATTACTAGACTGGCTTGCTTCACTTGTTTAATAATGTCTTATGAAAAATGTTATATGAGAAGTTCAATGAATAATGCAGCCTTCATTAAGCTATGTAAATGAATGTAACTTCGTGGGTGGGTTAGAAATAAAATATTTAACAAATCTGTTTATATCCAAAGAGTAAGAGCAGCGGAGACAGCTTTTAAAGAACCTCAGATGAAGACATTTAAAAGGTGACAGTCAAGAGAACTTTGGTAGTAGGACATCATAGTGCTGTTTTAATAGGTGTTGACAGCTCACCTTTCAGTTGCAACATAGCCAGGGCACTGTATTAAGTATTCTCAGTTAATTAAAGTGTTATTTGTTCCTTTATCAGCAGTCCCAACAACGCTATTTCACTTGTGTATACCGTTAGTGCCCCAGATGCAGAAGTTGTGTATTTTGCAAGGCTGGAAGAATAATTTTAGCACAAGTGACTTATGGTGTACTAGTTTGCAAGGTCATTTTTTTCATAAACAAGCAATCATTCATACACCGGCTGATTTCAATGCATTTTTTCCCCCAATTTATGACCATTTAGAAAAGCCTAAGTATCCACAGGTTAAGTTTACACTGCCATATCGGGTAACTGCCACAATATGAGAAAATTATAAACCAAGGACCAAATCAGCTATTAACAACATGCTTTCCTATCACACCCACAAATGCCAACCTTCCTTATGCCTCTCCCAAAACAAATCCTTGGATTTGGGCCTTTCAACTTACCCAGAAGGTCAAAGATTGTTGGAGGTTTTTTTCGAGCAAAGGGTGGCATAAATTCCAGAGCTGAGGGCCCCTCACAGGATCCCTCCCGAGATAAAAGTAACCAAAAGGCAGTCCCATTTGCACTCTTTCAGGCAGGAGGCAGGCCAGTAACTTCCTGAGGTAGTTGGAAGCTGGAAAGATCAGGGTCAGTATGGAGATCTGGGTCCTGAGCAGCAGCCTAGGTACAGCTGCAACAGTTTAAGGAAGAGATGTGCACGGGCACACAGTTACCTCTGTCAACACAAGACTGCGTTAAGTCATCTTTGTTAATGCTGCTTTAAATGAAATCACTTCCTCCAGGAATCACTGTTTTGAGGGAAAAGCACCAACTTAGTTTTGGTTTGGGTTTTTTTCCTGCTTTAGATGTATAGGGCCAACATTAATATATCTGTATCTCAGGAATACGCTGCTTTCTGTGTAAAATGTCAGCAGAACAAACATCTTTTCAGGGTTAGATCTGAATTTGCAGTGGAATATCTTGGTTTTCTTGGCTTGCTGACTTAATTGGCTGAAAGAAGCAGGAGCTGTGGTATGCGCTACTTAATAGCCTTTATTTTATATCCAGGCCCCTCTGAATTAACAACCTCTCTGTATCCTGTGGGAAAGGAAGGAGGGAACTGCTAGCTATAGTAGTGCCAGCCTGCGTGAATAGGGTTGTGGTTTTTTTTTTCCCTCTTACTTACAAGTCTACATCATACACCTACTCATAAAATGCCCTGCTTCCCCTGGAAGCCTAGGGACCACAGAGTAGTCAGAAACTGCTCCCTGACCTGGTAATAGCCTCCTCTTTTGTGAGTTGTCCTTAAGGTTGACAAGAATAGAAGGAGATAGGGTGGGAACAAAGGGGAACCACCAGCGAGGCAGACAGCATCACCACCCTGGCACTGCACCACAGCCCTGGCTGCGTAACGCACAGGTGATTTTCACCCTAGCGTCACCCTTCTTGTCCCAACTTCTCTTGCTCTTTGGTGTTATTACATTAAATATACCTTATTGATGTTAATGATGCTGCCTACAGCACTGCAGCAAGCTAGCCCATGCATTATAAATCTAGCAGTTAAAGAGAAAAGTTCATTAATCTTATCAACAGATTGCTTGAAGTAACAGCATGTCGTGACCTTTTTGCTCATTGTATAAAATAGCTCAGATTTGTGATGTTTCTGAGGGAACCTTTCCTCTAATCGTGACTGAGAGATGCTGGTCACTGAAATGCACTAATAGTCAGTCACCATTTCTAGAAAAACTGCAAATTTCAACCCCAGGGGCGTACACAGAAAAATACATTTTACAGAGACAAGTTACAAGTCTGCAAAGTGGAACCATCCACTTTTTATGGAATTGTCTTATCATTCTCCCCTTTTGCATAATGTTAGTACTCTTTTTTTTTTTTTTTTTTTTAATCAACATTTACAGATGTGTTTATCAAAGTGTTTAGAAGAAAAGAGAGAGGAGATGCTGACCATGCTGATGAGGAAAACCGAGAATCCTTAAGCACTCAAAGGTACCACTTGTTTATTTGGGTGGCTCTTTGGTGATTGTTCTTTTCACCTTTTATTAACCTGCAAATGGATTAGTCCTCATAAACTAAAGAAGAGAGACCAGTGCACAACCCACTGCCCTAGAGATAAGGTCACAAAGAGGGGACGTGTCCTGAGTACAACCTCGGAGAAGAAATAGAAGTCTGAAGGCATTTACACTAGGCTGCCATTGCGCTTTACTAGCCCTACTGTGATTTACCGTATCAGTTCAACTGCTGACACCTTTATGTCCCTCCCTCCTATCCCAGCAGGCCACAGAGACACAGTCCATGATAGATGCTGGTGAACTTTTCCTCTGATCACCTTCTGAAGAACTTTCCCATAATCTATTGTTTTCTATCACAGTGGAAAACAAAACAAGGGTTTTTTTGACTTTCAGTTACCAGCTATTTTGCCCTAACTTTAAAGCAATGTACTGAATTTATTACATCAGTGTGAAAGAAGTTTTAAACTCTTGTCTCTTTATCCTACTCCCTGAACTTAACATGGTCCAGAGTAAATCAACGTAATTGCTGTTAGACCTACATTGTTGCGGGAATGTTTTATATTCCATGTTGTCAGTTATTTAGAACAGTTAATTGAAATTGCAAACATAAAAAGAGGAAAGCTACAGTTAAGAAATTAACTTTTTTTTTGTGCCTGTGGCTACTGTATGAATTATATATAAAGAACTAACATTAACCTTCATGTAAGACCAAAAGTGTCTGGAATATCTAAAAGAAAAAATACAGTTGTGGATTCAAGGCAAGTATTTCCTTTAACTGACCACATAAAAATATAAGAACTCATTCTGGACTGAGAGAAGTAGTTGACCTAGCATTATTCTCCATAAGTCCAAAATATTTACCAAAATGTTGTATTTGCTTCTAAATAAATAAACACCACAGGCTGCACCTGGTTTTATCTCATCAAAATTCAGCACCAGTATTACAGCATGAAGGGGAAAAGAAAGTCACAGCAATGTTAAGAAGGGGCATATTGAAGAGAGCACACTTGGAAAAGGGGGAAACTGTGTTGCAAGTGCTCTTCCTCTGAGCATGCCCTCAGCCAGCTCCCGTGCTGCTGCAGCCTGTGGAAAGGGTGAGCAGAGATGCATGTACAAGCAAGCTTGTCCGGTGTGCAGAAACATCTGTATGTGTGTAATAGGGAGTTAAGGAGCAGCTGGTTTGGGAAGGAGATATCTGGGAAAGGCTGAGTCAGCACCTGCCAGTGATGTTCTGACTATAGAGCTGATCAGCTTTGTCCCTTCAGCACTGAATTACATTTGAGGAGGTCTACAGTCAAAATGTTCCCAAATATGCTTTTCTCTGTCTTCCCCAAGGCACTCTGCCCTCTCTGGGTTGCGACAGTACAGTGGTGCATTAGTCTTCTAGTTCCTGTACATTGATGGCAATGAACAACTTCTGTTGAAACAGGATTTTCGTTGCAGTGGCCCACACCAAAAGATCCTGCTCTGTAGTTGGACTCTTGAATGTGTGACAGGGGTGAGTTTAGGAAAGGCACAAGGAGGGGAAGGACTGGTGTGAGAGATTTGGGCAGGACGCATCATTACATCTTACCTTCTGCAAAACCAAGCAACACACAGAGCTGGCTTTACTAAATCAGAGACCTTCTCTGAACGTGCCAGATTGCCACCATGTGTCCTAGCCCTGCCCCCCCGGGTGGCAAGAGAGGTGCCATTGCTAGAGGTTCTCACTGACAGCTGCTTCCCAGTGAACCCTCTTCGTTGGAAGAGAGCCCCAAGATCAGTCTCCTCTGTAGGACTCATCCCTGACAGCTCAGCTAGCTGGGCAAGCAGCTGTGCAGTACTGGGGGGGCTTCCTCTCCTGCTGCCCAGGCACTCAGCTTTGTAGGGCCAGCAGCCTTGTTTCAAGAAAGGTGCGGCCTCACCCTTTACAGAGAGGATTGTTTCTTACCCCCAAGAAGAGGACAGCAGAGTTGTAAATAAAACTCTTACAGGAGAAAATAGTAGGTTCGATCCCCAGGCTGGCTGCCTTGGCAAAGATGCTTAGGAGGTCACTGTTATTTTACTTTACAGCTATCACACTTGAGCTGGCTTACAGTGATGCAAACTCAAAGTGGTTTCCTTTGAATTATTTTGATAATTGCTTTCTTACAATTAACACTGCTATATAACTTACAATTGCTTAACTTAAAATTAACACTTTCTCTATAGAGAAAGATTTGAGCCAATGTCCTTTAACAGGTTCTTTGTCTTGCTATTTTTTCTTCATATACTGAACTTCACACTTCTCAAAGCCCTAGTTCTGGGTTCTGCTATTTCACTGTGGCTGTCTGTGGATTTGGAACAGTTGTTTTCAGCAGAAGCAGCAAAAATACAATAGTGATATTAGAAACCAGTCTTGTATTCCTGAATTCCTTTAAAACAGACCGCTTGCTTTATCTGACAGCATGAAGTCTGCAGTCAGGTTAGACACAGAAATATTTACCCACACTATATACAAATATACATTGAGCTATATAAAGTCAGGTAGAAATATGTAAAATGGTTTTTTTCTCTTCATATGACCTACACTAGGCAAAGAAACACAGATACACTGTGGAACTGAAGTTTGACCTGTCACTACTAAAACACAGTGTGTGTCCCACCTGGCTGCAGATCCTTGTTTGCTTGTTTTTCCCAAAGGCTGGAGGAAGCACAAGGATTTCAGAAGAAGCTTCTGGATCAGACACACTGTCCTTGCAGCCAAAGAAGATATAGGGCAGGCGCAGGGTCAGGCCAGCAGCC
>JAVJGJ010000062.1:27002259-27018836 GCA_035590215.1 Microhierax caerulescens
ATGGAAGAAAAATTTGATTTCTGATGGGCTGCAATTTTAGGTGGACATTTAGAAGTGAATCCTAACTGGGCTCTTGTCAGTATTTGTAGACTGCTGTGTTATTTTTACCTTTTTGTTGAATCAGAACAAACTATTTCAAAACAACAAATCCAAACAGTCCTTGTTACACATTTTATTCTAATTCAATTATATGATATAAAATTATATCATATATATATCATATATCATATAAAAATATATGATATAAAATTGCTAGAACAGCCAAATCAAATTAATTGATAATGATATGATGTCAAGATGGCATTCTTTAACACAGGGGCCAAGCAATGTTATGTACAAAAGCAAGGCATAATACGGGAGACAACCTCATTTGAGCTGATGGCAAAACTCCACTTTGAATTTGAAAAGCCAGGCTGTATCTAGCCAAAATTTCTTATTACCGAGGAGTCCTATGAAGGGCCTATCCTTGTTTATTTTGTTATTATTTAAAATTTTGTCATAACAGGTAGGAATCTGAAGCATGGATAAGGAGTCTAAAAGTATTTTCTGCCCCATCAATAATCTACAGGTCTTGCGGGCCCTAGATGCATTGGGGTTTTTCTGCTAGGTATGCTCAGGATGTCACCTGAAAGAGGAATATAGAAATGGTGTCTCCTTTTCATCTAATTGCCTACTAATGAAAGTTGCCATCCGAGACTCAGGAAACCTAAGTCATGCCTTGACTGGGTGACACATTTCTCCCCTGGATGGGAAAGCATTCCTAACCACAGAGCCTCTGGCAGCATGGTGGAGTGCTCAACTTGGCAGGGGAAATATGACTTTGCCTGGAACAATTGTGCCAGAGCCAGACTGTAAGTATTCACTGGTCTGGCCAGGAGGCAGGGTTCTAACATGGGAGCTGGGGTGCTCGTCTGAAAGTGAGGGACTTGGCTACACCTTTTGTGAAGTTGTATGTCTTCTGAAGAAAGCTTGATTAGGCCGAGAATGAGTTTGATGTCATTTTGGCTACCATGGTGGTGAGATGGCTGGACAAGTGTGGAGTTGATGTGTTCAACTCTGCTTTTTACATTGCCTTCTACAACCTTAGCACTGGATAACAAATGCTCAACCTTTCTAATGATGGGTTTGATTTTTGAGAAGAGAATACATCACAGGATGAAAGCTAAGCTCCTAGGGATCATATTCCAAAGGCTCAAGTCTTACTGTCCATGATTTAGTTCAGTTGTTTCATATGATGGCAGTATAGGGTGTCACTGGGGTGCATATTTGTTCGTTGTGGCCCTGGGAATGGTAGTCAAAACTGACAAGAGTCAGGCAAGAAGCAGCAGAAATGGCTTACTGCAGAAATGCTCAGATTTCCTAATCGGCTATCAATTCTTCTGTGCCTGGATTGTCCACATTATTATCTCTACCTGGAAAGAGACACTGGATAAAAGATATTTATAGACCTGAAATTTTCTGAGTGATTTATCAAGTAGTAGAAGAGTTTGGAATATGAGGGTTATCTGGAAAACAGCTGTGTTATGGGCGGAATCAATGCAAAATATAAATTCCTTGTTCTCTCATACCCCGTTTGGTTTGTTCATGTTATTTCAGTGTAGTAAATGGGAATCCAGTTTTGTATTCTTTACTTAAGTGCACAATTACTGTAAAAGAATTGCCTTGTCTGAAAAGGAGTTGTGATACGTCTGAGTTAAAACAGCAGGACTGGGTAGTAAGTCATATGCTACAGACTAATAACTCCTTAGCATAATATCATCATGTGCCACAAAAACTGGTAACTAAAATATTCATACTGACTGTAAAAAGACATTTCTACACTTCACAACACCCTAGGGTATGTTTTCTTTTGGAAGCAGCAATATACTGAACTTTCAATATAACCAGGTCAACATTTTGTATAATATATTCCTGCCATTACTATTGCTTGGTGAAGTTGCCAAGTTTAGTATCTGTTGATGTAAGTGGTGGGAGAAAGTGGGGAGAGAAAGAATTGTTTTTCTAGATTTTAATTTTGAGAGTAACTATATTAACATGTCAATACCTTGCAGGTGTTACTTTACAGATTATTTTATTTTTGGAACAATGTGGTAATTTTTGTATCAGAGATAGTGTTTTTTATCGTAAGAAATATACGCTATCATAACGCTGGCCTAGAAGAGACCTTCTTTGACACTGCTGTTGCAGGTAGCTACTATCTTGTCACAAAACCCATTCTCAAAATGTATCTAACTTGGTCTTAAAAACAGATACATTTTTTGCTTCCACTTTCTTAATGGAAAGCTCTTTTTGAATGGCACTTTTTCCTCTGAAATCCAGAAAAAAAATTGCTCAGACCTGCATGATGTCTATTTATTCTTGCACTAATTTGGTTTTAAAATTAAATAAGACTTTTCCCATTTTGGCTATTTGTTTTTTCTTTCATTTATTGAGAGCCATCCTAGCTGGCTTCATCTATTGCACCACATGAGCCTTTTCATTCTCTTGTCCAGGATCCTGTCAGTGCTGCAAATCTTCTCTTCAGTCACTCAGTTTTGAACAGATTAATTTACAATGTGGGCTAATGTCAACAGTATTCCAGATGAGGCTCGAACACCACCTTCTCCAGTGTTAAGAATATTTGACTATTTCCATTGGAAACGCCTTGCCTCCTCTATTCCAGGATCACTTTTGGCTTTTCACAGCCCTATCGTTTTTGCAACTCAGTCTTTCCATGATCAAGTAATTCCTCCTGATCTTTTTTTCTTCCTTCTGTCGTTTCCAGCTGATGAGACCCTTAGTCTAATTTAAATCGTTATTAGTTGCTAAATATAAGCTTGTACTTTACATATTACTTTTAATCCCACTTTTGCTATTGTAGATTATCTGTTTCTCTTGTGTGCCATTCTGATCATTCTCTTTTGGACACCACCACCCTCTGGCTTTTTGTCATCTCATGAAATGAGATGGTCACAGAACTGACAGTTGAGAAATTACTGTAGTAATTTCTCCTCTAACCACCTCTGACCAAACATTCTTCCTTTCAGCACCCCACCACCACCACCAAAATTCTCATCCACCTCACAGCTCCATCAGCTTCTACCTTCTCTACTTTAACTAACAACCACTTATGAAGCAGAGCATCAAGAGCTCTGCTAGAGGCTTTTTCTGTGTCCAGAAATTCTGTTATTTTCTCAAAACAAACCATCATAAAATGTCTCAACCACTCTGATATATTTACTATGAATTCTCACTGGTAGGGCTGAGCTTTGTATGTTAGTTCTGTACAATTTCCTATGTAACAATCTTTAATTAGTCAGGAAAAATTAAAAATGTATCCATTTCAAATATGGGTGATAATATTGTTAACAGGTGCAGCTTTGTGGTACATCAGTGCAATATTCAGTAGCTAATTTTTCCCATAAAAGTGGGGAGAGAAAGCAGTAGCAGAATAATTTTTTTAAAATCCTTGTCTGACTTGCTTTTTTTTTTCTTTTTTTTTTGTCAATTGGATTCTTTATTCAGGATCAAAATTATGAAATTCTTTCAAAGCTGATGGAAAAATTGTTATGACAACAGTTGTACAAAATATCATCCTTATTGATGGATTGGTTAAATCTTTGTAATAGGGACCTGGAATAGTTGATCTGTGCTAATAGAAAAACATGCTTCAAGAAATATTAATATTCTCCTAATCACGTAGAGATGATGTATATACTAATGCTTTCATTTCTGTGTCATTTTATGATTTTATTTTCTTTTGAGATCTAGATCTTTGTGAAGCACAACAGAATTGAGAAAGGAAAAGAGGAATTTTCTCTTATGCTGCCATGGACAGCCTGAATCAGATGTAATTACCTTTATAAAGCTATCTGTATACTATTGAGAAAATTAGAATTGAAAGTAGAAAGGCTTCAAAAACTTCATGCTTGGACTCTTGTAAAATACCCTCTGTATTTTATATATTAGCCATTCTTTTAATAGTGGAAAGGGTTTATAATTCTTCAGTACAGACTTCTAGTACTTGTTTGTTCCTATATATATTTTTAATCAGTGACTTATCATTAATAATCTTCTGGAAAAGGGAGTAACTGTGTGGTATAGACTCGTATTTGGTCAGATGACAAATATGTNNNNTAAGACACAAAAATCTTTTCTTTACAAAATGGAAAGAAGCCATGATAAATTAGTTTTTCCTCCTCAAAGAAAAATAGCTGCATTTTTATAACTTCTGAAATCCAGCTAAAAATCATAAGAAGGTAAACACTTCTGCAGATGACTTCAGACTCAGACACCTGGTTTTGAATCACAGAACCACCTGTGCTGTATTAAACATGAGAGGAAGGAAGTACAGTACACAAGGTAAAAAGTACAGGGCGAGGCAATGTGATGTATCCCTTAGGTCAAACAGGAGGCTGTTTGTAAATGACCCTTCTGAGGCAGGCATATGACATCCCAAGATTGGAGCATTCTACAAAGGGATGCATAAATAGCAGTTGTTCACAGCAAGGGTTATACTATATGGCTATTAGCGTGAATAGAAGCAACTCACTTCTTTGCCAATGACAGGAAATAAGGTCAAGCAAAGATAACAGGTCTTTGAATTAGAGGTCTTCAAAATATTAGTCTTACACCTCCAGTATGGAGTTGAATGAGTGGTTCTTTTTAAAACGTCCTACTTCTAAAACTCAGGGATATTTGAAACCATGTGTATGAAAGAGCAATCATTATCATTAGGTTTTATACCCGCCTTACCCAGCTTCACTTACTCCAGAAGGCAGTACAATTAATAACATAGCCAATCTGAATGTAAATAATTTTTAAAATGCAGTTGAGGGCTTTGGAGGATGTTTTTGTTTAATCTGGATGTCCTCTCTAAAAGGAAGGGAGAAGAAACCATGAAGTATGTATGTAATGTAAACATAATGTAAAAATGCTGTAACAGCACTGCTAAACATCTGACTGACTTGAGAAAACAAATATTTGTATAACAGCACATTGTTTACTACTAAACTTTAATGTCTTTATTCCTGTGGTGCAGGAATAGCTCTCCTTTTCCATAATCCTTTAACAGATTAACCTTGTATTCCATTTCCAGAGTGACCAAAACCCCAGCTTTCTTCTTTGGCATTAGATAAAGGAAAATCGATCTTTTCCTGTTAGATGTTGCTGAATGTGCCCCATCATCATCCAAACACAGTCATTACCATGTTTTGGAATGCAAGCATTTAGTATTAAAATTTGTTAGGGAAATAGTTTTACAGTGATTCCTAGAAGTTCAATCTGAGCTACTGTCCTCTTACCTCATCTCTTCAAATCTTACAAGGTATTTTTTCCTGTAAGTTATTTAAAATGTAGAACAATTTGATCTGTGAGAAGTATATGAAGTTAAATCAGAGGCATAAACTTAGGATAATTTAAACTCTTACATGTACATACCATGTTCAGTAATCACACAGTAAGTGAACCTATATAAACTTGTTCCATAATGGGGTAAATTCAATAGATTGAATTCTCAATTAGTTGAGCTGTCAGCAACAGTGAGAATATATGTAAAATGTGAAAAAAATTAAGCATACCTTTTTTGTAGCCCCCTAGTGAACTAGCATGTTTGATGGCTAATGACAAATTATTTCTTACAACAAATATATGGGTGTAGCAGTTTTTTCTCTACTGTGTACATATTTTGTATGTTTAGTTGGTACATAGCTTGATTTTGCACATATGTTGTTCTTACAGTAAAATACAAATCCCTGCTAGCTAATTTCTGACTAGTAAGTAAATTGATGTAGCATGAACAGACAGATTGCATATTTTGTTCTAGTATTGGTGCATTTGTGTTTCTCGATAGGATACAATGGATAAGCTGATTTTTTTAGAATACAGTGGAAAGTCTTGTGTCATTTAGCAAGAAAAGGTAAAAACTCTTGACGGTCATTAACATGTGTTAGGTGGGCTAGAAAAAAAAAGGATTAAACATCCTTTCACATTATCCCTTAATCACAGGCAATTTCCTTGATGCAGGAGTTTCATACCTTTCATAGGGATGTTAAAATCACTCATCTAAGTAAATCAGCTGCAAGACAAAGGAAGAAAAAGTTCACACATTTGTTGTTCCTTTTGTAATGCTGCGGCTCCTGCTTTAAAATGACAGAAAGCATATTTCCACTTGGAGTTTTTCGTTTAAGTGACAAAATCTTCTCCTTTTATATTTTATGCTTTGTTCAGTAATAAAATGCCAGCAATGTTAACTAGATAGATAAATATTGTTATTACGTGAGCAAAGTATTTGTTTCTGGTAAAACTGAACTGTTTAGGCAGAAGAAATACAAACTACTAAAATATATTTATTAAATATAAAAACTATAGTATGTTTTGTGCATACACGATATATGCTTCAGTTTACAGACTCATCTATAATCTATAATGAAATCTGTAATAATGAACAAGTGCTAGAAATAATTATATTTTAAAGACTGCAGTTTTGAAACCACAACAAGATAAGGTTATGTAGTTAAAAATGTTTCCTTCACTACCATACATCTCTTTAAATGGTGGGAAACAAAAGCAGGTAGTAGCTCTCATCAGAAATCAAAGTCAAATCTGAACTGTGGACTGACTGCATAGGAAAGGAGAGGCTGTTCCTAAAACATAGATACTATTCCAAGGTCGTAGTTCCAATCACTTCAGTGAAGTGATTGAATAAAAACTAAAGATAATATCTACCTGCTGTCAAAGTTTCTTCCAATTAATTTTTTACAAATTCCAGTACATGGCTTTGGGAGGGTAGAATAGGGGGAAAATAAAAGGGAGGTGGTGGATGTTATATACTTTGAAGCCTGCCAAATCTAAGCAGATTAAGGTTCAGCTTTAATTGTTCTATACTCTCTTCATTTTAGCTATGTTAGTGACATGGTGCTTACTAAAGACTACAGAAAGGCAGTGGTATGTTCAGTGTGGTCTTCTGAGCAGTTTAGCAGAAAAATCTGCTTCTCATCCATTTCCAACGATGAACAGTTCATTCACAAGTGAAGAGGAGAGAGATTGTTGCTAATCAGTAAGTCCAAAAGGCAGCAACTCATGGTCATCTTCCCCCTCAAAAAAAAGTTTGAGCTGGTCAGTCTCATAATTTCTTATAGAGCTTCATTACACCATTCATTATGACATTCACGCCAGTCTAGGTGTGCTGGAGGAGGGAACTTACTACTCACCTGTTATTTCTCAAAGTTTAGCAGTAACTGCCTCTAAAGGTTTGGGTCTACTCGCTCAGCAGCTGCTGTTCAACAGTCAAGTGATGTTAAGATACGACCAGGGATAGCCGTCAACTTTCCCCAAAGCACATGCCTCAAACATCCAGTAGCAATCAAGGTTGGCTACGTTGCTTCTCCCGATACTGCTTCTGTACTGGGAAGGTGTTTCTTATCCCTCTTTCTTTACTGAAATCTCCAGGTCTCCAATTTCTTTTAGCCTCATCGATGAAGTAGGAAAGGGAAATAATTAATTTCTTTTTGCAAGTAAACTTTTGGCTTTTCCCACAAATGGTAGTTACTGTTTATTTTTGACAGTCCTTGTGTTATTTCAAATAATGTTAGAAATAATGTTGTTTCCCCCCCCCCCAGTTCTAATTGTGCTGACTTTAAATAAAGGATTTATTGAGTTTTTCTTTTAATAGTGTACAGAGTAGCATCAACTTGACAATATGTTCTAGTTCTTTGTGGTTTATATATATGAAAGATTATCTGTCTCACATTGTTCTTTTACTCTTCATTAATTTTAATGATTGCGTATTTCTACCATATATTCTGTGAGCTCCTTAAAGTAAATCTCTGAGTAGTATTTGGTTTTCCTTCTTCCTTGTGTCTTTAACTTTTATTTAAAAAACATATAAGAAATGCAACATTTTCTTGTGTTTGTCCTCTTGAGTTATTCCTTATTTTTAAAAGATTTTACCCAGAGTTCACAGATTCTGTTAACTCTTTTATTCATTCTGGCACAAATGATGGCATTTTTCCAGAGTTGGAATAATTTTTTTTGGTAACTGTCTAAAGTTAAATACTTTTATAGGCTCTTGAGAGCTCTGCAGCTCCTCAGTGTTTGCCATCTGTACCTGGAGATGTCTTATTTCAGTGAGCATTGCTGTGCTTCTGTGCCATGACTATACAGAGCTCTATCATTCTTTTGCAGTTTTCACTTCCCAACCACCAAAAAGCTTCCTGAACACCATCTGAGATGTATTTTAAAACTGGTCTGTCTTGTGTGTAGTCACTATGAATGTAACACCGGAGTACTGCAGTCCCGATGCTTTTTCTTTCCATTTTTTCTTAATGAGGAAAGTAGAGTGTTGTTATTCCCATTTCACATACAGTCATACAGTCCAGCATGGTTTGGTTTATAACTGCCCCAGTCGTCTGGTGAATGACATGCTTCATTTTTCAATCCCTCAACTCGTGTCCTAACTACTGGAGTTTTAGTATGGTTACTGTGCTTTATGTATGCCTTCTATCTCAACCTTTTAAAGGAAAACTCTTTAAAGACATAGGATTCTATATAGTCTGAAATTCCTGAGGTTTTGGATGAAAAATGCTTACAGATTGTTGTACAGATTTGAGCACAAATTTGAGTCCTCCTGCTCTGTTGTATTTTTTGTCTGCCCAGGTGCAGGGTTTTTTCTTCTCTTGCTTTACACGTATGGACTTTCTCTGTCTATTGTAGCAACATGCAAAAACATTAATATTGTATCTGAGGTGCCTGCTGAGCGTTTCCGACACCCTGGGAGGGGCACACATGTTGGTAATGATATCTCCAGCTGCTGCTAAATAAATCATAATGCCATCTTAAAAACATTGACAAAATAGAACCAGATTCCATATTGAAAGCTGGCCAATCTTTCATATGAAAGTCTTTCACAGAAGTTCCTGGGCACCTGTTATAAGACTTACTCTTCACTTTTAATTAAAAGATATCCATAAGTATTTTTATTAAAGACCTAAGCACACATGATCATCTTTTTTTCATCTTTTGGTTTTTTTCTATAGAGTGTAAAATGATCTGCCAAGCATTGTACTCTCTGCAGATTTTGTAGTTTGAGGGTCACGTTGAAATGGAGAACCTGAAAGATGAAAAAACGAATATACAACTCTGAAACTATGTTTGTATATCCAAAACATAAAATGCTGCCCTCAAATGCAGATATTTTTATTTTATTTTGTTTTGAGCTGTCCTCTAGAAAGGAAAACATAATCCTGGTATCATTTCCTGCTGAAGAAGCATGAGTATATTAGAGAAAAAGTATTACACACATTTTAATAGTAAGGAATGAAAACATACATGGGACAGGATTTTTAAATAACTCAACAATGCTTCCATATCTTTTGCATAAACGTACCCAACTGAAATAAAATTCCTCAACTTCAAAGGTTGTTTGGTTATTTTTGTGGTTTCCTGTTGTATGATGAATGGACAGGCTTCTGCCTTACTACGTAAGTTTCTCCTGTGTTGTTTTTTGCACTTTGTGATCTTTTCATCTGTATTACCTGACTTGTTTTCTCTGAGACAAACTGCACAGTTACAGAATTTACCAGCAGCCTAGAGCACTCAAATTTGCTAGTAGCTCTTCATAGAGGTTTTTCATGTTCATTCAGTACTTTGCTTTCATGGGCACTAAGAAAATGTTTTTAATGGTCTCTTTCAGAAATATGACTTTGGGACAATTTTTCCCTGTGTATCTGTAAGCTCTGCAAAACACAGTCTGCTTTCAGCATGGGGTTTCAGGTGGTCACGTCTTCTGCTCCTGCTGTGTGTTGTCCTTTGGAACAGTGCTTTCATATTGTTTTAGCCTAATACCATAACACCAGAGTAATGGTAGTTGTTTTAAGAGGGTGACATGAGTGAGAATCTTAGGGCATGCAGACTATGGAGAGAATCATATGTATGGCAAAGTTTTTTAAACTTTCAACTCAAGGCTCCTTAAGAGAAAGAATTAGGAAGCTGAAAGGCGGAAGTTTTTCATGTCAGCTAAACAAGCTTCATAGCCTTCACATGCAACAAAACCAGTCTGTATTAGAAGGAGCGTACTTAAACCATTAGCTGTTCTGTACAGTGGGAGAGGTAGAGTGTATGTTCAGTATGTATGTAGAAGTAGAGTGCATGCTACTAATATTAACATACCATTTTCGGTGCATAAAGATACTGTCATGCTGAAATTCTGTGTCATGTGAGAGCTGTTTAGAGGTGGAATGTAAATCAGAGCAGCAGTGCAGCACCACTGAGTGTTGACCTCATTCCTGAAGGTAGCTGATTCACAAAAGCATTCAGAATATTTATCCATCAGGAGCTCCTAAGAAACAGAGAACACTTGATTGGACAACATAATTGGTTTGAAATTAGCATGTACTTGTCTACATTTTGGTATCAATCACCAGCCAGCTGTGACTAGTATGAGAGCTAGTTGGAAATCTTTCCAATATACAACATCATGCATACCACCAAGAACTTTAAATCGGAGGCGGTGTACCACACATCTACTAATTTAAGCTCTGTAGAAAACATTGCCAAACCAGAAGGCCCTGTGTGCCTTTTGTTTAACTTGCTGTATTTATTGCCTAACACCTTGAAGAAACTGTTAAAACACTGTTTATTTTTATGCGAAGAGAATCCCTGAAATTGTGCCAGGTTCAGTGTTAACATGGTTTATAGACTGTTCCCATGCCCACAAGGCTGGAAAGCCTGCCCAAGGGCATAGGAAGGGTGTAGTCTAGTTTGGAATGGCTTAATATGATGAAGGATGTAATCTAATCAGTGGATACTAGAAAGTAATAAAGCATTTTGGATTAAAGACAGAACTTACAGGGTTTTTTTCATCTAGTTTAAACATATGCAAAGGAATGAAAAAATGTTGTGTTGTGTCATATTTTGTTTTTTTTTAAGTTTGTTCCTCTAACCTTGTACTTTAAGCCATTTTGCTTTGTGAATATTGCATAGGTAACCATCCATACTTTAGAAGCATACTCTGTTCATTAGTCTCTTCTCTTCCAGTAAAGTACTCAACAGGTAACAGCTTAATTGTGAGCTCATTTAAAACACATTAATAGTGTAACATAAAATGGATCTAGAGTTAAAATGTAATGGATAAACCACTGAGAGTATTAAAACTGTTCCATATAATAAATAAAAAAGGGGAGTAAGAACTGTCTGGGGTATTGTCATACAAAAAGTACGCAAAACATCTCATCTGCTTTCTGGCACTAACCCAGCTGAGACCTAGCTACCATGTAAAAAACAGATTAAACTAACATCCATCAAGGTGAAAGATAATTATTGCTTGTGTCAGACAACACCTGTTTTTGCAGCATTCCTCAACTGAGTTAAACTAGAGACATGCTGAAGCTTTCCACTGAATTTTACATTTGACAGTTGCCCAAAGCAATTGTGTCTGTGAAACACCTTCACCTCTTCCTTTGTTTACTTATTGGGCAGACTAAAAATGTTAAATACTAAACAGAAAATTTTACAATTAAGCAGAAAATCCAGCAGTGAAATATATAAAGTCAATGATGGATGCTTATTGAAAAAATATTACAATAGTCAGTCTTTTGTGAAGTCTACATACAGATCTGTTGAAAACATTCATTTGAGAATGAATTTGGCTTACGCTACTCAAGTGAGTAATCTCACTTACTTCATTGGAAGTTTGTAAGAGTGAAGGCACTAGTCACTAGATAATGCCATAATGCACCCTCGCTATCTTTAAAGAGCACTGCATAGTTTGTAAGGCAAGATGTTCATCCTACTGTGTAAATTAATCTCTATCATAGGTGCAAATTTCACAAGTCCTGCTTCAGTTGTGCTAGGACAGCTCAGAGCCCATGGATCAAAGTGCACTCTGTTACGTGAAAAGCAATGATATGTACGCATGTTATAGCTTTCATAGGTCAGTTCACAGAATCATCTGGAGTCTTTTCTGTTTCGTTTTGCCTTTTCGTGAGATGTGGGATAAAGTTTGATTTTGTGACTGTAAGATCAACCAAAGGTCTTTTGAAATAGACTGCTTTTGAAATACAACTTATTTTTCTTCTGTATAGAAAAAAATGTTGAAAACTATGTCATCAACTACTCTGCAAGGTACAATCTAACTTGATCAGGTTAAATACTGAAAGGTCCAATCCAGAGTTCGCTTACGTCAGAAAGGGTCTTTCAATCAGTTGAAGTGGGGTTTGGATGACACCTGACCGAAAGGTCAGGTGGATGATTATGCTAAACAGTAACCACTAAATTAATTTGATGGGAGGAGATGCTGCTTTAGAAGAGAGAGGGAAGTGCAAGTTTTGGTAGGCTACAAACTACATGTTGAGCTAAGAGGGAAGAGAACTGGGAAGGGGTACAAGTAATGAAGCACCAATCATCCCATTAAATGCAAAACTGCCAGCACATGGTAAACTATGGTAAACTGCGTTCAAAAGGTAAAGAAAACCCCTCTGCAAAAAATGTGCTTCCCAAGAGAGAAACACAGAGAAATAGCAGAGTGAACTGAGGTCACAGATGTGGTGTTTATTGGGGCAATAGATCCAGAGGCAGCACAGCATGCCTCATTGCAAAAGGAGGCAGCAGTTAACAGTGATTGGTACTCGCTGGTTTTAATGTCACACAACTTCTAAAGACTGCACACAGATTTGAAAACAAACATGATCAGATAGAGAGATGCAAAACAGATAAAATGTGCAGGGCAAATGCCTTAAAGGAAAAGGTACTACCACAAACAAGTCAGGGGAGGTGCTTGCATCAGTACAGAGAAAAAATGTAAGATCATCTTGTGGGAAATCTTGGCTGAATGATCAGGCAGAGGAACTATTGGGGCTACCTAATCTATTCTTAAGAGTTTTATTTGAGAGCATGTCAGGGCAGTATGGTCACAGCAAGGTCGGTGCTGAGGCCACCCACAAATAGAGGGTTTTGAAGGGATTGCAATGTTACCTTTTCCATTGAAAACTCATTTGGAGGGCAGACCTTGGTCAGCAAAGTGTGTCCTTGAGTAACCATACTCCTGAGAGAACGAACAGAGCAGCAAACAGAGGCAAAACAATAAAGGAGTCCACAAATTGCCTAAAGTCAATGGACATCTCACAAAAAACGTAGTGGCCTGTACAGATCCCTGAGTTTTTGCTAAGATTGTATACAAGAGCAGTGTTAGCTACTGGCAGAGGAAGGACAGTTGATGACAAAACAATCATGAACATTAGATAAAAAGGCTGCTCTGCAAAAATCATGGTCTTACAATAGATGACAGAATGACCAAGAAAACATTTCACAATACTTTAGCAACATCACATTTGTTTCCAGAAACTTCAGAACAATGTACAGACAGAGACCCAAATGTAATCTGACAGTATAGTAACCAGAGGCAGGAGTTAAGAGTATGTAAACAGTAAGAGTGTGTCTGTGGAAAGCGTTTTAGAGACAATGCCTCAATAGCAGATGAGGTCAGTGGAGAAAGCTGTCAATTATTTGAGCTGGAAATCTACATTGCTGGGAGCTGTATTAACAATACAGCTGGTACTGATTACATAAAAGCAGTACAGGAAATACCAGAAAGTGAAGATAAAAATGTCCTTTGCTTTAAATGTATGAAAAATACATCTTTGTAGTTACAGTGATAACTGTGGAAGGTCTTTGTGCATTTCTTCATATCTCTCTTAATGTACTGATGCCACACTTTAGAACAATGGGCTTAGAGCATGAGTCAGGCATCCAACCTAATTAAAAAAAAGGTGTACTTGGTGATCAGAGAAGTGCAATGAGATCAATAGGAGGAACCAAATGATTAGCTTCCATATGATGTTTTTCAGAGTTTTATTTTTCAAACAAATCTGAGTACAGATCCAACATACATTCTTTCAAATCCTAGCCACAAAAAACATTGTTATGGTTATGAAACATAATAGTCTTTGCCCTGGAGTTTGTAGCCTAGAACTATTTAAGTGCCAAGTCTATATTTCTACCTGTGTTAACACTTTAACCTCTGATACTGTCCAAAACAGTTCAAAACTCATAGAGAAAAAGCAGGGCAACATACAATCTGAAGAACAAATCATTGCAATTACCTGCCAAAAAGGAGATGATCACTGCTGGTGTCTGGTTCAAGGAGCTGTTCACAGACCACATGCACCAGCTGAGTCCCATGTAATAAACCCTCACCCATTCATCTGCATGACACCACATACTTGAGTTGGTATCAGTGTTGACCGTGGCACTATATTTATCTTACACAGGTTTCCATGACCTCCAGATAGCTACACAGCTAAAACTTTTTAATGAAACTTTCTTCCACTCATATATCAGTTTCTAACACATCTTTTTGCCTGGTTCTCAGAAATTCAGTTGTCCATTTGTTTCTGTTCAGAAAGATAGCTAAAATATTATTTTCCTGGATTGTTATTTCACTCACCTCTCTTACCATCATTCTCTCTGTAGTCTGTCAGCAGAAGTGATTTGTCTTTTCTTTTGAGGAGATTTGTGGCTTATATGAGCTTTTCATTCAGCATCTAAAGGTCAACGCCTATTTTTAATCTATTAATGATGCCAGTGTCTATTTTCCACTTGTTATGTTTTCAAAAGAGCACCACAGTGCTTTCATCCATATATTTGGCAGAAGCTCCATTAAGAACTTCTTAGAAGAGCAACCTATTCATCTTCATTGCCCTTAGACACAATGCCTACAAAATATTTGCCAACATCAGACTTCTGGGGTTCTGAGACACCTGCTCCTCAAGCTGATCATCATTGTTCTGGTGTTCTATTGTAAAGCCCTGTTGTAATTTGTTCTCTTTTATTTAACAGTAGAGCTTTTTGGGGCAGGTACTTAGGGACTTTTTCTGCTTTGCTTTTATACAAGATTGCTAGGACATGCAGTGCTGCCAAAAGAACAATTAATAATACTGTACACAAAATTATGTCTTGTAGAGGCCAGAGTTGTTTGCTGGTACCCTGTAGCTTATGAAATAGGTGTGCACAATAGCCCATAAATGGAAGAATTAACTTTTGCATGATCTACTGGCTATCTTGAATTGCCTTGTAGACACGACCTTCCTTCAGCATGAAGCAGGAAGGTTCTGTGTGATTAAAGATGTCATATCTAAATACAGACTTTCAAAAACCTTGTGGCATTTGCTGTGTAGTTTCAAACACTGTACTGTGCATGCATGTGTATATTTGCTACTTTGCTTCTGCTTATTGCAGAACTAATAAAACCGGACCCAGCCAATTTTAGTGACACTGCTTGCTTCTCTACTTTCTCCCTCCAAATCTCTTAAAAATGCATGCATCAACACAGCAGTCTAACAAGCCATTTTAGGAGCTGATTTGATTGATGCTTCTGTAATAGGTTGCCAGTACAAGTCCTACAACAAATTAGAAAGAAATGGGAGAGCAGGGGCACACACAGGGTCTGCAGAGCAAGGGTCAACTTCCTAAGTCTCACAGAGGAGTCAGTGTTTCAGCTGGGGAATGAGTTTGATATACTGTTCTGAACTTCTCAGAAGAAAGACAAGGGGATCTGAAGGATTAAACACATATTGGTCATCCACACCTGTCATTGTTAAGGGAACAGCAGCCTCAGGGGGGCTGGCAAAAAAATAATTCCTATTTGTTATCATTCCAGATGCCAGAGGTAACTTTCCCCTTGGATCATGAGGTGGGTGCCCACAGCCACTCCTTCTCCAGTTTGGATGAATCCCAGCCCACAGCCTTTTTGTGAAAAGGGCAGGAAGCAGCAAAATCACTCCCATGTATTGGGGGTGAAAAGAAATTGTCCTTTTTGCATTGCAGCAGGCTGGCCTGGAAAGCAGAGCCAGCAAGGCTTGCTTGGGCAGTGTGCGAAGGCAGGGCGATGTGCGAAGGCAGGGCGATGTGCGAAGGCAGGGTGGTGTGCAAAGGCAGGGTGATATGTGAAGGCAGGGCGGTGTGTGAAGGCAGGGCGATGTGTGAAGGCAGGGCGATGTGTGAAGGCAGGGCGATGTGTGAAGGCAGGGCGGCGTGTGAAGGCAGGGCGATGTGTGAAGGCAGGGCGATGTGTGAAGGCAGGGCGATGTGTGAAGGCAGGGTGGTGGGGAGGGTGCTGTACCAGCGGTCCGGGCTGGGCTGGGCTGGGCTGGGCTGGGCTGGGCTGGGCTGGCGGCTCTGGGCAAGGGCACGGTTTGGGGTGTCCAATGGCTGGGGAAGGGAATGGAGAAACTCAGCGTTATCGCTGGAAAAGTTGGGAAGGCCAATTCATAGACCACCTGGGGTGTGAATTCAGGTAGTTCATGGCGAATATATGGAACGAATCAAGCAATGATTCAGGTGGTTATTTTATTGGGGCATACAAAACGTTAGTGCCTCAGGTCCGGTCCCGCGTGGAACGTCAGTGGGGTGCTGCCCTTCCAACAGTCACCCGGGGGACGCGCTGCCGGCTGCTTCACGCGGCTCGGGGCAGCGCAGAGCGCAGGCGGGTCCCGAAACTGAAAACCAGTACGTTTTACAAACGCCGCAGCCATCGCCCCGGTTCAAAGGGAGGCTGGATGGAGGCTCCGCCGCGGGGAGCCTCGGGGAGGCCGCTCCACAGCAGC
>JAVJGJ010000062.1:27023200-27045566 GCA_035590215.1 Microhierax caerulescens
ATTTATTTTAGAGTTATAATAAGAAAATCAAAATATTAATTTAAAAAAAGTGTGACTTTTTTATTGGATGTTTCTTCCTGTCAGTCATCTCAGTTCTGTGTAGGTACAAATAACAAAAAAAGATAGTCACTGAGATTCATTACTGAAGCTATATAAAAAAGGTCAAACTCATCTAGTACCAATTCATAAATTAGACTGTATTAATCTCTCATATTGTTTTGACCAAAATAGAATAATATTGGTGATAAATACAATAAATTTTTCTGTTCAGTCTGCTGTTAATTGGAGTGATCAGATTATTTAGTGAATGGAAATAACTCTAGGATGGGAGACAGACATAGGTATTGAGTTGCTTGTGAAAGCTTGAATTACTAGGGTTTTTAATTATTTATAATAATTTCTTGTTTGTTGTAACAATCTACATTTGTTATTTGTTACAGTTGTATACATGATTTTATTTATATTACTAGTGTTGATGTACTGACAGTGTGTCAGCATAGGAAGAAAGCACATTGCCTGCTTCAAGAATGCTGAAGGTCTGTTTTTTGTTGATTTAAGCACCTAAAATGGTGTAAGTTTTTCCCAAGCTTCTGGAGACTTCCAATGTTGACTGGAAAACCTGAAACAAAAAGTTGGCTTCTGGTATTAACCACTTATTGGTCCATTTGCACATATTTGGGCAAGAGAATTTTCAGTGGTATTTTGGCCTTTTGGCTCTGCTTGCACAATAAGTAAGACTGAAAAATCTTTAAGGTGATTTCAGAACCATTCTGTTTAGACTTGACATAAAAACATTTAGAGTATTTTTTGGATGACAGTGGGTGGAAAATTTGTACATTTTATCCCAGAGTGGTTAAACCATTACTAATTCAGTGTTTCCTGATCTTATCCATAGTATCCTTTAAGAGTAAATATCACAGTGTTACATTTTTACTGCATAAATGTGTTACTACTTTGGTTAATTACTAGATTCACCAGTCTCCTGTGGGCTGCCACAGAGTTTAAACTGAAGTCACTTAAAATAAGGACTGAACAATAGAAAAGCTGAGACTGGCACTGAGACCACAGAGAAAGGGTTTGTGCACTAGTGCGTGTGTATATTGGCATGCTTTCTGTTCATGCAGAAGGTGTAAGAACCTGGTCCTCTTGAGTGCTCAGAAGTCTGGAAAGAATTTAGTGGTACTAGTGTGTATCCAAGAAGGGAATAAGGAAGCAGTAAGTTGCAGTCCCAACTCTGAAGTCTATGTGGTCAAGCCTTGCCGCTAGTTTGGGCAAAAAGACAGCAGCTGCAATAGTTTCAGTTTTGCCATTGGTCCACAGGAGCAGTGAGATGTTTCTTCTAGTGACTTGTCTAGGTGTTTGTGTCTTTAAATGTCTTAACAGGAGTGTTTAAATACACAGAAGCTTACTTGTGAAGAATCAGATGATAAAAACAATAGGAAGAGAATATATGAGTATGTTTAGTTGTAGTAATTCCAACAAGGAGTTTATCTTGGTTTTTGTCTGCATTGGGATTCTCAAGTGTTTTCTTTGATATCCTGCTAAGGATACTGTCAAGAGAGAGCTTTGCTTTGAGCAAAAAAAAAAATGCCCATTTTCCCATCAAAGGAGGGTCACGGACAGCAGGCTAACCATAAATCAACATCATTCCATGTTTCATATCCTCATCATCACATCAGGTGCTGGTCCAAGTTGTTGTTAGCAGGTCTAACTTTTTGTATTGATTACTGACTGCAGGACTGTAGGTTGCCTGGGCCTGCAGCGCTGCCTCCTTTAGCCTACTGCCCTCTCCCTATTCTTTAAATTGCTTTTACTGTAACTGTTAAAAGTTATTTTTATACCTCAGTTTTCTCCTGGCTAGATTAAAGTGAGGAACTGTCAGTACCAGCTTCACAGCCCATAAGTCGCTGTGCTGTTAATAGTTTTCACCACAGTGTTTTGGAAGTTGTGCTGTTGTAGGAAGCAGCCAGGGTGCATTTCTGTACACTGTGGACCTGCCTGAGGCCACACAGTAAAGTGGCACTCCTCCCTGGTTTGTATGTCTCCACCTTGGTATGCCATAACTGCTGCTGGCTTGTCCTGTGCCCCAGGAGGTTATCCAGCCCCAATAAAAACTCCAGAGGATTAACTAATGCACTGTAATGACGATGCTGGTACATCGTCAGAGCATCCACTGCTGCAGGTTTCTGATATGGCTAGTTCTTCAAACTTAAATTTTTCTGCATGTGTATGCTTTTAATGTTTTGAACAAGCTTTACCAATCTCCAGGGGAGCTGCTTCTTTGGTCCTAGTAGTGGCCTTCCTGATGGTGCATTTCCAACTTGAACTGGATAGTGCTGTTGGTACAACACTTTCATAATTTGTTTTGGCTTTGTAAAGTCAGTCAAAGGAAATCAATTTCTTTCTTTAAACAGTTCACTGTGCAATCTGTAGATGGCTGACTCTCAGACTCTAGCTCTTTCATTTTGTTCACAATTCCCTACTGTCGCTGACTGACAATTCAGCCTACATTTTACTTCAAGGACATCTGACCTTTTGTCGTTTTTTGTTTTCTCTAGAATCATGAGCTGTTGAGTCTGAAAGTTTGTGGGCATGCTGGAGATCAGTATCTATTCCAAGTTCAAATGATGCTGTACTTGTTCCTTTTGAGGTTTGGATTCTGTGTGTTTCTAGAAGGTATTAATTCTTTAAGGCTCATCTGTTTTACAACCAGTCTCATATATTCACCTTCATATGAGCCTGTTGTAAATCATAGAATCATTTAAGTTGGAAAAGACTTTTGAGATCATTGAGTCCAACCATTAAATACCAATAAGATATTTAAATACCAGTAATACCAGTATTGGTATTAAATACCAATAAGGAATGACACTGCTGCTTCAGCTGTTCTATTAGTAAAGGAAATACGCTTTTTTCAAAAACATTTTATTTTAACGGAATGGCTTTCTGTCACAAAAACATGCAGAAAGCACAGCTCAGGACAGGCAGAACAGAGGAAATGGCATCTTTATCCTGCATCATATAATGTGTGGTCTAGGATAGGTAAAGTACCTGGGCTCAAGACTCATCTTCTGTATGGAAAGAAAGCATAGATCTTTCTGTCTTAGGCTTACATAATGATGTCTTTATGGCAGCAGAGTAGCAGAAAGAGATCCATGCTTTTTTTCAGATGAACATTTGCTGGAAAACATGCAAGTCTAAGACCTGGCTGCGCTGTTTCCTAGGAATATCACATCTTGTACTGGTACTTCTGTGATGTGAGGGTTTTAGTAGAGTCATAGATCACTGTTCTTCAGATTGTCCAATGTTTAGAATAGTGCAGTATTATTAAAGTTAGGATTGGCCTATTGAAGTCTAGTTAAAAGCCTGGATTCCTGGGCAGGGTGGAAACTCACAGATATGGGGATGACTGCTTAGAGAGGTGCAGGAGAGAAGAGAAGGAAAAGGTAAAATTAAGAGCTGATGAGAATTTGTTTGGCTTGAGAGGATGGATTCATCATATCTGTCAGTGGCACTTTCAAGTAACAGTCTACCTTTTAGATGTTCTTGCATCTGTGATCTCTCCTCTGAAAAATCTCCACTTGCATTCTTTCATCTTACAGCTGGAATATTGAATAAGTGACCTTTTCTGACTCAGACACATTGTTGTCTCTGACCTCTTCAAATCATGGTTTCACCTTTGTTGCTGCCAGATGCCGACTACCTTCCATCTCCCATGTCTCTGCATCTCAAAAACTGTCCTTCATTCCTAGCAGAGGCTTTCCTGTTGGTCTGTCACCGAGCTGCTTTTCTCACCGCTTGCCTCTCAGATCATTATAACTGACAGACATTTACATTTTATTCCACTTTAGGAAAGCAGCTTCCATATGGAAAACACATTTTATTTGATATTTGATTTATCCAGGAGCTGATCTTAGTCATAATAACTGTTTCTCATTCAGCATTGCTGCTTTTCTTTCTGTATTTTCCAGCTGGACTGTTTGAGGCATAGGAGGTCAAGTGACTTGTCCCAGACTATGAGTCAGTGCTGTGAATTTGGACTAGAACCCAGTAACCTAAAGGCTCCCAGTATTCTCTGACCATCACTAGACCATGCAGCATCTCTGAAAGGCCTGGCTCTATGAAAAAATACAAATTAAGAACACTGAGTTTGAATCTTAATTCCCAGAATGTAGTTATTGAGCCTTGTTCAGATTACAATGAAAATATGTTTTTATAAGTGCATAAACCATGTAACAGCTTTTGGGGTTTCGCTTTGTCTCTTTCTCTGCCCACCTAAGTAGTGGCAAAATGTTTTTTATCGGCCACTAATACAGGAGGCAAAGCATGAAGAGGAGGACATCTAGAAATGTTTGTCCTGTGACCATGATCGAACACATCCTTCGGACAGAACGACTCCTTTTGTAGCTGCATGCGATTGTAGTTGGGTACCTCTTCCAGTTAATTTGAGCATACTGCTGCTTATAATTTGAGAGTCAAACCCTCCTTTTAATCTGTGGTATGTACTGAGTTTTGTCAAGGGTGCCTTATGGAACACTTAGGCTTCAGAGATCTTAGTTAAGACATTTTGTTTTCAGAGCAGCCCCAGAGGGTGATGGGGGCACTCCCCTGTTTTTATAAAGTATGATAAAAGTGCAGGGAAGCTGGTGCAGAAGTTTCTGCTAAGTCTGGGACTCCAGCCTGAGGTGTTTAGACCTGATTTATCAAGGAAAAGAAATTATGTTGCTTCTGCTTTGAAGGATTTTGGTTATTGTTGTCTGGTTAAAAACTGAATACAAACCTCACCTTGTTTCTATGTATTTCCACAAGGTGCAGTTTCATAGAGTTGACCTCACAGAGACTTCTGTCACAGGTTTTAGACTGACCCCACCTGTAGCTTGTTGTCCACTCAGTGAAGAATTAACTAGTCTGCAGACATTAACTCCTTTGCCGAGGACTGATCAAACTGTTTTCTGTTTTCTTTCCCCATCCATTGGTTCCTCATGCTGGTCTCCAAGCTGATCTTGTACATGTGTGAAGTAATGATATGCCCAGCCAAGTCTTAACTCCTTGTTCTTAAGCATTATAGTGCTAGGTGTTATCAACGTATTGATGGGGCAGTTATTCTTACTCTGGTTTCGGGGACCAGCAGTACAATTATACAGAAGCTCTCTGGAACACTGTCCCAGGGCAGATTGAAAAGAGACTTTTATAATGCAAAATATTGGATAAACTTAGCTTTTGCTGAATTGGCTGTGAATAGAACAGAGCTGACACTGGTATGTTGCCTTGGCAAGAGCCACTGTTACATTATCAATATGGCCATCAGACCGAGTTCTGGAGAAAACAACTGGACTTACAGGCTGCACCAATTGTGCTCGGCACCTGTTTGACTTTTTATTTCCTGTTTTCTTTTGAATAACATTCATGCCCCTGGTTGATGACACCTCCTTTGTCATGTCATAGGTGATTAGGTCTAAATTCACTTTTAGTCCTAGAATACTGATAAATCAATCATCAGCACTGTGACTTGCATATCTGTATTACTATAAACCAATAACAGCACTACTGATGATACCTTATGTAGTCCTTTGCTGGGTATTTAAAATACTGAAGCTCATCTAGTTTTGAAAGTATCCGAGTGTGATGATGTCACACTACTTCTGGTCAGCTAAGCATGTTATCAGAGATGGCTGGTTCCTATGTCAAATGTTTTTGATGAACTTCAGAATTTGTAACAGAGTAGTGATGTTTATTTGCCTTTAGATTCCCCCTACGAGGTCAACATAGCTGTAGCAGATCTGAGACCTATCCACCACGCATGCCAATTAACCAGCTTGCTAGGTTTAAATTTAAATTTTAATTTAAAATTTTGATAATTTTGTAAGCCTCTATACTGGGGGAAATACAGATGGCACTCTCACTGGTGCATCCCTTAAAATACTCAGTAAAGAGGTTTAGGTCCAGTGTAATTTAAGCTTACATTGAAGAATTGTGCACAGATGAAGTGGCATCCACATACCATAGGAGTCCAAGGGAAATATTTCAAGGTTAGCAATTTTTGTAAGATGTCTGCTCTTTGAAATTCAATCCTCATGGAAATTCATATTCTTGTGAAAATTTCAACCAACTCCTAACAAACTAGAACTGGAGCAAATCTGTCTGGTTTTGATTTTAACAGGAGTCAAAGCTGTTGGTGCAGTATTGGACGACTTCAAGAAGACTGACTCATGTAGCTGAAGTTAATTTTTTGCTGAAACATTAGGTGAATCAGGGCATTACAGTTGAGGTTCTGATTATAACTCCTCTCTAACACACTTCACATAATCATGTGCACACATAACTTTTTAAACTTATTTTGTTTATCAGTTTATACAGATTTACACAGAGTTGAGGAAGTGTTGCATGCTGTGGAGGTTGCGGGGGCTGGGGTGAGGGTGTTGGTTCAGTTTGGTTTTGTTTTGTTTAGGCTTGAATTTGAACTCTAGAGGTAGGATTTTCCAAAGGATAGCTGTCCTGATATTTTTGAGACACAGACACTTGTGAAATGGAGAACATGTGGTTCAACATTGTTTATCTCCATTTGGAGAATGCCAGTTAATTATTACTCAGACTTTATGGTGAAAAGAAAATACTTTGGTTTCTAACATTGTCTGTTGTTTTTCTGCTTTTGAAACTTGCTGAGATAGTAGAACAGGAACAGTATGTGTTTTGTAAATATAATTAATGTGTTATATAAGCAATAGATCTTTTTATTTATTTATTTTAGCTTTGCAACTGTGAAATGGTTAGCTTTAGTGCTAGTTCAGTCTGGAAAGATGAGCTACTTTAAATAGCAAATTACAGTTCTGCTTACTTTGTTGTGGGAATACACTATGCAAACTTGCAGTGCAAACTGTTGCATTCAAATGAGAGAAAATGAGGGCTAGGGAGGCTTGCCTGGTTTGTCACCTGCTGCAGTGAACTTCTGACTTCACAGAATTTATATAAAGCCTAGAAAAGCATTAGAGTTTAACAGCTACTGGTCTTTCATCAAATCATTTGTAATAACCAGTGCTTGGAATACCAGTTGCTCCCTTGGGTTTCATATGTGCAACACAAGAATGTAATTTTACTTTCAGTCTTTCCCATTTTGCTTTCACTCCTATTTAATAAAAATTACCAAACACTTTGTAAGGTCTGCTTTGCAATGCACTTTGCCAGCCTCCCATAACCGTAGCCAGTAAGGAGAATGGAAATGTTTACTTTTTCTTTTTTTTTTTTTTCACTTTTTTTCCTGCTTGGAACAGCCCTTTATATTGCCAATAGCACTTGAGGTTGACATTTCTTCTTTCTTCCACATTACTCTACAAGCTGGGCAAATGATCATTTTGCTCATAACACAGATATTAAGGTAACGTAAAGTACATTTCAGCAGAAATCCCCATTAAATGCTGCTCTTACCTTTTGAATTTCCACTGTCCTTTTTGTTCCAGCAGCTCTGCTCTTGATGTTAGTTGCTGAACACAGGGACAGGTAGTTTGCATCAAAGGCTCTGCCTCATTATTGCAAGAGGTTAGAGCTGTAAGAAGAAAAGGGAGAACCTTAACCCTCTTTTTTTTTTTATTAGTAGGTTTATTTTTTACTGCAGTCATCACTGAGCTTTTTTTTCTGTAAGAAAAATCCTTTGGAGGCTTTAAGTAAAAGCAAGCAGCTTCCACAGCTTTTGCTACTTAGAATAATTGCAAAGTTAAATTCAGCAAGTTCTGGTGGTGTTTTGCTTGGGGGAGGGGCAAGGTACCTATGTGTAAGATCTCCTCTGAAGTGTGGGGGGAAGTTCTGTGGGAAATCTGTTTTATCTTTATTGAACTTTTTTTTTAATCAGTTATGACATGGTGCACCAAGAATGGCAATTTCCCTCTTCCCATCCCCCCCAGTGAATACTTCAACAAGTAGCAAATTATTTAAGATAAATGCCTACTGCTGTAGACAGCTGCCAGAATAGAAGTGAAAATAAACTGGTGAAAGGAAACTGCCCAGTTCATGGAAAGGGCAGCAACGATATAGTGCAGTAAGTCCATGACACTTCTGGATACACATGCTGAAAGACTTACCCTGGCTGGCCTGCTACAAATCTCCCAGTAATTCATTAAGGGGAAACGCTCCTTGCAACATTTCACTCCTATTTTAACACCCTTTGTCTTTACCTTCCATACTCAGTGAGTTCATTCCTATGTCAAGTGAGCCTTAGTGAAACCAGTTTTTCATTCCTGATAGAGCATACTGCTTTGCTCCAGTAGAAAGATTAGATAGATGCTTTTACTGTAAGTATTCTAACAGTCAATGGTATTTTTTAAGGTTTGGGGTCAAAAGAAGGATATGATCGTTGTGATCCAGCAAATAATGTAGAATAAAGTAGCATGACCAGTGACTGAAACGGGTGAATGTTGTCATGTTTTTGCTGTAACTTTGAGAAAGTGACTTGAAGAAACAGTCATCCTCTAAATATAATGCAATCAGATGCATATGAGATGAAAATATAAAAATGTATCCTGGTTGTTCTGATCTGCTTCAAATCTTTGAAATTACAGAATTATTTTCATTATCACAGGGGCCAATTTGCTGTAATTGTCTAGGGAGGAATCCCATTAACTTCACTCTGAATTTTTCTGAATGCTGATCATGGGTTTGACCTGTTTAAACAAAGAAGCTTGCCATTTATTTCAGCTAGTATTTAGTTACATCAAGTGTCTATTCCTCCTTATGTAACCTGACAACCCTAAAGAAAGTTGTAGCTGAGTCCTGGTTTAGTAATTTTGTATTTCTAAAACAGATCAGTGACAGGACAATACTTGAATTTACACAATATGTTGGCAGAAAGCTGAGTCTGGATAACCTGAGTGTATCCAAGGAAGTAAAACTGTCATCTTTTGCTCATAGTTTACAGTTTTATGAGACTAGGCAGGTTGGGAGGGCAAGGTATGGCAATACCAGTACTTCTGGTATACTTTAAAAAAAATAACACACACACCCCCCAAAAAAAAAACCAACACAAAACCTGTAGTAGCTGCATAATGGCATACTGGCAGTTGCTCCTATACCTAGAGCTGCGTTGATTTTCCAAACAACAGTGCAGATCCTTGAGAATGGTTCTATCAAGAGAATGTTTCTGAACAGTTCCATGAAGCATGCAATTCAAGAAGCAGTCTGTTTTACATTAGTGTGTCTCTGGCTACAGACTCCAGGTTTCTTTTTTTTTCTTTCTTTTTTTTTTTTTTTAAAGTATTGTTATTTCCGAGTCTATAAAATGGCTCATCATTGATGGCATTCTGTGGGGCCTCTGAATTTCATTCATAAACCTTTACAGTTTGATGGGATTTCCATGGTTGAGACATTCCATTGTGCATATGCACACATACATATGTGTGCATGCTGTAGTCTTATCTGTGTAAAGAAAACTTCTCTTTGGTTGGATGCATATAAATGAAACATCATCTGGCTGAGAAATGTTTAAACTGGGCCAAGAGTGGGCTGCATGTTCGCTTAGGTCCTGTAAGAAAGCTAACCTCTAATACTTGGAAGTTTTGTTGCATGTGTCTTGTTTGTTTGCTTGTTTTTAAATTGGGTTGTAACACTTTAAATAGTGTGAATGGAAGTACCAGAATCTAGGCTGCCGTAATTCCTGTTAACTCTGGTGAATTTCAGCTTGGAAATTCAATGAGTTGCCCTTGCCTTGGTTTAAGGCAAATAGTAATTGGATTTACTTGTTGTAACCAGGATGGAAACAATGTTATAAAGCAAACAAAGCAAACCCTTGTGCACAATAGTTACTTTTTCACTCACTGCCTTAAGTTTGAGCCTTTGGCATCTATTTCTTTAAGTCTCCACCTTTGTAAGTGATTAAAATGTTTTCATGTTTATGTGTGGGTGTATGTTTGCTGTTCCTTTCTTAAAAATCCTGTGAAATTTCCATTTGGCATGATATGGAAGTGCCAGGTTTGATAGACTTTTTTATTGTGCACATAAAATATTATTAACATTTCCTTTTCACCCTTATGGTTTAGCATTGCTGTTTTCCCTTTGTGATTGTATTTGGTGTCTAAATGTTGTTTGGTGTGCTATGGTTAATCTGAAAAAAAATCTGCTCTGTCAGATACATGCATCTCCTGCTTGATATGTTATCACATGCCTTGAGAGCAGAATACAGTGAAGTTGTCTGAATTCCAGCATCAGAGTTGCAGTATAATGTCCCTTTGTACTGTTTTGGAACCTGAAATTTGCCTTGTGTGTTTTATTCTAGTTACTTGTAATAGCCTTCTGTCACTTTATATTACTAACCCACAAGTAGCATTCCCCTTTTTTGGTCAGGTTTGCATTCTGTTTTCTTCAGGCTTACTTGTTTTGCCCCCTTGCATGATTCCTTATCCCGGATTGTAAATCGCATCCTGAAAATAACAGGTACCTACTTCAGCACTATCTTAGCAAAAACAGACCTTCAGAGGAATGTTAAACCAAAGTACTATTAATATGAAAAGCAAATGGTAATGGAAGTAGAACTAAAGACAGTAGTAAGCTTAGTAGCTAAAAGAGAAAAGAATGACTGATGAGTCTTAATACTGTTTTGGGTTAATGTGATGGATATGGTTTTAGCTAATGTCTTGCTATTACAGACATGTCAGTGAAACAAATTGATGCCACCTGGTAAAGTGGTATATTCACTGTTTTTTGTAACTTCAAAATTAGTTCTGTTAAGTAGTGAACCGTGATTAGTAACTACTTGCAGAGGTGTTTGTCAGGTGAGCTGTATTAGCAGGAATCATTACAAGCACATGAAGGTTTAACCTAGCTCAAAATTTCAGACTATTCAAGGTGGAAATAAAAACAAGGCACTACACTGTGCTTTGGATCACAAGGAGATTTTTTTGCCTGCTTGTTGCTGTTTATAGTTGACTGTGAGAAATAAACAGCCCTTTTATTAATTAAAATGTTACATGTACTTAATAGGTAGGTCTAATCTAGGATACATTTTTTTATATTTCTTCTTTTCAGAACATTATTAGAAGTTGACTGCTATATAGGAACTGAACATCTTAGAGGGTGTGGTTTTGCTGTCTAAAAGCAATGATCTCCTGAAGCACAGGTAGCATGCTTATAAGGAAGCAACAAAACGTAAGTTGTGATTAATTTCTTCTCAGTATTCCTAGAGGGTTGGGGCCTGTGATACCCACTAGCTTTACCTTTTCTCTTGAAATTATTTCTTGATGTGAACACAGAGGTAGAAAGGTTGGTACTACGGCTGGAGATGTTACAGAGTGGTTTGTCAACCAAGTTGTAAGGGAGGCTTTCAAAGGCTTAAGAAATGTATGTGCATGAATCTTACCAAGTCTCTCAAGGAGCCTGGCATCTAGTGTGTCTTTGCCAGAGGTGCAATTTTCTTTATTTCATTTAGAAACCTTAAAAATGGAAGGTATTCTGTTTTACACTACAAAGTAGGCTGCTTCTGACAATAGTACTTACTTCCCTCTTGTATCGTTTATAATTGTTTATTAGTTACTTCTTTAGGGATTGACCAGCTTTGTGGAGATCGCTAATGTAGAGTGGTTAATAACTTCCATTAAATAAATATGTGTTTATTGGCAGTCAGCAGCTTACCTCCTGGTGTCTTTTTTTGGCTGTAAGCTTTCTGTTCCACACTTTGGCTGGTACAGTGTGCTTCATTAGTGCTACCATCTTTTTTTCCTTCACATTTTAAATATAATTCACATTCTGTTACTGCTTGTTGATCATGTCTAACTTCCTAAAGAGATATTTAACCAGGGCTGACTTGTAGTTCTGCTGCTCTGATAATTTGTGTGTGACTGTCTTCAGCTAACAGATGCTGAAAAACATGACGTACGTGTCGTATAGTTTGCTGTATAATCAAAGAAAGGCTTACGTATAGGCTGCAAACTTCTGAATGCTTCATTCCAAATAATGGCTCATTTAATCAAAACCCAGGAGTAAATTTAAAGCTTGGAGTAGATGAATGCACTTAGCGATGCTCCCAAAACTTAAATCAGGAAAATGTTTGAGGTTGGTAATTTCCTGTTAATTTCTTAGTGTTGGTTTTGTTTTTTCTCCTCTCTGTTTGCCTTTGAGACAAAAAGGAACAGTGCGAAACCAGAGTTGCCTTCAAGGAACTCTGCTTGGCCAGAATCAGAAAGGACCAGCAGGCTCTGAACAGTCTTCCTGTCTTCTGCCTCCTCCTTCTCTGTCTTGCTCACAAGATTCTAGTCTGGAAGTTTAGGCCAAGTTATAGATCAGTCTTTCTTCATGGAAAAAATGGACTCATTTAATGTATATGCTTACCTATAAGCTGGCATTTTGTTTTTATCCATGTTGCGCTACTGGAGAAGGCAGAAAAAATCTTCTAGGAAAAAAAAAAGTAATATCTCAAGATACATTTTAAATCATCTGGGAAGCTCTGCATAGTATGGGACAAAATCATATTTCAGAAAAACATCATTGCCTGTAGCATAGCCTATATATACTGATCACAAATGTACACAATTATTTTTTTTTAAAAAAAATATCATCAGTTTTAATATATTAATATAGATTTAGGAGATATCTTTATGTATGTATGGGAGATATGATGTATGAACTTAAAATTAGTATTTAATACATTTCTGTAATCATTAAGATTCTATTTTTATAGTCTCTTCATTGCTGTATGTGAGGTGGGAATGGGAATTATGTAAAGGTGTGGAGTTTTTTGTTTATTTTTGTCAGAGCATTCCTTTTTTTGAAATAATTAGTAACTTTGAATAACTAGAAAGCATTTTGAGAAACTTTCAGCTTCGGAAAAAGGATCTGTACCTTATAAATACTTAATACTTTTGTGCGTTCCAGGCTGACAAAGTAAAATATCACTAGTTCTTAATCTCTTTTGGTAGGTAAAGTAATAGGTTAAAAACTTTTGTGACATAATAATTATTTGTATGCCTGGTTGTTT
Source organism: Microhierax caerulescens (assembly GCA_035590215.1). NCBI lineage: Eukaryota > Metazoa > Chordata > Aves > Falconiformes > Falconidae > Microhierax > Microhierax caerulescens. Next base: position 27,036,153 of record JAVJGJ010000062.1, read on the forward strand.
GGGCAGGGAAACTATGCAAGCAAATACTACTAAGTTCAAAAAAAGAATCCCAAAGCTAAATTTTAAATAAAAGGACATGTACAGACCTGTGGGGTAGAGCATCTGTCTTACCAAGATATCTTAGTTTGGTATAGCAAGAAAGGAGAGAAAATTTGTAATGCATAGTACAAACATGAAGGGGCATAATGAGCAGCATTGCTTTGCTGGTCATGCTTCTGCTTCAGGAAGTCATCCTTACTTTAGGAAGCATCAAAAATAGAAAAATGAGAGGCTAGGAAGAAGAATAATGGAAACAAATCTAACTGGGGATGAAAAGAAGCAATGGTTTGAGTTAGAAACTTCAAGATTCCATAAAGCTATTTTTCCATCAAGAATGAAGGAATAAAAAAAGGTTTCAAATATGGAACTTGCATTAATCCAGTGGCCACAAGCGTGTGCTCCAGGAACTGGCAAAAACTGTTGCTGGGGCAGGATATCTGGAGACACCACTTTCATCATGCTGTTTATTCTCTGTAGTGTGTTATGCCATTGAATATATTGTAGGAAGTATGTCCTGCCATTCTTCTGTGACATTTTAAAAATGGCCAATCCAACAAGGAATCTGAGGTTAGTGTACCCTGATGAATCAGTTACTTTCTCATCTGGTAGACAGGTGAATTGCAGCAAGTGTCAGGGAGGAACGAGGGTATGTGGAGAGTAGCAAGTTTCAGAGGTGCAAGTTTCCAAGTATTCCTAAGCTGTAGAGTTATACAGACATCAATAAAACAACTTTGCAGAACAGTGTATGCGGTATTGGAATAGCTACATATTTTCTGAATTAGGTCACAGAAAATGCTGAATTAGCTCATCCCTACCTCAGCCACTTCAGAAAGGAGCCAAGAGCCTGTTGCAGTTATCAGACAAATAACAGCTCAACTATGGGAGAAGACTAAAGGCACAGCCTGACAGCCATGTACCCTTTTATATGTTTAATGTTCTCATTTCTCTCCTCCTGGGATTCTCTCACCACCAGCTAGCTCTCTTGTGTAAATAAGGGTAAATAAGCCATTTATTTACCTCTAAATTCAGCACATTGTCCCATTTAGAATTGGGTTTATGTTTTAGAATTCCTTGTGACAGTCATCTTTCAGGTGAGTTGGAAGTTGTCATAGCTTTGTCTCCTAGGTAGTGTAAAACTCTCAAACACTTGGATTTCGATTTGTCTTGCTGTCACTTGCTAAAATATATTACAAAGAAATCAACACAATACCACTAAATTTTGGTGAAACTTTTGGTAATCTGTGAATCACTGCTAGCAACTTTCTTACTTGATGATGGCTACATGCTAAACAAAGAAGAGAAATAAACAGATTTAAAGTGCATTCCAAAGAAATTAGATACATTTAAATGAATGGTAGAGCCTGGTGTGTGTGGGTGTGCTGGTACTGGCAAGTAAAATCTTGTTTTAAAAGGACTGGTGGAAATCAAGACACCTGCTGTATCAGTGAAATTACTCAGCCATATGTGTGCATTTTTCTAGTGTTATGAAATGAGTCCGGTAAACTAAAAGCACCAGCTTCTCTTCACATTTTTGTTTGCTGTAAATAAGGAGCAGGTCCAATGAACAGAGTTGCACAGGTATGGAACAGCTTGGAGGAGTCCAAGCTGAACTGAAGTCACAGTGGGCTTCCATATAGGTTAGGATGGAGAACTGGTAAAGTTCTCTTCAGGGCAACTGTGAGTGGGGGCAATGGCTTAATCCTGTGTCTGCCTGGTGATGTGTTTTCTTAGTTGGACAAATGAGCGAAAGAAAACAAATGTAAAAATTACTGGTAAACTTTTATTTACCTAGTTCTGTAATTCACAAATTACTCCTGCTCATCCAGGAGTACATTTGCAAATTAGATGGGGGAAAAAACCCCAAACAACCAAACAACATTTATTTCTGTTGAGGTCTTGTAATTGTAAGACCTTAATTGTAAGAAATTTTATGTCCCATTGACTTTAGTAATGTCCTGGGTTTTGGGATTTTTCCCCCTTTTGGTTTGTTGTCATTTCCAGATATTTTTGGTGCTGTTTTTCAGAGAGTGTACCTGCTTTACTGTATCCCTTTTAACTTGAGTTACAAAGTTTTAGAAGTTCAATAGTTTTTCTTGCTATGAAAAATGAAGTTCTCAATGAAAAAGGCTTTTATATGATGATTGATAGGTCTACTGTATTTCTGCTTTTAAAATTCACTTTGTTCATTTTTTTGTAAAGCAGAATATTGTCAATATTACATTCTATTCAGACAAGTCCACTATAGGCACTCAGATGTCAAAATGTTTCAAAACCATATAAAAAATAAAGAAATGAATAGAAGCTTCCTTGTTCCTTAAATTATTACTGTGTTACCCTGAACTGTAAGTGAACCCTTTTTGCTTATAAAAGAAGCAGCTGTTCATGCGATTGAAACCATGGTTCATTACAAGCTGACCTCAAATTCAGGAGTAAAACTTCCTCTATTTTACTACAACTATTCAGACGTGGACTAGAGATAAACAATAATCAAAATCAGGATGAAACTTGACTGGGAAACCTTCTATACTCTTTGGCAGAATTATAGCAGCTCTTGGATCACCAAGAGTGATATAATGTTAAATGACCCTAAAACATTCCCTTCTCAAATGCAGCAGGTCTGTGCTGCCAACTCTGTAGCAAACAAAGGCTGATTGTAATGACTCCTTAAGCATAAGAGTATAGAAACGTTAATTATCATATTTTTTACGTTAAACATCTACAGAGAGTCAAGATGAAAATGGACCTGTTTGTGTTGATTTTACACTTCTTTTTGGGTAAATCATGTGGTTAAAATGGATTTTCCTTGTGTGCGTCCTGTATCTTTCCTAAATGGTTTTGCTTTTTAGCTGATTTTGGAATTGTATTGGATGTAAAACTAACAAAAGTAAGCTAATGTGCCACTACTCTGTTTTGACTGAAGATGTATGTCTAGAAAAATGTCATACCATTAAAAAATGTAAACTAATGCTCATTACTAGCCAACTCTTTTATAAATGAAGTAGGGCAGTGACATAGTGCCTTGGATGTATGTTTCTCTCTTTTGGTCTATTGTGTTTGTTATCCCTCTTCTGTAGCTCCCTTGTTTGTTGTTGTCCAATTTTGAGACACAGCAATCCTTTCTAATATTATTCATGACCCATATAACGAGACTTAGGGAGAAGATCTTTTACTATTTACTGGAGTGCTTTACACAGTCCCTAAGATTTCATGGTCAAGTACAAATGGGAGATTCTTTATGAATATGTGTATGTTTGCCATGATACATTTAATTACACAGATTTTGGGCAAAAAACTTTGAGTCAGAGTGGCATACAATATGCATCAAGTAGTAGCAGTATTAATGACACTTGTTCAGTAAGCTAGAATTCTTCCTCATATTATAACTGTGTTCAGACAATTTTTTGCATTCTGACCTAACTTTCTTGTGGGGAGGTTAAAAACAGTACTATGAATGTATCTTTGGTTTTTAAATGTGTTACAGAAGTGTCTTAAGAAACTGCTGGGGCAGGGTGTCAGGGGAGAAAGAGTTGTTCTCCTATGCTTAGAAATCTGCTGGCTTGAGATATGTTGCACTGTTTTGAGATAAGCTGATAATATCTTCCATTGATAAATAGTTTTCCTTATGCCGTATTCACCCACTGAAGCACTTGTAGTGTTTGACTCTCATTATTAATCTGCATAACATTTGCTGATTTCCTTTACCCACAGACTTTGAGAGGTGTTTTTACAAAAGATGAAGTTTGTTTAAACTGTCTAATCTTTGAATGTTAGGAAAGCAAAAAGCATTTCTGTTGGAGTGTCATTTTGAGGGAAGGTAATTGAAAAGCTAAAATTGCACATTTCTCAGAAACGTTTTCTTAAATTTGTTGTATTTTCTTCGCTCATAATGTATGCACTGCATGCAGGGTCTTCTTCACTACTAAGCAGAATTCCTTGCCATCCTTGTCCAGTTCTACCCCTTGCCCTTGCTGTAAAGAAGTCAGGAGGAGACCGCCTAACTTTCACATCACAGTTTTACCCATTCCACTGTTTTGTTTGATCCCATCACTGTGCACCTCCATTATCATACCTACTTGCCAGAGGATCAGGGAGGCTTACCTGGAGTCACACATGAAAGAGGTCGGAATCCCACTAGACTAGACTTGTTCTGCCCCCTACCCCTTTTTACTTTTTTTCTTTTTAAGCTCTTTCCCCACTGGTGCAACCTCAGCCACAGTCTAAGCAGAGAAGAAAGAGGAAAGAAGGGAGACTGGATAGCTGCTTAGCTGTGACTGTACTGTACGACATGGAGCCATGCGTAACACTGACCATAGCTGTCTGTTGCAAAATATGACTGCTCTTCTGTCTGTCTGGATTCTTAAGGATTAATCTCTTTCACACATTGTATGTGTCCTGTTTTCGGTTGGCCTGTTTTCATTTAGCTGCTGGGCTCTTGCTCCTTAGAGTTGTGCCCTCTCTTCTTTCTTGTGTTACAGGCCTTTACTCTCATGGGCCTTTCTTCTTTGCTTTTGAACTTCTGACTTCTCTGCTTTCAAGACACTTTCTGGTTTTATTTCTTGTCTGGTGACAGTGCTGCTGATTACTCATATATTTCCTGTAAGAGTGATAATATTTTGCATTTCATCTTTTAATTATTAGTAAGTGGTATTATGGTTGTTAGCTAGGTATGTCTACCTTGAGTGTAATACAGTATGCTATGCATCATGTCTGATACTTGGACCCAACTGTGTTCTTTTTGAAGTGATAATCTGCAAGTACATTTACACCATGAGTATGCAGTGCTGTTTCTCCAGAGACTGAACATTTTTTGCTTTCACATGGAAGGTGTGTGCTCATCTCTGCTGTCCCTCACGTTCAGTGCAGGTGGAGTACGTTTGGCACAATTTCACTTCCTCTGCCAGGGGGAATAAAATGTTCTGTTGAAGAACTTTCTCATATAGAGAAATCTTGAAGATGTTGGTCCTACTGTTGTTTGCTGCATCTGTATTCATCTCCTGCAAATGCCCGCTGGGGAGAAAAAATACCCAACCCACCATAACACCTGGGGCAAATTCTGTTAATTTAAGCTTTGGTTGTCAATCTTCCCTTGCATCAGTAATCTGTTTAAGTCATCTTGGTTCATTTTTGGTGACAGAAGTCCAAATGTTCTGCTTTTGGGTTAGATGTGTTTCTGGCCCAGAACTGCACTATCTGCTTCTCAGGTATGCCAAGTTCTGTGGGTCTCAGCAGCATAATGTCATGATTCCTGGCCCTGCTAGAGGGAACACTGTTCAGCGTTGACCATACCCAGCAATGATGAAGCTCCTCTGGCCACCAATGTAAAAAGAACTACGGACACTCAATTTCAGCCCTGTGCCTCCTTGTTCATCCCCACAGAAATATGTCCGTTGGATCCACTGCAGCTGCTGAATGTCATCTATTTCTCAGAGCAAAGGCAGATGAAGACTTAGTGATCTCTGTCTTCTGCTTAAGGAAAAAGCTGAGCTCATGTATAAACTTACCTTTTGGATATTTCTTCATGGTCCATTAACTGTTAGGGCAACACTTGCAGTTAATGAAGCTTTTACAGTTCAAGGCAGTATCTTGTGGTTTATTACAGCCTCTTGTCACCGGACTATGAAATGAGTCAGCAAAGTGTATCAGCTTTCTACTGGGGAGATTGGTTTCTTTTTCAGGTATCTGCTCAGCTAGAAGCATCTAAGCAATCTTACTGTTAAAGACAGGGACCCAAATTGCTTAAATTTGCTAAAGGAGCATCTCTCATGGTACTGGCATGATTGGATAATTACTAGACCTTTTTGACATTCATTGAGCACAAGCTCATTGGTCATCGCTGCTTTCCAAATCTCTAGTTCACTGAATCTGAGGATGGCTTGGTGGTAGTTCAGAGAGCTCCAGCTAATTTCAGTATCTCTCTTTGGCTGCTCTATACAGAACAGGTCTTAGGTCTGCCAGTCTTAATATATTTTCTATTTATTATTTTTGCTTCTCTAAGAACAGCTGAAACCTAGCAGTTTTCGGAGGTACCTTTCAACAACATTGCAATACATCAGACCAAGAAATTACTGAAGAAGTGGATTAGGACAATGTTTTTCAGTTGGAAGAGATGTATAAATTAATTTTCACTTCATCTGCTTCTAAAAAGGAGCCATGCTATTTCCAAGAAAGGGAATGATGGATGTACACTCTATGGAGCAGTAAGGAAAGTAGGATAATGAATAGAATTGTCCAGTGGAATAAATATATTTACTCCTATAAAAGTACTGAAACGTTTAATGATCTAAGTGATCAGGAATACTGTTGTGCCTGCTATAGCTGAAGGTAATGTTCAGAACGCTCCGAAGCCAACAGGAGCACCTGGTTGGAGCAGTGCCACCTTTGCGTTGCTTACAGCATCCCGCATTGTCCTGTGCGTTCTCTTGTCTGTCCAGGTTGATGGTAACCTATTTTGGTGACTGTGCAACAGCACAACTTGCAGTCTACCACCTTATGTCTCGTTCTTCAGTCTCTCAGATGAATTTCATAGATAAAAAAATCTTTGTCATTTTAACCTTTTTTCAGTGGTTTGAGTTCAAGATGAAATGTCAGATGGAACTTTTAATTTCCTGTCTATTTAATTTTTAGGCCAGGTCTTTTGGCGTTATTTAATCAGTGTGATATTTTAATGCAGCTACTGACATGTGACTCTTGCTCTGGCATGTTTTAGAAACACACAAAATGTCTGAAGCTTAAAAAGCAAATCATGCAAAACTGAAAAGTACAAGGAATAAAGTAGACTTATTTTTATCCTTATTAGTAAAAAACAACAAAAACTGGTTATCTTAACATAGCCTAAAACTGACTTTTTTAAAAATGTCAAAGTTTATCTGTGATTGGAAGATTATTTAGATATTTAGATATGGCTCATGCAGACAAACCAGTTTAAAATGTGATGGACAGTATTAGTTTTAGAGGCTTTTTAATGTTTCGAGACTTTAAAAACTGGTAAATGCAAGAAGTTATCCACAGCCATTCATTGATAATAAAAAAGAAAAAAAAATATCTGTATCAAAACCTAGTATTAGGATAAAGCCTATACAGAATTTAAATAGCTGCTTTCAAAGCTAGCAGTAAAGTATGTTGTTTGATGTAATTCATGGCCTCTATTTTAGGGAACTTAGATTTCCCTGTGGTCGTATTGGATTGACTCAGGAAAACATAGAGGGGTCTAAACATCTCAAAGGGAGGTCTTCTGTTGCCTGATGTGGACACTGCTTATGTAGTAATGTAGGTTATAGTCTTTTTCAAAGAGTCAGAATAAAACCAGCCCTCCATGACCAAAACCAAAATATAAGATACTTTAAATGTGTTAGCTTTTCAGTGCCGCCTTTGTTCTGATACTGCACCATCTGCCTCATGCTACACAGTGATTCTCTTCAAGTATTTATTTCTGTAGCATCTGAAAGTTTGTGCTTTAGGTGTTAGAAACACAGAAGAAGGTAGCACTGTGCCTAAAGATCTTGCAAATTAAACAAATGGGATACAAAGGGAGAGAGGACTTTTTATTTTTTTTTCTGCTTGCCCTTTTTATTATTTTTTATTTTGCTCATTCTACTGCTTTATTTAGCTACTCTTATTTTCTAGCTGCTTTCTATAGCTACTGGCTATTTTCTTTACTTGTGCACACATGCGTTGTTGTCTCTTGTTTTCACCCTTTTTTAATCTATCGTGCAACTTTTATGAGTTTTTACTTTTAGCTTTTTTCTGTTTTCACACTTGTGTCATTATGTTTTACAGCTGAAAGAAATGTTTATAGTTTGTATTCTGCTTCAGACTGGCTGACCCAGGCCTTTGGGGGCATCTCTAGCACTTAGGCTCCTGTTAAAATGCTGATTAGTCTGCTGGTGATCTTGCTATGCCAGAACCACTGGGTATCTCTTTTGTGGTCAGGAAAGATATGCCTAAAGCAAGAATTAAAGCTGTGCTGTCCTTACTTCTCCCGGTCTACTCTGTGCTTGCTAGCCCCAGGATAATTGCAGCCTGGAACATCTTTCACTTGATTGCAAGAACAGTAATAGTGTGACCTGCACATGGGTCTGTCCCCTCAAGTAAACGCAGCCAGTTACTCCCAGTATCAGGATGCTGTTGTCCCTAAGAAGGAAAATGCAGTGGATGTCTGTCTCCTCTGTGGTTACAGAGAAGCTAAAGAAAAATGCAGATGGTAGTCTTTGCAATTCAAACATCTTAATGGGACAAATTATTTGCAGAGGAGGACACAAGATAGTCATTCTGTTCTTGTTATTTTAGCTGCCTTTTGTCTCTGTAGCTAATCTAATATTAAAAAATAACGCAGTATATCAAGAAATACTGGTAACAACGCAAATCTAACAACCCTGCAGTGTCCATCAGTTGCTATTCATGGTTTATTTCATAATCTCACTGAATGGACTCTCAAAAGAAGAAGCTGCTTTTTTCATTGTCCCCACTTCATAAAAATCACAGTATTCTGAAAATTATCAAACTGTTAATGAAGTGAATATTAATACTTTCAGAACAATTACTAAATGAACCAAAGAGCTAGACTGGGAAAGTCATGTTTCAGCTCTAAGTTCAAGATCTGTGAACCAGCTTAAATCCAAAAGCTTTGACAGTTTTCTGCTGCTGCACTCATGCTGCTTTTTGTTTTTGGGTTTGTGCTTTCTAAATTTGTATTTTACTTATTGTCTGTATGAAAAAACAGACTATGCAGTGAAGGGAGCAGTGTGAGTTGAAATCACATGCAAAATTGTTTGGAACTCAAAAGTCCTTAAAAAAAAACCAAACAACTTACTGAAGAAGAGTTTTAAATTAAAGAGATTTATTAGCTATTCTACTTTACCAGCAGTAGGACAAATTTGGTATGAATCAAGACTTCTGGGCCAAAGCTCAGAACAGCAGGTTTTCTACCTAAAGATGCAAGTTTTGCTTTGTTGTTCTTTGACAGAAATCATAGTGTAAGCCCCCCTCAGTTTCCTGAGACATCAAGAGATGCTGCTGCCTGTGCTGCAGCCAAGGCAACATTCCAGGGGAAGATAGCATAGCTAAACCAGTCAGCTGTCTAAAATGGCTGTGTTAGCATCCTGGTTTTGGCTGGGACAGAGTTAATTTTCTTCTCAGGAGCTGATGCTGTGGTTTTGGATCTAGTATGAGAATAATATTTATAACATGCTGATGGTTTTAGTTGTTGCTAAGTAATGTTTATACTAAGTCAAGGACTTTCGGTTTCTCAGGCCCTGGCAGCGAGAGGGCTGGAGGGGCACGGGAAATTGGGAGGGGACACAGCTCTGACAACTGACCCAAACTGGCCAAAGGGGTATTCCATACCATAGAAAGTCATGCTCAGTATATAAACCGGGG
>JAVJGJ010000062.1:27045587-27084527 GCA_035590215.1 Microhierax caerulescens
TCGCTGCTGGGGGACTGGCTGGGCATCAGTCAGCAGGTGGTGGGCAATTGTGTTGTGCATCACTTGCTTTTTGGGAATTGTGGCTTTTTTTTTCTTTTTAGGTTATATTCTTCTCTCTCCTTTTTATTATAATTGTTGTTATTATTTCAATTATTAATTTTTCATGTATCAACCCATGAGTTTTACCTTTTTTTCCGATTCCTCTCACCATCCCACTGTGGGGTGGGGTGGGGGAATGATCAAGTGGCTGTGTAGTACTTGGTTGCCTGCTGGGGTTACATCGTGACATTTAGAAAGGAAGAGAGAGTGAGAAGACAATGTTTTCTCACATAAAAATAAAGCCTGTTACTTTAATGCAGACTTTTTAAATAGACTTATTCTGACTTCCCCCTAAAAACTGCCTCAATTTTTTTCCATTGGATTCCAAGCTTATTGTCACTCCACTGGAGGATGTTGGTTTGAAGGAAATGTGACTTAAAAAAAAAAGTCTTCTAGTAAAAAAACAACCAACAAAAAAACCCAAACCCCAAAACCTACAAGCAGACAAGAAACCAAAACAAAACCACGTACACTAAAAATTAAGTCAAAAGATTTAATCAATGAATATAAAAAAATTTTATTGAATCTGAATGGCGTCTCCTCCAAAGCTGAGATGGGAGAAAATAGCAACAGTTAGTTTACAGTTTGGTTATTTAGAGACACTTGAAAGTCAACATTATTTAGCACTGATTGTGAAAGAATTGTTCTGTAGGTAGCTGAAATAAAAAATCTTGCAGGAAATGTCACCTCTTTTACTGTAGTCTGTTTCCCTGGGTTAGTAACTTCTGTGCAGCTGAAGTGTTGTCCTGTATGGCTTCACTGTAGTTTGTGACTGTCTTTTTCCATTCCATATCACATCATTTCCACAGTGACACAAGTTTCTAGGATCACAGTGATGTTTTTAATTCTGGTTTTCATAGCTACATATTTCTAATGACTTGACACTATCCATTGGTGTAGGTGCTCTTGTTTTCAAATTAATTTTCATTAAGTTTCAGTAAATTGATGATTCTTTAGTGCATTTCTGGAATTAAGAATACCAATACATTAAATGTTGCTCTATTGAAGGGCCTCCACAGAAATTTTATTCAGCTGCAGTTCTCTCTGCTTGCTAAGATTATTGAATTTTGGTGCTCAAAAGGGCAAGTAGATGTTCACCACAAGCAGAAAACCCACAGGTGGTGGTGCCTTTTGTCAGTCAGACAGGTTCTGGTGAAAATAGTTTTGATATGTGTGATGACCATGTCAGATGTAGTGTGTTTATAGCCAAGCCTGATTGGATAAGAGAAAACTGTAATGTGCCTGTATATTGTTTTGTTTTCCAGACACTCTAAGCATTTCTGGTTTATACAGAGGCCCACTATTGTAGTCACACACGGACCGCTCTTCCCCCCACCCCACCCCATCGTGTTAGCTTTTTTGGGAGGTATGAGATTGAACATATGAAATGACTCAGATGCTGCCTTGGTGGCATTTGAGACAAATTCCTTTATTTTCTTTGTGGTTTTTATTTGTTTGAGTTTTGCATTTCCTGAAACTGGCAAATCCTGAAATGACTTGAAAAAGGTTTAGCCTCTGAAACATTTTGTTTCTCTTTGCACATCCTAAAAATCATTAGCTTTTGGAAAAAAAAAAAAAAGAAAAAATCCAACAGAACTAAAAGTTACCCCCTAAGCTGATGACAGAATCCAGAAATGTGTTGTTTGCATACTTAATGATAACAGTAGTGGCAAACAATTAATATACTTGCAAATACAATCCAAGGTTTAAAAATACAATATATAGAAAAATACCAAAGGGAGCACCACCTTTGTACAAGGAAATCATTGGATAAAATGAACAACAGTCTTTGAGGGCTAAAAGACCATGTTGGCTGGGCTAAGCATCAGTCTTTGTGTCATTTGCTACCCACAGGGGAGGCTTCAGGTCAATGAAGAAAGCTAAGCCCTGCAGAAGGTGAACTGCAGACACACCAGCCCCGAGCACTTCTCTGCTGGTCAGGTATAGGCTGTTCCACATGCTGACTGCTTTGGCTTTGATTTTGTCATCTACTTTGCTCTACAAACTTCATAGGGAATAGAGGTATCTAATAATACCTGCCCACTGTCCAACATGAAAACGCTTACGCTTTTTATTGGATCCATCCTGAATTTTCTTTTATGCTGCTGGTCATCTAGAAGCCTTGCACGTGTGAGATGGAGTCTGGCCGGCAGCTTCAAGCTTTATAGGAGAGGACTGATGAGAGAGGGTGGAGAAACAAGGCGGTAGCATAAGCCTTTGTTTCTTAGGAAACCGAGTTAAAACCCTGAATTGGGCCAGTGTTTTAATATCTGCTCAAGAAGGGCAAATCTCCATTAGAATGGATTTGAAAACACTGTTACTTTCTGGGTTTGTTTTTTCTTGCTGTATTTGTCTGGGTTTTATGCTGCCTCATGTTGGTTAGTACAGAAGTACTCAAATTTTTATAAACTCAATAAATGAGTTTAAGGTACCTTGCAAGCCACTCAATCTGTCTTTTCAACCAGTGGGTGCCGAAAAATTAGAGAAATCATGTCTAAGCATCAGAATCAGGGATGTTTGTGTCAGGTGGTTCTGGATTCCATGACTTCTTTTGTCACATTTAACCTTACTACCAAGCTCGCTCAATAGGACAGAAGAAACAGTTCCATGGATGGGCCATCAACTTCAAAACGGCAGGACTGGTTTTGTGTTACCTCTCACTGCCTTTCCCATTGCTCTTGTACTCCCAGTTTACGTTTTAGTAGAGATTCCCACTCCTATTGCACTAAGGATGTCTGCCTTCTTTCGCATCAGCTAATGTGTTAGTATCACTGAAGTTGGTGCATTTGCATAGTTCAGCATAATTTAGCACAAAGATGAGGCTCAGGTCCCAAAAGCAGGGTACTGGTGATATTCATGTGTGCGACTGCGCTCTTTCTCAACAGCTTTCTCTTTCAATTGGGTATGGCACAGATTTGGCTGTAGTGGGAGAGTTTTTGCTGTTTAAAATACTCTTTTCAGGTAATGGCTGTGTAATTGTTACATTGAAATCTCAGAGAAAGTTTTTTCTAGTAGATTAAACCGTAGACCAGAATTTAATGAATCTGGCTCCTCTGGCTCCTGACCTATTTGATGGCAGTGAACAGATCATTTTATCACCCTGTGCTTGTTGCTTACCTAGTTAAGCTTGTTCATATGCACTGAAGCTAGACATTTGTACTCACCAGAGCAGAGCATAAGAGTGTTTCACTAGAATATGAGATGGCTTAGTCTGATGTGACATTTATCTTCACTCATCAGAAGTGCAATCAGTGGGGAGTTACCCAGATCTTTGTTCATGAAGATAAATGTCAAATGTTATCTATCTACATTCTTATATGGTGTCTATCACCATGGTATCGGAATGCCTTCCAAAGAAATAATGTACACAAATTAGACCTAAACCAGTCAGCAAATGATCATCATAAAGATGTCGCTGACAATTTTCTGGCAGTGGCTGTTTGAATCGAATCTTTCCTGTTTCCTTTCATTCTGTAACAGGCAGTGAGAGATATGCTTGTTTAATTATTGGGAGGGTACAATGAGGAGGGATTAAAAAAGATAGACTCGGACAGTGTGATGGAATACTGAATTCATAATAAATTCTTTCTTTCACCTTCCTTCTAGTTTGCCTTTCTGCCCAGGAGGCTAAAGACATGTTCTCTCTTCTGAAGTCAGTATTGGAGTAAGCACTGCCAACAAGGCCAGGTGTAATTTAAAAATATTTATGCATTGTCAGTTCTGGAATTAATCTTTCTTAATTGAATTGACACGAACTCATGTCTGCAGGTAATGTAAACTGTCAAATGCTCTGCCAGTGACAGCATGTTGGTCAGGGTGGTGAAGTTAATGAGAGATCTAAATTATGATGGAATATCTCAGCGTTGGCTTTGGAGCCTGGTGTTTATAAATTCATTAGTAACATCACATTAACTACAGGCTACAGACTCTGGAGTTCAGAAGGGCTAATTATTTGTTTGCAGTTTCTGCAAGAACTAAGGGTGAGAGATTTGTACCTCAAACATTTTAGTAGTATATTTGCTGCAGTGAGATTTCTTTCCCTTGAAATGCATATAATGGAATTTTAAAGCATAATATATCTCATTCAATAAACAGTGCTTTTATAGACTGGAGATACTGTTTTAAAATACACATATCAAAGCATTTATCAACACTGTCTAGGAGGGTCTTACGCATTTCCACTGACAGCTAGATCAAGCCTGCAGTTACCTGTTAGCAGAGCACTTAGCACAGTCTAATAACGATGCTTTGTTTTCCTTCTCCTCCCGAAAAAATGGAATTACTATTAGCTTTTTAAAATCTGGAGAATGGAAGGAGGATGCTGTATGTGTAACAGAAATCATAGATAATGTTTACGATGAAGGAATAAAATTGGCAGATGAGCCTCTGCTTGCCATAGGCAACTGTTCATGAGGATTTCCCAGCACCTTCCAAGCTCAGTGAAGCATCATGGGCTCTGCATGACATGCTCAAGGGTGAGGCTGCAGCCAGGTTTTACTGAGGGGAGGCAGGAGCTGATGAATCTAGTGTGTGAATCCTCTGAGATGAGTACTTGCTTACATGCCATAGTAAGTACTAGTAAGCATCAAACTGCTTTCTGTACAGTTAGACCTTCTTTGTGTCATCTTCTTTTGATTCCTTCCCTGTTACTCATTCTCTTGCTTACTGAATGCAGATGAAGTAAAAATACATTTACAGATAGATCATATGAAAAAATGCTGACCTGATGAGACTAGAATTCATGGAGGTCTCTGGAGCTGCTGTCTTCATGTTAGCACTTGGCTTTCACGGTAGGGTTCATTCTATGGTGTTGCGTTTGCCAGCTATTTCCATAACGCTTTTCACTACTGTCTTATGACTGGAGTAGTACAGGAGAGGTTAGCATAGACCAATTCTGACTAATGTTTCATCTTAATTCTTGTAAAGTTTAGGTGATTTTCTGGTTAAAATTACAGCAACTTGTTTCATTCTCATCAGTGTTAGTGCGGGTCTGATCTTTTATGTACATACCATTGATAATTTGTAGTCCTGTCTTAATCCTGAACATATTTATGAACAATTTAAAAATAATAATTAAAAAGGGCTAGGACTTAAATGAGTAGCTAATTCACCTGGCCTTGCCTCTGTGAATTAATAGAAGTGGTTTCTACCTTATGCAAAGTGGTAACTTGGAGTAGTTCATTTGGTTGGATCCACCAGTAGAGAGACCATTCTGATCCAGATAAGCAGGATAAAATGCAATTACTTCATTATGTATAAAAGGAAAACATAATCTCATTGAGGTTGAAATTTCAGTTGAGGTGTGGGTTTGTTCATCTCTTGCAGATACGGGGACAAAGGTCTATTACAGCCTGGCCTGGATTCCTGAGAGTTTGTAACGGATCCAGCACTGCATTGGGCTTGTAGGTTTTTCTGCCCAGTTGAGATGTAGCTACTGCTGCCACAGGCGGTTCTGGTAGCTTTCTGAAGCTTTTAATTGAAACTGCTCTTCGGATAAAACCAACAAGCATGCTGTTTTCACAGATGGGCTATAGATTTATTTCCTTTACCCCTTTTTAATTGTCTTCACACCAAATTTTCACAGCATTTTTTTTTTCATTCAGAAAAAAAATATTGGAGGTGAAATTTGGTATTTCTAGTTTCCAAACTGGAAGCCCAGCTTTTGAACCAGTAGTGACGTGCAGCAGTGGATATCTATAATAAAGTTTTACGGAACAGGTGGCCACATGCTTAACGATTGCTATGGTAAGGCATTTCAGAGGTGCATCAGCATCTGTACTGTGTGAGCTTTGCAAAGGTCGGACTGATTTGGAGGCTGGCCGAAATGAAGACGTTTTCCCATGTGCTCCAAAAGGGACAAAGAGCCTATCAGTCGTTAGAGCTGATGCTAACAGCAGACCTCTCCCATGATTTGGCAGGCTGGCCTGGTGTTGGCTGTGCAAGAAGGATTTGGGTTTCCAACCCATTTTCTTCCCTCCTTATTGCCCTGAGCACACAAGTTTGTTTTCAGGGTCTTTTGCTAGTTTGGGAGCAGGGGAGGTATGGTTCTCTTTCATTGCTTCGGGGGATTTCCATTCCATTTTCCTTTAATTTGCTCCTCCCTGTTAATCGCATAAGAGAAGCTTAGAATGTTAAGTGAACACATAATACTTGGTCCATGTATACAAGCAAGAAGAATTCAGATTTGCATGTAAATAGCTATGCTCAGGTTAGACCTTTACATTTGGAAATAAGTTCTTTTCAGGTCTACTTTCCCTCCATTGTTATGTGTTTTATTTAATGTGAATGGTGGATGTTTAGGGAGGGACAGAGGTTTGTCTGACTATTCAAATTCATTGGCAGGGTTTAAGTTGGCACAGGATGGATCAGAGCAAGATGAGCAGAGACATCTTATTTCTAATTAAAAACATGCGCACATATAGTTGCCCAATTGAAGTAAAAGTAAATCCTTTCTCAGAGCTGATTGCTTCTACCTGTCTACTTTTTTTGTATTAACTCACAGCACAGTGGGGCAATCCCATTTTGTTTCAGGATTTTTAAGGCAAGAAACAGAACTAGAAACTGGAATAGGTCTCCAGTAACAGAGCCCCTGTGTGGCAACAGCAGATGAAGATCTCACTGGGTGTTCTGGTTCCTTCCTTTCTTACATAAATACTTGTTTTGGTATTCCCCCCCCTTCTTAGTATCCTAACAGTAGCAGTTACATATATGTAGTGCATATACGGTGCAGGCTTTTGCATGAGGGCAGACTGATTCTGTGGTAGAATGTGTTTATATATTAAACTGATCTGATGTGGGCCGGATTAGTTTTAAAAGTTGAATTGACTGCCTCCTACGCCAAATGGGAACCTTGTAGCTTTGAAAAAAGCCCTCTGAAATCGATCTGTGCCAGGCCAGGGAGTGTCAGGGGTCTGGAGCAGGAGCTCATCACTGGAGCCCCAGAGCACCCATAAAGGAAGGGCATATCATTCTGCAGTGAAGGTGCTAATTATCTGTGCTGTCAGTTCTCAGCCAGATAGCTATCCGAAGAAAGCATTTGTTAACTATGTTAATTAAAACAAAGGCTTCATGTCTCTGGGAGTAAAAGCAGAGCAGGTTCATATACAAAATACTTCTGCAAAGTTTCTTCCCTTTGAAATCAGGGAAAGGAAGGTTAAGAAACCTGGACTTTTGCTGCAGAAGCCTGGTGCTTTTCTCCAAGGTAGTGAGTGATGTCTGACATTGTGCTGCTAACTGGAGCTTTCATTGTTCTAGCATATGCTAATATCTGTCTTTTACATTTACAGTAAGTGTTGGGCTTTCAAAGGATTCTTTGTCTCAACTTGTAAGTTGTCATGTTTGCAACATCCATCCTCATTTTTGGTACATATGTGGACTGGTGGTTAAATATTTCTTTGTTACTTTATTTATTTATTTATTTATTTTTAGTTTTTCCTATTATATTTGCCCTCGTGAGCAAATGAATTAATTCTTCTGCACAGGAATGACCTTCAGTTGACATATTCTTGTCTCCCTGAGTCTGCCTGCAGTGCTGAAACAGAGTCTTGGGGCAAAGGAACTTGCTGATAACTCAGTTTGAGAATATTTTATTTGATGACTACGTCAGCTTAAGATATTCTTCTCAAGGCCATAAACCATTTCTTTCAACACACCATAGTACTATGGTTTGAAGCAAGTAAGAAAATGGTCCCACGCTAGGGAAAAAAAAATCAGAAAGGGTGTAGGAACAGGTTGTTGGTGGTTCAATTTTTTCCAAATCTGATTTTGTTAGTCAAGGGTATGGTAGTGAATAGGAATAAATATCTGAAGTTAGTAATGCTAATGCATTGTGAGGCCACGGTCCCATTGGAATGGTGTCTCTGAAGCTGGTCTGTGATCTTCTGAGATCACTTCTTCCTGGTATTTTATCTGATAACCTGAGTAGTAAGGAGTATGCACTCAGGGCTAGAAGACTTGGGAATTCTGCAAGGAAGAGCATCTCTCACATCTGTGAATTTATATATAATCCTGCTCCCAGTTGCACAGTGCTATCTGTGTGTGACATACTGTTCTGGGCATTCCTGCCAGTGAGCATGGGATGTGGTGCAGTGTAAGAGCTGGTGTATTTTGTGGTATTGTCCTAATACGTAAATGCAGGGAAGTGTTACAGCTTTTCTTTGTTCTTACTAAACTAAATAATATGCTCTACCAGTGTGTTCAAGAGTTATCTAAAAAACTGCACTAAATTGTCTCCTTTAACCTTTTGTAAATTTTCTGCATTCAGTTTGAAGGTTTTGAGGGTGAAGGATTCTTCATGTGTGCAAGTGAATGGTTTTAATATAGTCCCTGAAGAAAGGCATCCAATTCAGGTGTGCTCTACCTCTCTGTAGCTTGCTAATTTAGATACCTGTTGTTTTGTTACTCTGTCCCTGTCAGGCTATTGCTGACCTCCTAAGCTTTTCTTGCACAGGAGGCCTTCTGCTACCTGTTTGCTCTTGATTACTTTCATTGTCTGCATTTGAATCATAATTCATTAATAATGTTCCTTTTTTGAGGCCTGTAGTAAAATCAGAGGTGAAGTTTGAATGTGAGGATTATGATTGATACAACACTGTGCATATTCTGGCGTATTTGTTGTTCCCTGTCTGATGATATCCCTGACTTTATTAGTTTTCCAACCTGCTGTTTCTGTTGAGCATTCCCATTTCTTTCCTGCATATGATTTTTTAAAGAATTTTAAAAGAATTTTCTAGTTTTCCTTCTTTAGAGAATTGTCTTTCTAGTTCTGGTCCCTGTCTATATGTGACAGCCTGTGTGTATATGTGACCACACAACTCTGAGCAACGGAAAGTAGTGTAAAAAGCTGAGTGCTGTGCTAGCATCGACACAAGGTTCAGCACGGAATGCTGCCATCTCATTCCTCGGTACTGCTTTCAAGTTGCTGCGTGGGTGCTTAGGCACCTAGTGGCGTGGAGGGGAAATCCTACTCACACAACTGCATCGAAGTCAGTGGGGACCAGTCTTGGAGTCCCTCTCTGTCTGCAGACAATAGGAGGTCCCAAAGGCGTTGCTGGTGTGCTTTCCAAATACACTTAGAAGTCATGGACTTTGATGGAACTGTGTTTTCCCTTAACTGTTAAATGTGTCTTATTGTTCGGCTCCGTATGTGAGATGTATTTAGGATCGGAATAAACCAGAGGCACTGGAAGGGCTTTGTGAACACACGAGACTTGGGATGTCATCTTGTGGTTGTTCAAAGAAATGCAGGAATAGCTCGTGGGTGTTGAGTTTATTGCCTCCTTATTTTACACTGAGCTGGTTTAGGTGGAAATTTTTCTTCTTGAGCTACGTGATGATTCTTCCTTGTACGATCTGTCTAGTTGTAAAGTACATGACAGCAGCTGTTAACCTCCCTACAGCCTATTCCAGTAGTCAGGGTTTGGGGTGACTACAGTAAGCAATCTACAGTCATGTGCTGCTTCCGTACCCAAGTGTATCAAGAGTGCAGCTGCTGTTTAAATCTCTGTGGTGTCAGAGACAGAAGGGCTCTGACATACTGCTGTTATTTAGCCATTTTTTGTTAAAAGCACTGTTTCGCTTTAGCTTTTCCCTGGCTGTTTCAGCTGGCTGGCTTCTCACGTTTGAATGATAGGCAGGTGCAGAGAAGGTAGCCTCAGCAAACTTTCTTTTCCCAGAACAGAGAAGTCATTTTAGACCCAGATATTTTCTGTGGAGCACAGAGCCAGTATATTGGGGACTTAGTGACAGGGGTGTGGCTGAACCGGCGCCATCAGCTCACAAGCGAAAATATTTGTCAGCTCATCAGTGTAGGCAAAGCAAATTCATAGGAGAAGGAACTTCTGGAGTTAAGTAACATCCTGTTATGAAAGTGATCAGGCACATCTGCATTCCGCCTTTTTTTTCTGTGGCCTCAAAGGGTGTTTGCCTCAGTTGTTGGCAACAGGAGCTGTACCGAGCTGCCCTGGCCAAAGTGAACATCCCAGACGTCGGTGCAGAACAAAAGCAGCCTAAAGTTGTTCCCTGCACAGGGCTAAACCTTTGCTAACTGTTTGCACTAGGCAAAAAGCTACTGTATGCCAAAGTCTGCACAGCAGCTATACCAGGGATTAGAGATTTGACTAGCACTGTATGGAAATATTAAAGATCACGCTTTCTTTCTTGTGAGCATGTGGAACAGGCTGGGAGATGGAATGGCTTCTCAGACTTTTCAGGTTTTTAATAGTATTGCTAATAGTGAAACTATCGAGCCTGTGCATGCTTGGACAAAAAGTCACCTGGATGAGGGTGAACTGTACCTGCCCCTCTTCAAATTCTAGGTGAATAGGCTTGCTCAGGTGTCTACTCCATAATTGTTTTCTGGGTTAAATGCTTTCTAATTACAACGCTTTCAAGCAACACGCTTTCTTGTTTTACAATGAAAATTGTAAAACAACTGTAAAACAACAAGCTGCTGTGACTTTTGCCATCTGTCAGATTTATGGCATTAACTGAGACAGATTTTAATAGTGGATGAAAAACATTAGCTCATGCAAATTGCCTGTTATTTCTGGAGGCTATTTCTTCATTACTGAAGGGACAATCCATCTGCATGGTGATTAGTTGCAACTCTGAGCTCTCATTCATAGGGCAAGATGCTTGAGAGTTTCTTAACAACCAAAAAACTATGAGCTTTTTTTATCCTTTTGACAGTATGACTGCTGCTTTTTCCACTCTAGCCACTGGGACTTCACAATCTGGGATTTATTTCCTGTAATACCTTTACTCTAGCTTGTTCAACAGAATTAAGTCAGTATAATTTACTTTTTTTCACCTGACACGTGCACGCTTGTTTTACAGTGCTGTGTTATAAGAAAGCGTTAAATGTGCCACAAATACAATTACAGAGATTTTTCAAGACTAATTCATTCTTGCAGTTATTTTTGTCATCTTTTTCAAGACAGCTGAAGTTTTTATCCAGTCAAGAGCATTTCAATCATACAAAATGCTGATTTCAGGTTTGCTGCAGATTTCCTACATTTCAAGCACTAGAGAAAGTTCAGAGAGATGCTTCTGCTTTTGCCCTCCAAAAGAGCGAGGTAGAATCCCAGTCTATAAGCTGATTTTTAGCGCAGATTGTATTTTACTGTGCCTAGACAGAAGAGACAGAGGCTGAATGGCATACTTCCCCCACACATGCCGGATTTCAAACAGGGGTTGTATCTGAGTTGTGTATCCTCTTACTGTACTCTAACTACAAGGAATATAGTGAAACTATTCCACAACTTTAATGAAATTCATTAGAACTTTGTGCAGAAATATTTCCTTATTCTTTACTGTAAAAATAACAGTAAAATACCTTAAAGTCTGTGTTTCTGGCATTATATCCTGTGATAAACACTGTGTCATACCTATCCATTGTAGATTTGCAACAGTTAAAAGAAAATTGGAAACTGGCATTTTACTTGTGGATAAGTTTATTTAAACATGTGTAAATTATACTAAATAGAGTGTAGTATTTATTCCTCTGTGCATGGAAGCTGTTGTCAAGATACATACATAGCATTGTCAAGTCTGCAGTGCAGTAGCTAAGAATTTTAAGCGTCATGGTGCTGAAAACTTCTCTAGAAACCATGTCTGACCCTTCTTTGATTGCACTGTGAGGTTTCTTTGGTATTCATAAGTAGTGCTTGTTTTTCATTAAATTAAAATGCAAAGTTTCAAAGTGTGCCCAATAGAAAGGTATTCTGAAAAGGAAGTATCCATTAAAAATTGGAGAGAGCAATACAATAGTGGGCAGTCTCTTGAGTGATTTTGATGAATAATCAAGTTTGAAAGCAAGGAAGTCAGAACTTTACTATGATGTTTAATACTACTGAATTTAAAAAATGTACATGAAACATGAGGGGGTTTATTATTATTATTTTTTTTTTAAAAACACCTGCCATGACCTCTTGAACTTTGGCTAACCTTGGTTAAATTCTTACTTCTCTATTTTACAGTTCCAAATACTAGCAGATAAAAAGGAAGGAGAGCCTTGCCAAATTTGGTCCACAGCCTGAGGCAAAACCTTATTACTGCTTGAAAAGATGAGGTAAAAAAAAAAAAAAAGTCTTCTTTAAATTGGTTTCACGATCTTCATTGACAAATAGTTCTGTTGGGGAAGGAGGGAAAAACAATAGAGGTAAGAAGTTGTACACAAAAAACTTTGGTGTAGTTTTGTAAAAGACATTTAAGATACTAAAATGGATCAGAATATATTCAGGGTATGGTAATTTCAGGTAAAATACAGTAAAAATGAGCAAGATATTTCAGATTAAAGTAGACTGAAATCTAGACTCTAGACAATCTATTAACTGTTTTTCATTGTATGTTAACATTTGCTCTAAAGCACTCACTTGCTCCATCTGTAGTTAATAGGTTAGTTCTAACAAATCTTAATTGTTTCTTAATCAGTTGAGATTTTTTATAGCTATAAGGATATAATCCCTATCTCCCTGCTAAAATCGAGTTGATAGAATCTTTTGTCTGAATTAAGGAAGTCACCCTGTTGATGACTCGTATATAAGCTGAAGAACATGTAAAAATTCTTACCGGCAATGAATAGAGGAGTACTGCTACAAAGAGGAGTAAAATCAGCAAGATGATAAGCCCTATAAAGAGCCATTTAAACCTGCGCCACACAATAAATTTCATTGTCTTGCAGGGATTTGTAAACCAAAGGAAGGAAGTATCTGGTCGGCTGCATTTTGAAAGAAACAAGTATTACTCACACTATAAAGACAGAGAATACTTAAGCCTGAGAATATAACATGTTAAAACATGCTGTTTTGGAGGCTGAAGGAAACAGTTTTGTAATGTAAGATGGCAGTTTCAGTAAATGTGTGCCATTACTACTGAAACCACCTTGCATGTCATCCCAATGCTTGCAGAAAGCAGCAAGACTGGCTTTTGTAAGTTAAGTTTTGCAAAGGATGGATCCTTTACTGCATGCAGGTTTTGTCAAGAATATCATACTGGCTAGATATTTATTATTTCTCCGGCTAGTGAAAGAAAAATATCTTACTTTGGTAGATCTAGTTTGGGGTTCATGTTTGGTTCATCTCTTCCTTTACCAGCTGGCCTTTCCTCAGCTTCTTTTTCATTGACAACTTCCAATGTCATTTCAACTTTACCCTTTAGGAAACAAGTGGCATGAGATAAGCATCTTATTGAAACAGTGCTAGTGCTGCCTGTTCAGTACTTATACAGCAGTTTGGAATCAGCTCATTGTGTGCATCTGTGTGTTTTCCACTTCCTTCTCAAAATATACTTATTTCTGCACTATGACAGCATCACAACAGAGTATCAGAGAATGACAGAAAAAAAAAATCACAGTACATAAAACTGTTGCGCCAATTCATTTGTAGTTCTGTTTTAAGCTATACATTGCTTTTTTCCAATTTTGCAAAACAAAACCAGCTCCTCTCTTCTTTCAAGAATAGCCCAAGAACTGCATCTTTTCCAAATGACTAAGCATCTCATTTTTTATATTGCTGTGGTTGATAGATGTTTCTGAATATTTTTCCTCATTTATTGAAGTTTAAAGGCAAAAACATTAGAAGAAGTAGATACAGTTGAAAGGCTTAATATTCTAGGAAGTGATTTATATTATTTTTATATTCTTATATTATATTTCTATAATATATATATTATAAATATATATAATATATATTTTAAACAAACACATTATATATATAATTTTTATATATATAATATATACTATATTGATATAATTCATTATTCTTCATAGAACATGTTAAAATGCATTAGGTCATGTGATTGCCCTCATAATCATGAAGGTAGTCTGGTTTTTCAGTATATAAATTGTATTTGCTGTGTACAAAATTTCTTTGTACATTCAAACTTTAGTCTCTAATGCATTTAGGATGCTTCACGTTTCTCCTAAGCAGTAATATGGTAAATTAATTCACACAATAACTCTGTGGCTGCTTTGGTGAGGTAACAAGACTCAACCTGGTGTCAGAGTCCTTCAAGTTAAACAAAGTTAATATTTAAATTAATTAATTTTGTTTATAAACTCATACTTTACAACAAAAAATTGTTTATGGAGCAAAATGCCTGAACTTGTGCATGAAATGTTCTATTTATTTCTCCTGTGTCTGTCCACTGGAAGCTGACAGCTAAGTCGGGGGGACCCTTTACAATCAATCTTTAGAATTTGCACATTTTAAGTACTTTTTAAAGAAATAATAATCATACTGCTAAAATACGGGAGCCATCCTTTTCAACATAACATGGCCACCATCCTTTCATGGATTTCTGTTCAAAGAGAGAGGCAGTCCTGGGAGCCTTCTGAGGACCGTCTGCCTTGTATTCTGGAATCATGTCTATATTGCACTTCTCTGGAACTTTTGCTGGAATGATTGTTTTATGTAAATCCAGTTCCACAAAGCCTAGGAGATGGGTAAGAAAATAAACACTGCATTACACAACCAACCATATAGCATAGTGGTTCAACATCAACCTTTCCTATCTCTAAACATGTTATACAGGAGAAACAATCAACATACCCTACATTCTTGTTTGTCTAAGGATGCTGTGAGGCCGGGAAGTGGGACAGGCTGTGTTCAAGCTCACCTTGCTGGTGTTGAAAGCACTGATGTTTATCAGTTGGACTTGGCAAGCTATCGTCCCCCCTTTTCTAATGCAAGATCACCTGATTTTTAATAGACAATTTTTTCCCCACACCCCTAAACAGAAGATAACCAAGTAGAGCAATGGAATGATGACATTATTTGTCATAGTTAAATGCATGATTTAGCTAACTTTAATGATGGTTATAAATCAATTCTTTGCTTTCAGATTTTCAGGCCTATATGGTTTGCATTTGAGCTAAAGACTTGGGAGCTGTCTCAATACAGGGCAGAGAGTCTTCTGTAGAGCAGCATCTCTACAAAAGGTAAGGATGATCAATGGTGTGAGGTAGATTGCTTAGCCTGAACTATAGTCATGTAAATACTTGGATTTGAAGTACTCCTGTTTTTTAATTTTGTTTTTTTTAAGTAATTTTGCTTAAAGAAAGAAGCAAATAAGTTTTCATGCACGTTAGCATTTCATGCACTTTGTGATAGGGTTTACCTTGAATGAAAAGTATCTTATTTTACTTGCAAGTAGGCTTTTACTGAGTGAATATTCACTCATGAGCACAAGTGACCTTTACTCTGTGGGAAAGCAGGAGTGTATCTGCATGCTCAGTGGGTCACTTTGTGAAAACAATCCTTAGGCAATAGTTTAAAATTATTCAGTGTTATCTCTTACTTTGAGACGACAATTTTTTTCTGAGAAGTCTTACCCAGGTAGTCATCCAAGGAGAACTTGTCATTATCCCATATTTGAATGATCAGTTTGGGTGGGATTCTGAATTCTGTCTTGTCAAGACTCCAAAAATGTTCCTAAAATTTTAAAAAACAAAACCCAAGCAGCTTTTAAAGTTACTTATGAAAATTCAAAGCTGTGGTCTGTTAGTACTTGTGACTTCTGGGGTTGGTGGTATTAAGGATCTAATCTTGTCCTTGCTAAGAGGAGACCACTGTTGTTGCCAGTGTTTTATTCCTAGTGCAAAGGAAAAACTGAATGTTTGCAAGAGCAGCATGAGAGAAGTATGCAGAACTGAGCTAAACTGTCCCTTTTAATATGTAGGTACAAGATTATCAGACTAATTACTAATTGGTGTTCTAAGTATTGAACTCTTTAGAAATACTTACCTTTTTGGAAACGGCACAGAGTTGCTCTGCTGGGAGATAGTCAAAAGGAAAAACAAACCTCCAGTTAAAGTTCCCTTCACCATCCAATGATCGGTAGTGAACATCAGTTTTCTGCTTATTTTCTTCATTACCAGGCATCCATCTGGAAATACAGAGAGAGGTGTCTGGTGTTTGCAATAGGGCTAGACTGGTGCTTGTTCGTACTATAACCACGTCAGTAAGTGGTTGCAAACAAGCTGTAAGTGTCGCTCACAGAGGGCTGGAGATTTCCACATCCTTTCTCACTTTGGTTCCAATTTGGAACTGTAAATAGGAACATCTGAACTGAATTTCTGATCTGCTAAGCACATTACTATATCAGTGGTGAGTTGTTGGTGGGTTTTTTTAATTTCCATTTTAGGAGTAATTAGATCAATAGCCTGGTAGTATATTTCTCTTATTTCACTTGATTTTTTTGACATAGTAAGACCGGGAAACATAACAAGTATGAATCCAGGTTATGCAGCAGTAAAGTTATCTTTTCAGTTGCTTCTTATTTCAGAGGTGAACCTTCTGGGATCTTTCACTGCACATAAACTGGTCATGCTTTATCTCATAATACTTGTGTAATTCTCTGAAGTTAGCACTGTTTCAGAGGCTGTAGTGTGCACTGACTTGGCTGAACCAAATCATCTTTGGAACCCATGGTCTAGGCATTCCCAGGACATTCTGAAAGTCATTCAGTTGTAAGTGTTACATGACAGCTCTTACCCCTTAACATAAATGTCACTCATTTCTTCCCCTGTGATGCTCTTTTCATCCAGAAGAACATCTTTGGTGTTCCAGACAATCACCCGCAAGATATACCTAAGAGAGAAGATGTTTGGGGAAAGGGCATTGCATTGCCTTTGTCAGGGCTGCCAGATGGTGTGTAGTACATACAGATACTCACTTCTTGGCTTTTCGGGGAGTGATGTTGAAGGGAGGGCCTGGTGGTCCTAAGCTTTTGGGAAAAACATCGACCCACATCTGGAGCTTTCCCTGTAGCAGTGGAGAAGATGGATGAGGGATTGTTTGTTGCATACAGGTTTGTCATGGTAATTCCATGAAACTGCTCATTGACATGCTTAGTACTATTTTAGCCACAGAGCACAGCTCACTCATGTTACCGATGTCAGAACTTCTACAGACTTCAGACAGAAGCAAGCCTAACTCTCGTGTTATATAAGCTGCTTCAAATGAATAATGTCAAGAATTCAGAAGATGGTAGGGACATTAATTCCTACTGAGTTCAGTGCAAGGTAGGTGCCTAAATAGTTCTCATTCTGTAGGACCAAGTTTCTGTTCTCTCAGGGGTGGTATCAAGTACAGTGTCATCCACGCGGCTGACAGTTTGCAGGTGGCCTACGCAGTGTAGAAGGTCAGTCTAGACTCTGAAGTAAGGCAACCACTGCAGATCTTATACTCTATTTCAAATGCAAGGCCTTCTATTTTTGCAGGTAAGTTTTCTGTTTGCTGCAGAAACTCTCCTAAAAAACCCGCCACTGGTGAGTTAGGAAATGCTAGAAAACAAACATATGTTACCCTTTGTTCCTCTCTAACAGAAAGGTCCAATATAAGACTTGGTGTTTAAACTAGCACCTCTGGACCTTGCACAGAAGCGACAAGTTTGGTCTCACTTGTTAAATGTAGCTAGGAAGCACTTAAGCCAGGTGGTCTCCTTTATTGTTGTTGAGGTATTACACACACATTCCAGTTTATTTCAGTAATAAAGTCATAAATAAATCTTCCCCAGTTTCCACTCTGTCAGTGTTTAAGGTGTCATTTGAAGGTCTTAATGGTAAAACGTAACTGCATTTTGTTCTGTTTCTAGACTAACCTGCTTTAGTTTCTCAGCCAAGGAATATTCATCTGCAGCCCTCTTCCCCCTGAGTGATACCACTCTATTGATGACATGATAAAAATGCAGAAATGCTCCATTTCTGCATTCAAGAAACCAGAAGTAAAACAGTTCATAGTACCTGCGAGATGTTGGGCTGGAAGGTGCTATATAAGGTCCTGGTCTCCACGTGTTCAGGTACTAAACCCTGGGTTCTGAGGATATGAAGGGCTAGCCGCTCTTCACCTGGGCCAAGATGCTGATGCAAAATTTTGTTGGCTTCTGAAATAAAATAAATGGAAAAAGAACAGGGGCTTACAAACCAGAATTTGCATTTAAACTTTTTTTTAAAGATAAAAACAAATATTTAAAATTGACCAGAAAACTACTCAAAATAAAGAAAAAATAAATCAGATTTTTTCTAGTTTTCCATAAAGAACTGCACAGTTTTATGTTTGTATAAATATGAATAAAATAAGTGAACAAGCTCACCAGCTTCCTCCAAAGTATAGTCTTGTCCCCCGTAGTTAATCTTTCTGCCATTCTCGGAGAGGACAGGAGGAGCATAGCCTTTAAACCTGGCTACATTTTGCAATAACTGGGTTGGTTTTAGTTGATCACGCCAGGTATTCACACCTGAACTTTTAGGAAAGCAACAGAAACACATCCTACAGTTACTTCTCACTCAGGGCATTTACATGTCAGGTAAAATGTGTTTATTAATTAAACTAATTCAGAAAGGGCAGCACTAACTTCCTAAATTGAGGCCACTAGAATTTGATACAGTGACATAATTTTGTACCAGCTCAGTTACCTTCCAAGACAGAGTGCTTTTTTCTTTACACATCAAAATAACGTATGCTAACAGATGCTTTCATAGTTCCATGAGTAAGTCAGAAAATTCTGTTAAAGTGTGTGTTTGCTGGACAGAAACAACACACATTACTGTACAAAGAGACTATTAAAATGTTTGACATCATGGTTTCCAGTTAAGGTTCTTCCGAAGACCTTGCAGCTAAACTTGGAATTCAGACGATAGAGCGAGCACAACAAACTCCCATGAGAAGCCACAGCACAGTTTTTTAACCGTATCATTAAGATGAAGGAAGCCCAGTTTTTTTGCAAAGTCTGGGTACTAGATCTTACACAAAAAAATTTTCAATAGACAGAAATTACTTACATCCAATACTGCTGTGGGATGCCACAGTGAGATCCGTAACGAGAAAGGAATCTGTTCTCAAGATCAATTATCGTTTCACCCACTTTTTCATCACGAGTCAATGCATCATAGTCATAGACTGAAATTTTCAAATCCTTTTCTTGAGGCAAGAAGCAGCTGAGTTCATACATTCTAAACATAAAAATGTCCAGTTAACACTATTGCTCTTTTGAGCAATACTTTTTATTTTTAAACTTAAAAAACCCTCCCACTTCTTAGCTTTATTTTTGAGCAATATCTGTTATATATAAAGGGATGCTTCCAATGCTGATAGATCTAGGTGTAGTTACCACTCATGCTCCAATTTCTGTTTGCACTTCTTAAGAATTGTTTGTACTTCTATGGATACTGCATCCTTCCTTCCTGCACAATGTGTTACCAAGATGTTTTCTGTGCAGCAGCTGGAATTGGCACTGAGAATGAAACTAGTGTGGCTCTGCCAGCCACTCTGTAAAAAGGATGGCTGTCCAATCCATACTTTCTATATGATTAGATTTTTTTTTACAATACATAGTTGGAGCCTTAAAAAGTATGGTTCAAATGTTTAGCTTCTGTGACCAGATGTGATTATTTTGACATCTAGCTGTCCTATGCAAAACAGACTGCAGAGTTTTCTCAAATTAATTATCTGAATTTACTTTTAAGATATGCAGCCTCATAGTTCTACTGCTGCTGAACGCATTACCCTTAAGGTAAACTATTCCATGGTTAATTATTCTTTGCTGTTTTTTTTTTTTTTTAATTTATTTTGGTTTGGTTATTTCTAGTCATAACTTTTAAAGTTCCAAATTATTCTGGAAAAACTTCCAATTTTGAAGGTCCTTTGTACCTATAATCATGTATCTTTCTTTGCTGTTCCTTTGTGTAATCTGAATAGTTGAAATCCTGTATTACATCGTTGCAAAGTATGCTTTCCAAATTTTTATAATCTTTCTAGTCCTCCTCTCCTAATTTTCTAATTTATCAAAATCCTCCTCTAACTCTAGACACTAAAGTAGACCCAGAATTTCATTAGTAGTTATAAAGATAATGTAACCTCTCCATTCCTAACTAGTGTTTTTCTCTCATATCTTTCAAAGATATCATTAGCTTTTGAAGGAAAGACCAGTGTACTGGGAATACATGTTAAGCTGATTACTCATCGTGACATCTAAGAGGTAAAACTTTTTCCATATTCTATAAACATATTTTGTTATTCTTGTATGCATAACACAGGCAGTTTTAAGATACGTACTTTGTTTGACTTTGTGTAGTTTACCCATGCGATACAGAAAATCTAAAACTAGCCAAACCTGTGCTGTCCAGTGATTTCAAAGAGAAATAAATGCCTTATGCAACTTTACTCACAATTAGCTGTCAGTATGTAACTATGATTAGAGTACTGGATATTGCAAATACTGGTTAATCTTTAAAAATAGGAAAACATTATAAAATACAAACAATTGAAAATACGAAAAAATTTGTTACCTGCCAAAAATTGGGTTGAGAGTATTAGGCACATAATTATCTCTGTCTTCAATTACTTTTTTACTTAGGGATATTTTTATATACGGATCACACTATTTAAAATGAGAAAAAGTTATTGTTAAGTTACAGTTATCAAGATTAACTTTATTTAAAACACATTAGAGCAGAGTTTGCTCACAGACATTCCAAAACCAAAAAATCTCACCAGCCCATTATTATCCTGGGGTTGAAGCTGCAGAGCTCGAACAATATAAATTCGCACAATACACTCCTGAGGCCCGCTGTCTGGTAGCTCACGGAACTGGCGGGGAGGAGCTGGAATAGTGGGATCATCAGGTAGTGCATAGATTTTAAAGGATCCCTAAGAAATAATACAGAGACAGTCAAGATAAACGCAGAAAAGTCACTCTTGTAGGTTTCTTCTCTATTTATCCTACAAATACACATAGCAAAGTTATAGCCTGATCGACAGTTACTTAGAAGTCTTTTGTTTTACTTTAGTGGGTTTTGGATAAGGCTTACTACAAAGGCAAGGTTGGATCTTTCGCTGATTTAAATCAATACAGCTCTTCTGCTTTCAACATAGTTACATAGTTTGCTCCAGTTGAGACTATGTTACAACACACCCCTCTCCAAAAGAATAACTTAAAGTTTGGGTGTGGGGCTTTCTTTTTTGTTTTCTTGTTCTGGTTTGGTTTACGTACAATGTTAACATCTCTTTAATTGTCAGAAGTCACAGGCAGAGTCACAGAAATAGTACAAAATACCTTTTCCAAATTAATTCTAAAAATGTACTTCCTCAAAACACGTGCAGGTGAAACTTTAGGCCTGTTCAGGAGGTTATCTGGGAAGGTTCTTTCCCACAGGTACCAGGGAAGATCACATTAGCAGGACGATATTTCTTTTACATTAAATTAACATGTATCACATTTAGTGTAAGCAATGTGTAGCTGTACCCTCCTTGAAAAGGGAGGGCCTGTACCTATGTAGTTACAAGCGTCTGTGGTCCTATTAATGCACTGAAATGCTTGCACACAGACTTACTGAAACGATAACCACTTACACACAAGACTGTATCTAGCATTTGGTTATTGCACATTATTTGAAATTTACCTTGAATTCACCAACCACTGATGGATCATCGCTGTCCTCAGATTTGCCTCTGTATAGTTTAAATGTATCACAGAAATCTGTTAAGCTATTAAATTCAGGTACTTTTTCCAATTCACAGTCATATACCTTTTAAGAAGAAAAGAAAAAGGAAAATGAAAAAAGCGCAGTTCAGAAATGATCATACATATCAGCCCCACCACTGCGGCATTGCAAAGTGCATTGTATGTTTGCTATAATATCTTAAGGAACCAAAGCATTTGGAACTATTTTTATATCGAAGTGAAAGAAAATGCAATGTTTGGAGAACATGCTATCAAGCTTCTCTTAGGCCTTGTTAAAAACAGGGCAAATAGCATTTCACAAACTTATCTTTAGCTCCTTCGTTAGGTGTATTAGATGAGAAATGAAAGTGGTCTGGCTTCAAATTTTTAACCAACAGACAAGAAAAGTACTGATCCTCTGTGTTCATACTTTCTCAACATGTATGTTTTTAGGATCTGCCTGCCAAATTAGTTGAGTAAAAGTCTGTTTGACTGAAGGTTAGATTAAACTCTTAATACATCTAGTATTAATCTTGATACATCTTAATAAGACTAGTTAAGTAGAAAAGGAGCAAAGAACCTTCATTTCATTAATTCAATTAATTAATTCACATGAATTAATAATGGACCTTTACAGGAAATTGTGTACAGTTAGATTTTGAAGAGCATTTAAAAAAAACAAAGGGCACATCTCTGACCCGGTTTTGGGCCTATAAACCTTGAGATTCATTAATTTATCCTGAGCAATACCTTTAAAGTGTCATAGCCTTTTTTAATATACTGTCCACATTTTTCATGTTCTCCTACTGAAGCATAAAATTTGCTCCACCAATCAACAATTTCTTCCTCCTTAAAGAAAAGCAAATAAAGTATTTTATTAGGAGATAAAGCCTCTTTTGTATCATGCTGTAGAGCAGAAAAATTAACAATTAAGAATACTACAAGATAGTATATTCTTAAAACTTATTACCAGTTAAGTAATATTAAAGGTTCATCTGAAAGATAACTAGAAGGTAAATACTAAGGTTAAAAAGATGGCATTTCTCTTACCCAGGTTTAGGTAGCCAGTCTATAATCCAGCTGTGTTGGTAGTCAACAACAGCCATCTCCAAGGAAGCAACTAATTACTGGTATCCAGCTACCTATCCCAAAGGACTGATGTCCGAGCTGTGTGTATTTCTCTCCTCCATCTCCTGGCGGTGCGGCACAGCTGGCCACCTAAGTTCTGGATTATTTAAGTCAGAGGAAGGAGGGAATGTGCACTGAGCTGGTGCAGCCATTGTGTCAGCTGTTGAGGAAAACCACCACCGTACCTGGTACTCCTTACAGGAACTGCACGATGGTAAAAACTACAGCGAACACGTTGACAACTTTTTCCTGAGGGATAAATGTGCTAGCTTGCTTTCAGCTTTCCCATTTATTTCAAAACTGTTACTATATAGTAGCACAGGGACAGACCTGTAACTGCTTTAACTGTACCTCATTCCATTAAAACCAGTGGAGATTGTCTATGTCATGACAGAATCTTGCAGTTGGCCATCTACCTTCATGTTTACCAAACGCAGTTGAAAAGAAGCAGTGAGCCTTGCCCTCTTAAAAGTAATACTTCAATGAGCCTCGTGAAGCCCTAGATGCTAGCAATCTATACATTCCACTAAGACAGTATTTCTGTAGGGTCTTTTTATATTTTGATTTATGTAAGTCTGATAATCACTTTGTTCAACAAAATTATTATTTTCTGTATTTATCCATAGGGATTGCATAAGATAATTGTTTGCCCCTGAAAACATACTTCAATTGGTAATGAATAGTATTCATTCCCTGTGAATGAATGGAATGAATAGTATCCACTGTGTAAATTTAAAAAAGTTTTTGAGATTTTCTGTACTTAAAGAGAATCTTAAAAGTATTATATACAGATCATTAAATGTCCATTTGTTCTGTATTTTTTTAATAGCTAGGGCTTATTATTTCAGCCTTGCGTATTTTTACTAAATTTACTATTTTACAAGTTGTTTGTAGGTTTTATGTCAAACATTTTTAGAGGTTACTGTTCTCATCCACACATTTTAAACGCTCATGTAGGAGGCTGTATTGATATACTGATTTTCAACTGGAGATCTCCTTCACAAGAAAGCAATGCGTAGATTTGTAGAAGTAATATACATTACCTTTTCCGTGAGCTGCTCATGAGGATCGATTCATAAAAAAAGAGCAAAATAAAAATGATGGTAAGGGTATGGTTTGTAGAATTTTATACAGTTAAACAGGCTTTAAATTTTAGGGGTTTGTATATACTAGCTATGTAAAGTAAGTTACTAATCAATAATTTATAAATACTTTTGAAGACTATTAAGACATCACGTGTGGTTTTTTTTGTGTGTTGTGGGGTTTTTTCCTTGCTGTCAACATGTCCTAGATATTAAACTGGAGCATACACATAACAATTTTAAAAGGTAAGTTTTCAGGGCTGTAAGACATTATTACCCTGTGCTTTGTTCTTCACAGAACAACAGAAAACTGAGAAACTTGGATTTCCTACTGTATCATTGCAGGTTACACTCTGGATTTGATTTATTGATTTCTACAGTAGCATCATTCCCTGCTTTCATCTGCGCCTGCAGAGAGCACTGGATCTGATGCGTTTCAGATGAAAACTGTTTTTAAGAGCACTTACAAAATGGAATCTATTCCAGACATTCTTTCCAAACAAGTTTCACATACATAAAATTCAAGTGATTTTTTGCCCTTTAAATATTTACTTCTTTATAAAACAATTTGCTAATGCTCAACAGCCTTTTCCCTTTTCCTTATACTATTGTTTTTCAATTGTTTACAGGCTGTACATTTTCAGGAGTCTGAAAAAAAATGTGAACAATTACAAAGTACAGTAACAACTAGTATATGCATCTATAGATTTATCTGTATAAGTGTAATAACAATCTGCACAATTCAAAATGCTTCACCTGTTTAATCACAGATACCATAATTATGACCGGATAGTCCATTAAAAGCAAGCATCCCATCTGGAAGCCATGATTACCAAGTGTGATTTGCGCTAGTGCTTATATACCATACCTTGTGTTTTAATTTAAAGGTATAATCCATGAATTTTTGTGCAAAGCAGAAGAAATATGCAAAACATTTTATGAATACAAGCCCAGTGCATCACTAGGTCAGGACATCACTCCGGTATATCATACTCTCTTACTCCCATTTATATTGTGTAAGTAATTATCTTGCTGGGATGTTCAGGTCTCCTGTATTTCAGTAGTCTTGTCTAACTTCAAATCAGAAATACAGCGTAATTTTTTCAGATCTACACGGAACTGTCAGATTTTTCTAAAGGCAATTGGAGTGATTTATTCTTAGAAACTGTATCATTAATGATTTGCAAAACTTACAGGTGGAATTCATGAGGTAATTTTGAATACTTTGCCATATTTAAATTTGACTGTTTAAACACTGGTTTGTTATGTTGACAACATGACGGGTAGCTTGCATAATTATGCAGTAATAATTTAAACTCCCAATTTAAAGCCTTTTCACAAAAAAAATTGTGTAGAACTCTGAATCTTTCATCAAAGCATAATGTTGCAAGAGTTTAAATTAGTTTTTTTTGGGTTTGTTTTGTTTTTTGTGTGTTTGTTTTTTTTCCTGTTGATATACCTTCAAATGTCTCCTCAAATAATGCACTTGGTAACTTTGGGAAGAAGAGGTAAAAAAAAAAAATAAAATCAAAACCTTAAGACCTTTAAAAATTCCCAAAGCAAATAGTAAATCTCCAATATTTAGCTATTATTGTTACTAAAACTGCTAAGTAGGATATGCTATCAGAATGCCAGAAGACAGAATAAAATACCGTATGATAAATTTGAGATTTTGGAGTGAAAGATTCACATGGTAAAGATCATGTAATGGTTCCTGTCCTTCTTTTGATGTACCCAGTGACTTCACTGGAGATTGTTGTACATGAAATTTTCAAAACACTAACACTGAACTATTAGCTTTTTGAACATCCTGAAATTACAGAAAAAAAAAATTAAGAGATATAGTGGATCCCTAGAAAACTTAGACTTGAAAATACGTAAATGTTATTTACTGTAGATTTATTTTATTCTCCAGAAAGTAGGCTTTTAAATAGTTTAAATATTAATAGTGTGATTAAATAATTCCTGTTGATTTTGGTACATAGATTCCAAAACAGTTTGCACAAAAAAAGTTTTTAGTAGTTCATACATATTGTATACACACACTAAGGCTTTCAGAAGGATACCTTAATATAAGTATACTCATACTAGGTTTACGAGCATCATCTCCTCCAAAATCTCTCTATGGAATAATTGGCAAGAGAAGAACAGCCTCATGACCACATCACAC
The DNA here is from genome assembly GCA_035590215.1 of Microhierax caerulescens. Lineage (NCBI taxonomy): Eukaryota > Metazoa > Chordata > Aves > Falconiformes > Falconidae > Microhierax > Microhierax caerulescens. The sequence continues at coordinate 27,071,508 of JAVJGJ010000062.1, forward strand.
CACATTCTTCCCCCATCCGACCCTGCTCTGGTCATCTCCATGCATTAGCTCGGTACATACATACATGCACTGTTGTTGGAGAAGCCATTTTGCCGAGTGCTGTTGACATACTGCTTAAACACTGGAAATTGGAATATAATTGATGAAATTTTGGCTTTTTGTGTTCTCAGGGTATTGCCTGTATATGACTTACACTTTCCACAGTTGTACTTATTTAAATTTGAATATTCTTTCCTCTCTTATATGGATGCTATCACTGTATATTTGGCTCTGGTGATGTCTTTTAAATTGTATTTCACCTTATGTAGCATTTAAAATTTTTCCCCTTGTAGTTGAAATCAACTACACAAATTCAATCAGTTTTGCCATTGAGTTCAAGGTGTTAAGTTTTATTTATTTATTTAATCTCTTCTTAATTTTTTTCAAGGAAATAAAAATCCTCTCTACCAGCTATAAAGCATTTATATTAGAACAGAAGGCCTAATTCAGATAAAAGTTAAGAGACTTTTAAGTATGAAGGACAATGTACATGATAAAAGTAAATACAAGAACATGGTCTGTAAGATATTAGAGTCTGAATATCATGACGTTAAGGATACAGAAGAAGAAATGAAGGAAGAGAACAATAAAATCGATAACATAATCAAATAGCAGTAAGAGTTTAAAAGTTTAAATTCAGTAGTATTTACTTTGGGACCTTTGTAACAAAATAAAGAATCTTGCATTTTTGAAAAGTCAAAGTTGTGGATTAAGAGCCTGCAAAATCATTATATTAAAGGGCATAACTTCTGTGCTTCCTTTAAAATAACAGGTCATCAGAGATTTATGAAAACACCTTCTAAGTAAGGGGAACATTTTACATTCCTAAAATAATTGAAAATTCTTCCTTGAAAATGTACTGAATAGAATTTGTCTTTACTCATGTTTCAACTCAAAAGTAAAATTCTGCAAGCAGAATTTTTTTTACCTGGAAAGTAAAATTGTATTGTGGTAGTCCTGAAAGAATCAGAGCAGTAGAGAAATTCACAAGGCGCAACAGAAAAGGAAAGAAAGGAAGTGTTTCTTTCACTCTTTGACTCTATACTCCTTTATTTAACCTGTGCAAGACCAGACTCCTCTAACCATCACTGGTGGACAACTGAGTAATGTTCTATCACATGCTTTCAGTAGCTGTCAAACAAGTGAATTAATTCTTAAGCTGCTGGGTGAACTTTACCATGCACAGGAAACCATAGTTTGATGTTTACTATATGAAAATTGAGGTTAGAGCAATTAACATATTTCCTTTGCTTTCTGTCACAAATTAACTTTGTTCCATCTGGCTTTCCAGCAGGTTGCATTTGTTTCTGACAATTTTGCTGTCTAGAGAGTTTCTCAGAAATCACAGATCTGAAGAAGAAAGTCAAGCATCAAATTTCAAAGATTACCTGAGCTGCTAGCAGTGGCTGTCTGTCTTCCATTTCAATTACTGTATCCTGGCGAGGTGCAGCAGAGAGCAGACTAACTGTAAGGGAAAGATTTTATTAAGGCAATATGGTGTAGGAAAAAAAATCTTATTAAATACCTTAATCCATTTTGAAATCCAAACAGTTACAGAAGATGTAAAATATTTCACTGGCTCTATGTTTGATCCTCTGAAAAAAGCAAATAGTTGCCATTTTTGCTAAAAATACACAATATATTTTTGTGCAGGGTGCACAAACATTTCTCAAATATATAGAATTAAAAAAAAAGAGTAAAACTTGTGAAAAAATACAGAGAAAAATGTTAGCATTGTATTCCTAGCATTCTTGCTGGAATACCAAATCATTACTTTGATACTTAGTGCAGGGGTAACTGCAGGTAGTTAAATTCCAAGTGGCTAGTAAGAAGGAACTTCAGGGAACCAGCACACTAAGTCAGAGAGTGGACTTGCCTTTGTATTCTGTCCTCCTGTGCTCCACAGAATATTGTACTAATTAATACTTTGAGTTAGACAGGGGGTTTTTGAATCATATTATCTCCAAATAGGCACACAACAAGAGATGGCTATTCATCAGTATTGTATGCAGAGTACACACTGAAGCTAGATTATTCTAACATCTCATAAGAAAGTAGAATTTGTCATTTTCCAGGTGTCTACCTTTCAGCTGTGGTGCAATGTCTTCTTTAGTAGTATAGGGGTCACAGCGAAAGCTTTCCAGTAGATCAATAGTGCACTGTCCCACGATGGGCTTCCGTCCAAAAGGTCTGTGGTCTACTACTTTAATAACAAGAGATGGACTGTATAACTCCTCTTTTGGCAAAAGCTGAAAATAAAAGGTTAGAGTTTGTTTATAATGCAAACAGAAAGAAAATGAAGAATAAAGACTTCCCCCCCCCTAAATTAGAGCTGTTACTTCTTTTATTTAATATTGAACTACTGTGTTCTACAGCTGTATGGGGAATGAAAATTTCTAGTCTTATGATTCAACAGAAGAATAATTTTAATTGCCTCAAATGTTGAATTTTCTTAATTCTTGCACAGCTCCCATCCTAGCAGTAGGAAAGCAGCCTTTCCTACAGGTCAACTGATGCCTTTTCAAATAAATAAATACATATACATACACACATGCTGCACTGGATTGTGCATATAAAGTTGTTAATTAATCAATGACTATACAGAGAGTTTACATGATCTTTATTAGAATTTTCAGGCTCAGTAAATTCCTGATGTTAAGTCAGAAAAGGCTGTGCAAGTTATTTTGTTCATATAGCATAACCAATCCGTGACCTTTAAAAGTATGGGATAATTGATTTTGCTATAGAGAGACAGTAGATGGTTTTTTGCAACTTACAACTTTCATGAAGAGAACTGAAGATGGAAAATTAGGTGTCTTTTTGAGGTTTTTGATCACCACAGATTCCACCATTTCACCCCCACATTCCACAATGAGACTTGGAGACATAACAGGTGCCAGTTGGTAGTTTTTCATGTTCCGCAAACCCCAAGCCAGAATCTGTAAAATAAAATCCAAAATAAGCAAAACTGGGAGAGATATTAATGATAGTATGACACTCAAAAAGTAGGAAAGTAGAAACGTAATCTTTTCAATAATAAGATGTGACCAGCAAAATATTAAACATTAAACTGCAACGCTGATCTAAGAAAGTAAATGGAAAAAATGAAACTCAAAATCTCCTAGAGAAAAAAAAAATAATCTAAAAAATTGTATTTATCACTACAATTTTTTTTTTCTGAAGCAAATAAACTTACTATCTAGAAGATGAGATGACTGTACTTTTATTCAGTTAGTTTAAGAATAAACCATACCTCAACAGCAGTGAGTTGAACTACTGGTCTGATTCCTTGAGGTACCATGTAAAGCTTAGGTGCTCTTTGTGATGGAAGAATTGGAAGGTTGGCACCACCCTGTTCAGACACAGACATGAGCAGTGATTCCTTTCATCTTCGTTAAATGAAATACCTTGCAAGTATTAAGACAACTCTTCACATTATGAGTTACAGTGAAAGGATATATAATGCATCGTATTATATTATATATATATACACACACAAAAACCCCTGTGTAAGAAATACATACCTTGTCCCTCAAAATAAGTTCTGCAGCAAAAAGAATGTCTCCACTAGCTTTGCCATTATTTGTTACAGGATACCAGAGCAATTTTGGTGTGATGCCGTCCTCTGGGATTAACCTGACCATGGGAGAGCAAATACTTCTTCCAAGGAATTCGTCTTTACCCTGCAACCAAAAAGGTAATCACAGCCATTAATGTTACTCTCAGTTAATATAAATAAATAAAAAAGCAATCAGGGTAAAAAGCATTCACATACCACTTGATCACTGTCAAAAAGTTCAATAACAACATTAGGTGGATTTTGGGCTACTGTCTGTGGGTCCCCGTAGATCTCAATTTCATTAAATATAAGAGTTTGGTCCCATGTAGGATTTAGAGTTGAATGAATGATCTCAGTTGTTTTGCTTTGATGGAGGAAAGAAACATGAGCATACGGATCTGAAATATCATAAAAAGCACAGTTACAGGCAAATAAAACACCATCAAGCTATAAGGCACACAAGCACAATTTTTATCAACAGTTATTTTTCTTCTGTCCTTACCAGTTCTATAAGCCATTCTGTATAAAATAAAAGCTCACACATACACATAATTTACATTTAATAGAGCAAATTCCATTTCATTACTAAACAGGTTCCTTTACACAAGTCTCGATTAACAGAGTAATAAATGAAAATGATAAAACATCTTGCAAATCAGAAAGAGAACCTGAAAACTAAAAAGAAACACTGGCTGTACTAATCTCATCTTAAATATTGTCTGTAGAAGCTTTGTTTTGTTGTTTCCATTGATATATAACTGTACAGCCTCATAAATAATACAAAGAAATAATTCTAGTTCTGACTAGACAAATTCTCCCAGGCTATATCGCTCAGATCAAGCTTTGCTTTCAAACATGCTTATTTATAGCAACCTCTTCTTGTGAAACAGCTGAATGATGACAGTGGTCTAGGCACAGTGTTTGGCAGGTGTCTGAATCATCCAGAGCTCTGTAGAAGGTATCTGATGATGGTCATTAACATTTCCTATACAAACTGCAATCACTAAAGACTAGAGGCTATTTTAAAGGTTATCTTTAGGTCAGTTCAAACAGCTTCTGGCTAGGTACCTGATCAGTTTTACAAAATCCGGCTAACTCTTCAAACTAGTTTTAGAGGAAAGTAAAATGTAGATGCTCTAGATTATGTGTGACTGCATTGAAGTACCCATCTTGAGTTCTACATATGCAGATTAGAGGCATTTTTGTTATTATTTCTTTGTATTGCTTTTAAGTGCTGCATATTGAAGTAAGACCAAATACACAGGCAGCTGTACAAAACTCCCCTCATTTCAGAAACCAGCATTAAAATAGCTATAGCTCTAAGTCTTCTGTAACAAATTAATATGCATTACACTTACTCAACTATTAATTAAAATAGGGAGAGGAAGAAGTATGCAAACGGAGTCTGATGGGGAGAGAAAATTCTAAGCTGCTCATTTCATCTTTATCTTTGGCTGAATTTATTTAAAGGAAGTATAAAGTCATATTCTTACAGAATCTGATTTCAATTTGTTCTCTGACTTCCCAGTGGAATTTTAATTCTAATTCTCAGTATTGACTGAGCCTGACTATGAAGACACCAAGTAGATACAACACTGCTGGAATACCTAAGAGCTGGACAGAAAAGGGCAACAGGTACACCTGTATAAACAAACAAAACCCATGTTTATTAGTAAGGCACAGTGTAGTTTTCTACAGGTTCATCTCAGTAACAAATTAATATAAAATATTAAACACTGAGAGGCAGTTGGTGACATAACAGCCATCCTGCTTGCTTCATCCTTGCTTGTGTACAAGCTTCCTGCAGGACAGCTTAGAAACTCTATGTAGGCTTTAGTTAGAAGGAGAAACTAAGGCACAGGGAAGGGATTGGTCATGGGAAATTTAGACCTTATTTGAATTCCCATTCCCTCACTGAGAATCCGTTGGCAGCAGCAGATGCTGCACATTCAAGAGTGCTTCTTTTTTGCCAGCCTCTGGGGCAGTACTAACCAAATCTGGATCACACAGAATGAAGCCGAGACTTCTTTTATGGTGTAGTTTCAATAGCTGGGTCCTACACACAAACCTTAAGAATTCAACATATTTTATAGCTAAATAAAGTTACTAGTTTATTGCAGAAGTGGGTTTTCTGCACCATTACCAGAATTTTTCCATACCTGAAAAACTGTCTTTATCTAAAGCCATGAGATTTCTTGCCTGGTAGACATAACAGCGAAGGTGGTAAGTATATACTCCTGTATCAAATAAATGAAAAGAGATTAACTGCATTATACATTCTGTAATGAAGATATTGTGAGTCTATAAAAATGCCTTACACATTTTAACTCTAGCACAAGCAGTGTAGTAACATTTCTGCTTTGCTTTTCTAGTGACAAGTTTACTAATACCAATGAGCTAGCACCTGAGAACATTTGTTCCAACACAACTTCTAGCAGAAATGAAAAACACCCACTAATGAATGTTATTTGGGCTTTTTTCAATGTATGATCATCTAAAAATCCTTCTGTTCAAAAATTCCTGTTTGCAATAGCATAATCTATGTCCTCTGAAGAGAATCAAGAGCTGGGCATTCCTGTGCTTAATCTAAGTATTCACCACCACACTTGCAGCGACTTGGGAGTTTCACATTTTTAGCTATTAGCTCTAGAAAATTATTCCAATTACAACTCTGTCTCTTTGGCTAAAAGATTTTAAAAAATAAATCATTGCAGGCAAGGTGGAATAGCTTAAAAGGAAGATGTAAGAGTGGCCCAAATCCAGGATAAGATGTGGCTAAGTTACTACAGCTTTTCTTTAAAAAAGGCCCTTCCATCCCTTGGAAAAGTCTGAGCCACTCATAGCCTCAATGAGCTGAAACCTCTGAACTATGGCAGAAAAAGGTGCCATTTTCCTCCTGTTGTGGTCATTATTTGAAAGAAACCACAATAATCTTCCTCAGCTTCTGAAAGACGGTAAGATTCAGACACCCATTTCCCACCAAGGAGATCAAATTCTGTACAGTCCAAATAAAGACAAGTGTTCCAGTCAGAGATCCTCAAAAAGGACTTTCAGTCTTGGGAGTGGATGGGATTGGCCTCTACTCCTATTAATTAACACTGGTGGCTCCCATGTCAGCGTCCCTGCTTTTGTGAATCCCATGACAGTGATTCCAAGGCATTTAAAGCCAATCCAGCTTGGCAAACAGTTTCACTCAATTTGCCAACTCAACTACATGTTCTTAGCACTTCCTCTGGGTCAGTCGTTTGTCTGACCCTGCATTGAGGTGGTTAAGTGAGCTAAAACAGCAAAAAATGAACTGCACATAAATCCCTGCTGGCTTAGCTCCCTGCGCTGTTATGGAAGGACCCTAATGCTAAAAATGCATCATTTGAGACAGCCTAAAATTCAGGTGCTGCAACAGAGTTAGCTTTAGAATTCCTGTCCCATACAGGCTTTTAAAAATGCATGACAGCGAACTGAAACATTGAAATGATTAGCTGTAATTTTTCTTTTAGTAGCCTAAACAGGGCCCAATCAAGGATCAGACAGTAATTATAACAAAAGGTACATAACCCTAGATGTAAAACACAAAGAATTATAATTCTGGTTGAGACCAGGGAGCAACTGACATCATTTTAAAGAAAGGAATTGTTAAAGAACCTACTGTCAAAGTAGCAGGAAACAAGTGGAGTATTAGCACCAAACACCTTTGTAGCTGACTCCCTGGTTTTGTCTGAACTCTTCCCTTCATCATCAACACTGGTGTCTGCTCCCTGGAGTTTATATATAAAGAAAAAAACGTTACTGTGTATTTACAAACATAAAAGGAACCTTGTAAAAGTGAACTGTGTGTGGGAATATACAGGTTTCAGTCTCTCCTCCAGGACAAAGAGAAATTTACTTTCCTGCGTAAATGTACTTTAAAAGACTCTTCCTATGTCCATAGGTCATTTTTTGTTGCCATTGAAGCTGTGCAGAAATGAGATCCAGTCATTCCATCTTACTTTACAGAATGTCTTATTTCTGGAGGTACCTCGCGGCTCTTACTGATGGAGAGGCAGCAGCTCCTCTGCACTGTACTGCTGCAGGGACCTGCTCTTAAGGCTTTATCCCAGCAATGGCCCAGGAAGTACAGTCAGAAGAGAAACTGAAACAGCAATTTTTAAACTCTGGAACCAAATTACTTGAGAAAGAAAACCCTACCAATGAATCCTATGCCAACATTTGGTGCACAAAAGGAGAAACAAAACAAAAGAAAGTGCAAACTTTTCTTAATGCTATACAATCCCATTCAGAGTCATCATTTTAGAAGAACAAAGTGGCCTTCTCACCTTACTTCCTCCAAGTTGTATTTTGGTAAATAGAGCTTATCTATGAAGCTGTGTTAAACTGAAAACCCGAGGAATAATTGCATTCTGATTATCTATTTGTGACATACGACATTCTGCTTCTCCAACACTTTGATATACTTTCTTGTGTTTAGTTGTTTATACATGCAAACATTACAGATGCAGCTATTTCAGTGCCTTTTGTTTCTGTGTTAACATCGTTGTGCTGGTGTTAAAACATTTAAATTATGTGCATGAAAAGCTTGTGCTATCTTTTCACTGGACGAGAAGGCTCATTAATAATTTGGCTCTTTGCTCTAAATCTTACATGATGTAATAATAAAAATAATTTGAAAAATAAATAAGCATGTTATGCAAGAGTCTCAACTCCAACTTCAATAGGCCCTTTCAGACTTTAAACAATATAAATTGTATTAGTTCCTCAGTTATCTATCAATCTAACAATGCAGGGACTAAAATAGCTGATATAATTAATTATTTATTTACTCTACATTAACAGAATGAACTTCTAAAGACTTTTTTGATACTCTGTCCCTTACCAAAGCACCTTCAAGTTTAAAGATAGCTGCTGCACCGTGTGTCTCTGAGGGAGCCATTTTCCGTCTCCATCTTCTTCGACGGAAAGTATCAGAACTGCGTTGTTTCCAGTGGAATTTCCAGCCAATCAAAGAAGCATATTCCCATCCTTCCTGATCTTCGTATGATAATATTCCCTGGAAGACATAAATCCTTGTTATCCACAGTGTTGTATATATGTAATTAAAACTGACACTTGCTTTGAAAGGCATAATCCCTTGTAAACCAACACTGGAAACATCAATTTAAAAAAGACAAAGAAAAGGAATATAATGAAAACATACAAGATTGTTCTAGATTTCTCTGTTTCGTATTAATTTTCTTTTTTAGTCAGGAAACGAGTAATCTCATGCACGATTATTTTTTAAAAAGAAACCTTGAACTGTTACAATGTAGAAGTCTCTGACTGCATCTCTCTTTTGCTTACCCTTCCTGCTGTTACTGCTTGAGCTGGATCCCTCTTACGTTTCCGCACCAGTCTTCGTCGTCGATGTGTATGGTACATTTTCTCTGCAGCAACCCATGACTTTGGTTTAGTGTCTGGAGGAATAGTGATTCCATATTCCCATCCTGAAACAAAATTGATTAGTTGGTATATTTCCAGAAACGCAAGCAAGATAACAAAGAAGAAATGCACAGGAAGTAGTTATTGTACCTACAGAGGATGAAGCTTTAGTCACACAAGACCACTTGAAACTGCAAACCCTAAACGCCCAATAGCTAGGGGGGAACTGATGACATTTTATGATGATGCTCTAACACATATGACAAAAAATCTCAACGTTAAAGCATATACAATACATTTTAAGTTCTTCTCTTTGCATTCTTGTTTTTTCAAATGTTAGGTGTATCGATATCATGTTTTCATACTTCATCACAGGGAAAACTTGTCCTTAATTTTAAATGACTGGAATGTCCTGTATACTCTTGCAACTCCAGCAGCCTGGCTTTTAAGGGAACACCAGCTATCTGAGCTCTGATCAGAAGTGGGAAACCGATATGATATACAATATATAGAATATAATATAAATTCTACATATTATAATTAAAATTTGTGATACTTTTGCAAAATTCTGAGCTTTCCAGAACCTTCTACAACCTTCCCTTTTGCTTTTATTATTCATTTTGTTTTCAAGCCATCAAATCAATGTCCTGTAAATAATGTACTATGTAAGACTGTTTCTTCCTATTGCTGCAGAATTCAAATTATGGTCTCATAAGGTTATTTACATGAAAACTTTCAAAGCTGGTAAGAGTTTCATTTTAGTGTAACAAGCATATAAAAGCCAAAGCAACTGCAGGATAAACGTTGGCTCTATGCACTTAGGATTTTCTAATCTGATCAGGTTAGTAGCATATCTGATCTCTGTATCCTGTTACGATTTTATCCTGATCAGGCTTGCACAGCTCCCTTCCCACACAAACTCAGTGCAGTTGTTCTCCTCTCAACAATAAAGGAATGTTAGTAGATTGTTGTTGCATTAGCCTTCATTTCTTTTAATTTGTCAAAGCTTTGGGCTCAAAACTATCATCTGCCGCTGCAGTTAGGACCATTGTACAGCTTCTTAGATTATGTGACTTTCTCTAGTAGGCACTTATAAATGCGTTTATTACATACACTCTTCAAAATAGCAGTCCATTTTGATCCAAGAAAGGCTCAATGAGAACAGTGAGTCTCATGGAACCGTGGTTAAAATGGAAATAGGAACAGATGAAGACAATGAACACTTTCTCAAATGTCATTGTATGTGATTCCTTAAGCAACTGTTACCCAGTTGTTTGTTTTCCTTTTTTCCATGGGGCAACCACTATGGTGGCTCAGGATATCGCTAGTCTTGACCTGTGTCCTCCTTCAGTAAAGACTGACAGATTGTCCTAATAATCAGTAGATCAGTAAATCTCACCTTGCTCATCCACTGCTCGATTTAAATCAGATTTCCAAGCATCATCTTCCCACATCCATCCAAGAGGACACGTGAACTCACATGGTGGTGGAGCTTTTTCTCCATTCTTTTATGTAGGGAAAATATAACAGTTCTGTGCATTAATAGATGAAATAAACTATGTAGCAAATCTTAGAACCCCCTCTTTTAAACCTTTACTTATTCAGTGAAAAATATGTCTCACCACATCTGTGTAACCCTCTTCAGCTGCTTTCCATTCTGCTCCAGGATAGCGACTCTGATTTTCATATACTTCATCAGTAAACTCAGTGTGACCAGCATCAGCTTCGGTCAACAAACTGCAAGTCCAAAGCAAATATAACACTAACCCAAATGTATTTTAGTTAGCTACAGAGAGTATATAAAAAACAATGTACAGAATGTGGACACGTGCTGGAATTCTGGATTGTCCCTATTTATTAACAGAGTACAGTGTAGCCCTCATACAGATGAGGGCTACTTATTTCCTTAGACTGTCTTCCAAAAACTGAAGCAACTCCAGTAGCAGTGAGCAACAGGAGAAACATTACTCATAAGATTGAGTGACTAGCAGAAGTGTTTTAACTGCTGTGTTGTTCAGGACGTGCTGTCAACAACTCTTGGAAAAAGAAAAACTTAATATAAGCGCAGGAAAACCCAGACTGTGCATGACAGTTATATGCATCTCTAATTTTGATGTATTTAGCTAGGTACTAAAATTTGGCAATGTACTCGATTTTGTTCCCCTTCATGCTGTTAATAAGGCAAGCGATCAGTTGGCTAAATACTTTTCTAACTTGCAAGAAAAGAAAGATGAGAACATTAAGTCAGACAAAAGAGCCTTGATTTCCACTTGTGATTAACTGTGATTTGGGAAGCACTAAAGCCTGTTCTAAAGTGCCATCTGCTGGTCACACAAAGCCACGCAACAGCAGCAGGTGCAAGACATGCACGCTTACGCATTTTAACACTAGCGGGTTTTTTCCATTATCTGAGAAAATACCTCCGTGTCTGTTATTGCTTTTCTTTGTGTCAGATTATTGACTGAAAAAAAAAGCTATTCATTGAATACGAAAACAAATCCTTCCATTCATACCTACAAACTGATAAAATTTTAAAATTGATCAAATAATAGCACATATTTCTCCTGCAGTTTTGCTATAGTAACAGTCTTGTCATCAGAACAAAAAAATTGAAAATGGGCTGAATTCATAATTTTAAGAAAAAAGAAAGCAATCTCTTTCTCATACTGGCTTTGTTTACGAAAAAAATAATTTACCTAGTCTGGTTTAGAGTGTGGCAAACACAAGCAGCTGAAGCGGCACAACTCAGGAGTTGAAACCCTCTGACAGAGCAGGACCGAACCTGCTAGAGCTGGGGGAGGACTGATGCCTCATGAAATTGGTCTGCCAGGGGAGGAACTGTGGCACCACAACCTGAAAACAACCCCTCCCTGTGAAACCATCACAGCAGGATCTCAGAACCTCACACAGATACAAGTGATCCTACAGTAGTGGCTTTCTAGGAAAGGAAAACTATTATCCCCCCTTTTTTCAAGATGAGGCACTGTGACAGCATGATACACCCATCAACACATGGGGACTTCAAACCTGTAAGCTGGTTCCTAGGAAATGCATACGTTCTTTCTGTTGTATGTGATATTTTACTTTTTTAAAAAGGTAATGTTAATTTTAGTGTTATTAACTAACTCTGACTATTGTTTGGCTTTTGCTGTCTTAAGAAGTTCAGCTTAAAATCTCTTTCTGGGCCAAGAAAACAGAGAGAAGCTTTTACTCTGCACTCTGAGATTAAACTCCTTTATTACTCTCTGCATAAAACTGAAAAAATCTGACCTTCTTTCAGGATCCACCATCCATTCTCCTTCCCACTCCCAGCCCTTTGGGGGTAGAAAGTACTCTCTTTTCAGTTTGATTTTTCCTGTGACATCGGAAAACTTGTGGCGACCAACAAGTCCTGAGGTACCCCACTTTCCAAACAGAAGAGCCTGATTTTCATACTGTTTGGGGAGAAAGAAAAAAATTAGTACTTTAGGGTTTGGTTTTTGTTTTTTAAACTGTTACAATTGAAACATTCTACTATGCATTTCCTTTTTCCCCCCTTCTCTGAAATCATCTCTTCCCACATTACTCCGCGATATCATAGTTAATTTTTCTTTCATTTTCTTCTATGCTGCCTGGTAAACAGTGATTCCATGCTAAACTACATGATCAGCTCAATTTAATGCCACTCTACAACTACAGTCAAACTTCCTCCAAATTAAAGCTTTCTTAAATAAAATTCCATTATATTATTCAAACAAGTTTCTTCTGTTCCCAAAATGCATGATCCTCTCATTCTTTTCCATCTCAAATATCCTCCTATTTATATTCTTTTCTTTCGTATCATGTAAAACTGAATTATAGTCTTATCATGGAGGCTACCAGAGGCATGATTCTGATGTCAGCCCAGCTTACACAGTGTACTTTATGCTAATGGCATTATTATAGTTTATGATGGCCTTGAGTTTTCTGTTCCTATTCCTGTGCAATCGTTGGACTACTGTATGAAGAGCAAAAACTGAGGTGTTCAATAG
>JAVJGJ010000062.1:27084536-27130920 GCA_035590215.1 Microhierax caerulescens
TGCTATACTTAAACAATGGCTTTGAACATCCATTGACTATTTTAAGTGAGTTACTACAGCAGTACTAAACATTTAAGCATAGGTGCAATGGTGACACAAGTGTCTCTAAAAATGTCTTGTTTCATTAGCTATTATACAGAACTTGGATTATATGCACCATTAGGTGACAGGGCATACAAAATACATCTGTTGCTTACCATTATCATTAAAAATCTCTATTATATGCTGTGGGACTATTTAAAGCATTTTTATTCCAAATTTGTAATAGCCTTTTGTTAGCAAAATCTACTGGTTCTGACCAGTTTTTCCTCTAACAGTGATTTTCTACTGCTACAAAAGAACCATTATTAAGCAAAAGCACTTGTGTCCAACTATCATTTGTAGAAGTGAAGAAGCAATTAAAATAAAAAGGTTATTCACATGCCAAAACATAATGGTCTAGATCCCAATCTTAATTACAATGATAAAAATCTAAAATAAACGTCTTTCAAATCACTGGAGTTAACCAGATTTTTACCTGATTAACCAGTTCAGAATCTAGTCTGCTGAAGTTCATCTGGTAGGCACAATGGACTTGATCATTCATTACCTTGAATGGGGTCTACTTGTTTCATTATAATAACTACTACTCTCCCTTTCTGCCTGGCATTCAAAAAAAAAAAAATAAATTAAGAGCTCCAATTTAACTGAATTCCTAACACTCACATCCAAGTTCAAAGCAAGAAAGCAATGATGGACGTACCATTTCTGCAAAAACACTGAACGTTCCTTCTGCAAAGCTATTAAACTTCTTTTCAACTGCACTGAGTCCAAGCCAAATGTTAATTCGCAACTCTGCAGGCATTTTGACATCTTTCGTCTTGTCCTGTGGGTACTGGCACACAAACAAAACAAGTTATTCTTTGTTATGTAGGTTATTGTAGCTTTCAGTAAAATACACACAATAACATGGAGGTATGAGTAATAATACATGATTTATTTATCTCTTCCTGTACTGCATTTCCTCCAAAGGCAGTAATAAATAGTTCAGGAACTGCCTGAGGAGTGTAAATATAATGTAAAAATAGTTTTTACATTGCCTGAGGAGTGTAAAAACCAGACACAGTAACAATAGTATCATCCCTGTTCCTGTATGTTCTCTCCCAAGTTTCATGAGCAATGCATTTTTAATTAGGAAAATAACTTAAAAACTTATCAGGATAATGGAAATGCAGAGGTTAGTCACAATGGTTCACTACAAGTAGAAGTAATGCATCACAACACGCATGACAAGGGTCTTGCATGGTCTCTTCTCTCAAGTAGCAAGCTAGGACAAGAGGAAATGGCCTCTAGTTGTGCCAGGGGAGGTCAGGTTGGGTATTAGGAAAAATTTCTTCACCAAAAAGGTGGTGAAGCATTGGAACAGGCTGCCCAGGGAAGTGGTTGAATTACCATCCTGGGAGGTGTTTAAAAGACATGTAGATGTGGCATTTAGGGACATGGTTTAGTGCTGGACTTGGCAGTACTAGGTTAACAGTTGCACTTGATGATCTTAAAGGTCTTTTCCAACCTAAATGATTCTGTGATTCTAAATAGGCCTGTCTGCATTGAAGTATTGATCAATATAACTACTAGCACACTGACAAACTCTGTTATTGCTATGTTACTGTTCTACAGTCAGATTGCCTTTTTTCTGCTTAAGTTTATTCCAATTAAAGACAATATAAACTTAAATGGAGAAAGGCATTCCTATTCAAGAGTAAGACTCAATGCAGAGAGAGGAACTTCTGGGTGTAGGCACGCTTTATATTACTTGCAGAAAACTTTCCAAAACTTTGAATAGGTTTTTGGAACTTCTCTGACTTAAACTAATTTTTCCCTCTGAAAGTCTCCGTTCATGTCCAACCCCAAAACACCAAACCCAGTAACCCTTTAAAAGTCCTGTCACAATTTTAAGCTCTTCAGAAAAGCCTCAGAGTCAGGGGCTGATGCTAGTTCTAACTGGTTTATAATGAATTTTACAATTTCTGTGACAGGACATGTAGCAATAGGACAAAGGGGAATGGTTTTAAGCTGAAAAAGGATAGATTTAGATTAGCTATTAGGAAGAAACTCTTTACTGTGAGGCTGGTGAGGCGCTGGCACAGGCTGCCCAGAGCAGCTGTGGGTGCCCCATCCCTGGCAGTGCTCCAGGCCAGGCTGGATGGGGCTCTGAGCACCCTGGTCTAGCGGGAGGTGTCCCTGCCCGTGGCAGGGGGTGTTGGAACTAGATGATCTTTAAAGCTCCTTCCAACCCAAACCATTCTATGATCTATGATTTTGAAGAAGCTCTACACAGTTGACTTTTAACCTGTCCGGAGTTTTGACACCTCACTGTTCATAGTTCATTTGCATGTTTCACGTTCATGTCAGAAGGCATCACAGTTTAGGGAGTTAATTTTAAGGGTGGAGGGAAGTACCTTTAAGAAGATCGTTTGGGTCTTTCCACAATATTTACCAGATGATTCGGGGCTTGTTGTGGAATACATGACTTGGTGTGCAGGAACACGAGCATAAGCCAGTCTTTTCTCCCCTCGGATCATCCATATGATTACATCAGGCATACTGTTTTGTGGCTGTGGATTATTTGTGGGGAAAAGAAAGTTAAGAACAGTAATAAACAAAATGTTAAACTAATCTAATGCTTAGCAGAAACAAATTTAGATTTATTACTTCAAATCAATAATCAACATGAATTTATGATAAATAGAGGAAATTGTTTTACTTTGCAAGTAATGCAATACATAGTTCTGAAAAAATAATAAAAATACCATTGGTATTGTTGGAAAGCAAGTAAGTTTTATTTAAAAAGAAACAGTTCCTATATCTTTTGCAAAATTTTTCAAAGACATTCTGTAACTCAATTCCTTTATGGTGACTACAGTGACTGATCCCAAATACTAATGCTTTGGATTGGCCTGCTACGTGCTTGCTACCCTTCTGCATTAAGGGTAGATCATTGTAAGACTTTTAGCAGAGGATGGAAACAGCTTACTATCTTTCTGCAGCTTTGCACACACCTTTATGTGTTAGCTACAAGTCCGCCAGATTAGCTGCTCTCTTTTTTTTAAATTAGAAACTTTTCAAAGCAGAAGTGGCAAAGAAAAAATAAAACATTTCTACAGTGTTGTGGAAACCAACTATGAGATAACCAAAATGAAAACTTAAGCTATTGCTGAAAATTTTAAAAACACAGAAACAAACAAATTTAACTCTGTTAGAAGTTGATGGCTATGGCTAACAAGCTGCTGAAGTACAACATATATTCTGCACTCCCTGAACTCCCAATGTGATCTGCAATTCTGGAAGAAAGGAAAGGACAAAATACCATCACTTTAACCAGAATGCAGTCTATTCTACAAATCACAGCGTGGTTATTCCCCAACACACGTTCTCAGTGAAGAAGCACATTAAAACATTTAAGTAAATCCTAATTACAGAAAGGAACATGTTTACTTTCACAGCATCTACAATTCTATTCTTAGGAGAGTGGATATTGCTTGATCTGCAGTGAATGTCACACCAGTTTGTGTTAGTTATTTCTAAACTACCTGAATCTCTGGCATTGTGTAGTACTAACCTCTTCACTCAGCTGCAGTAATTTATCCAACCAATCCTCAATTTCTGTCAGAGTAGCTTTCACATCAGTAGCTTCATTTCTCATCCTCGCTGCTGCTTCTCCAATCTGCTTGAGAGACTTGAGGCGCAGTTTTTCTATCTGAGTGTCAAGGACTGTAATATTAGATTTGCCTTCTATAAGGGGAAATGGTTTACTGAAAAGAGAATATTTATTATGGTTAATAATCTAAGTGGACTTTATTTAGCCACACACTTAATGCAGACATGCATACAGTGGCAACACATTGAGTGCTATTATGTCCTGTGACTGAAAACCACTAGAATAGTGCTATAGCATCTATATCGGCAGAGATTTCCACCTAACAAAGAGTTTGCAGTAAGCAAGGAAAATGCTGTGCTTACATAACAAGCACCAATGTAGAATTGTTCGAGGTGTATGCTTTAATGTAATTGCTGCTAAGCAAACCAAAGAAAATCCATTTCCCTATAAATCGTCTCAGAACATACATCTCAATGATGAAATCAGTGCCTTCAGATGAAGATTAGGTTCCTTTCCTTCACTGGAAACTACATTCTCAGAAACTCAATAGACAAATACAGCTTGTGCCTATGACTAGGGTTATCTAACCCTCTGGCATGAAAACATTGAAGAACTCTAAAAGAAATCCATGACACAGAACTTTTGAGTCACCAGAGGGCAGGGTAATATTCAGTGGAACCAAGAAATCCTGTAGGTCACAGCAGCACAGGAAAAATGAGCTTTTTTTATTTGGCAGAGGTTTGAGGAAAAGGGAGCTTTTCACAGACCAATGACTATATCGCTTTACAGGAGTTCACGAAGAGGACTTTAATATGATACTTGGAAAAAAAAAATTTCCAAAAACACTGCCTAGTTTGAAAAGGCTGACTCTTCTCTGACCTATTTTTAATGACAAGCCATGCACTTCTAAGGGCTTTGATTCTGCAAAACCTTGATGCTGACTATTGTGCCTTCTACTGTAGTTCATTCTACTAATCTGAGTGCAAGTGCTGCCTGCTCTGGGTGCAAGTACTTACACATGAATCAAATGTACCAGCTCAAAACTTCCAGAAAGTCACCTCATTTTAGTTTTAAATAGTGCAGTGAAAACTCTCTCAAACTCCTAACTAATTTAAACATTAGCATTGCAAGGAAAATTGTTCTGTGAATTCAATAAAGGCAATTATGTCTTTGACATAGGTTTCACGACCTTGCTGAAAAACCCCATGAAGAACATTGTATGCTATGAACAACAGGAAACTTGTTTGGCTGATATATCTAGATGCTACTGCTCCACAATGGTTGGGTGACAAGACATTTTATAAAATAATGGACTGAATTAGTAACAGTGCAGATCGAGCGTCAGGAGGATGGGCTGACATAATTGATATAAAACCTGAAGTTCCTACACTTACTCAATGGCTCCATGTGCCGGTAATTTCCCCTTCACATTTTCCTTTCCTAAGCATGTCAGTTCTTTCTCTCCTTTCCTCCACATCACAGCAGGTATTCTGTGAAGTTACTAGTTTATATTTTAATATAAACTTTCTATCATGTAATTCTTTGCTGGTATATATTGATCCCTGCTGTTTGCTTTTTCCTGTTGACTTTTCTATTGGCTCTACAGCTTAATCAATTTGTTTTCTTTCATTTCACCTTCTCTGTTATTTCTTCTCATGGATAACTGTTCTCTCATTTTCCTTTTCCTGTGCTGTTTCATCACCCACTTCTTCAATGTTTTTCAAGTGCCTCTCCCCACACCAATATCTCCTTCTATTAATGCCTTTCTCATAAAATTCCTTCCACTCTATTTAGAATATATTCTCCTTTAAAACCCTAAGTGCTGATTCCTATCACCTTCTCTGAACACTTCCATACATACAGATGTGTTAACTAAAGGTTTATTTAAAAATATCTTTATGGCCCTTAAGCTCTAGCTAGCTTATAAATTTTGTATTCTGGGTTTACCAGTAAATCACAGAATTTCCTCCCTCTTCAGTTTCAAAAAAAAAGAAGGCAAGGTATTAGAAAGGCAGCAGAGATCCACAATTTCACATTTTCAAAACAGTTCTGCCTTAGATTCTTTTAAGAGATGCTAGTTTATTACTATCAGTGACTAAGATAAAGGAGAATTACAAAACTAGATGGACGATATCATTGGCAATATCCATGCTGGTTTACTACTTTCAGAGACTTCTGGAATTCCAGTTCTTGGGTCAGTTCATAGGGGTAATCAGTTTTAGAGTCCTTAAGAGTTTGTTTTCTGACTTAGAAAGATTCTGAGCAGGCCTAGAATGATAACATAAGAGATAAAAAAGGTACTTTTACCTTACGTCATCTGTAAGTTCATCAATCAGCTTCAACCACATCTCAGCTAATTGGTTTTCTGCAACTTTAGCCTGCATTCCTGATTTTAAGGCGGCCAAGTTGGATTGCTGTGTAATTTAAAAGAAAAGGATTTGCACTTACAAACTTCATTGTGGTTTAAGGTCAATATGAGTTTCAAGACTTTAATCTGATTTATTTGTATGCATAAAGCCCAAACCAAAAAAGACTCGGATGTTCAAACTTGCTTCCTTTTGTAGGACTATTCCTACATTCTTTCTCACTATATTTAACAATACATGATATTGCACCTAGTTTCCAAAGCAAGTAACTGTTCTACAGACTTAACTTAATATGCCCCTAACCAACACCGAGGACTCCTCGTTCCTGTGGAAATTCTCTTTTAAAAAAACATTAAAGTAGAAGTGTGCTGGGCCTTGCCACAACACAGACCTATTATTAGCAGTGCCATTTGTTAACACTGAGCTATGTTTAATTTGAATAGGAAAAAAAAAGAGGGGAAAGTCTCAGAAAACTGTTCCATCACTTGCTCAAAAAGTCACTTTTGGTTACACCTGTAAATGAAAAAAGTAAAAATAAAAAGCGTATCAGCATAAGAAAGTTCTTAAGTGTCTTACCAGTCTTTCTGTCATGTTTAGGATTACATTCACAGGGTCTAATCTATGACTTATGTTCTCCCAAAAGGATGTCAGTGTTACAACTGGCTTTGTGTTTGCCCATGGCAAGTAGTAATAGTAATTACCTGGTGTGAAACATTTATATGTTAGAGTTAGAATTCATGGCAGGAATATGTACTGCACCCTGCACAAATTGCGGTATTTATTTCATTTAGAACATACAAGCTAGAGCAAACTTATCACAGGATTTGTACTTTTCAGCCACTGTAGTGTCTGTTGGATGGTGAACTTTTACTTCAAATTGTTTCAAAATCCAGTGGGTTTCTTTTTAATAAATCATCTGTTAACACATTCATTATTCTTTCCCATAACTTAGCAATGTAGATAGCACACTAATGTAAGTGTATATCTGAAATAAATATTCAAATAATTATTTTCCAGAGTAAACCTGATTATGTCATTTAATACAGAAGAAAAACCCCTACTACTGTTTGCAGTTAATAAAAAAAAAAAAATAAAATTACAGCCAAAATAAATTTTCCTGTGATCTAGCTACACCCTTTCCTTCTAGGCTGCTAGACAGCTGGTTTAAAATCAAGTTTGTATTTATTTTACATCAGAATGTTCAAAGGATATTTTCCCTATTTAACCCCTAGTTTTTAGATCCCTGTAAAATAATGCAATTTTTTTCTTGCCAATTTTCTAGTACATGTCTAGTACACAGTCAGAAGATTTCACTGAATTCCGTGAAAACTTCTTTAATAACCTCATAGGGCTCTGCAGCATGTATTGCATAAATGCAACTTCACTGCAAAGCTACGAAGAGCCACATGTTCTTTTCTGTCATGTTTTCAGTAAGTTTTTAGTGCAGTTAGGCTGTTATTCCAAAGCTATAAAGCAGCACCTTGGAAAGAGAATTGCACGTCATTTTATCCCCACACCAGCAGTATCCTTACCATCAAAAACAGCACGACTGTACTGAGTTGTTGATGCCAAAGGTTTACAGGTGGTATCAAACTTGTTGCCATAATTACCAATGCTAACTTCAAACTGGATAGGCTCACCCGTGTCTTGCAGCATGGTAGCAGAATGAAACACAGCAGCCAAGCAGAACTTTCGTCTGCGCTGGTATTTCTACAAAAAGAACCTTTTTAGTTGTATTTCAGTATTTGTAAAACAGTATCCTCAATTATAAAAAGCAATTTTATAATGGAAATACTAATTTTAGTATTTTTACTACTTTCTGAGAAGCAACCAAAAAGCTATGATGTGTGTATAATGAATTACTGTATTTGGGATTCTAAAAATGTTTCAAATTAACATTTCATGCTATGAGGGTATGACATGTTTGTAGCCACACCATCAATAATGGCCTCTCTTAACTCTCAGATTCAATTCAGTTGTTTCAATTCTAGTAAGTTAGATCATTCTCCAAAAATAACCAGACAAGGCACATCTCCATTACCAACACTGACAATAAAACAAGGATTTACCTCAACAACCAGTAAGTCATCGTTAGGAATCATCTCTAACTTTTTATTGACAGGTTTGCTTTCAAGTATTGTAGATAGTTCAACCAGAATTCTCCCCCTATAAGCAACTCCTTCGCCCTGTAACATAATTACACAATGAATCCAATTTTATGTATTTCTCCTAAAGCAGCGTACTCTTTCTTCAGCTGTACATGATCCTGGCTTCACTGAAGTGTTCTCAAAACCTCTGCAGAGGCATGGAGTACATATTTGAACAAATGAAGTAAAACACTTGTCTTTAATTCTAGAAGTGAAAAATGCATGTTTAGAGAAACAATGAAATAAGAAATAAATATGCATGCAGATAGTGAAAATCACCAAAAACACTGCTGCTCCTTCAAAAAGACATTTAAAACAAAAGCAGTTAAGAATGGAAAATACCATCACACTTCCTTATTAATAATAAATAAATATAAAATATTATTTAAAAAGAAACTCCAAAGGGAGTGTAATGCGAAACAAAATTCCCACCATTAAAATGAATTCATTCATTGGTTAAAAACAATGAACAAAGAAACTGACCTTTCCAAAGTTTAATTCATCATATGGGTCTGGGAATCCAGTGTATTCTCTTGGACTTCCATAAAAGTTTAGGTAACAAGGCCCAAACGTTGGTAAAAAGCCAACTTCAGTTTCTCCAGTGTTTACTAACAGAAAACATTACCATTATATCTTTGTTAATTATCATTCAGAGCCAGAAAAGCAAATAACATTACTATTAAGCCAGCAGAACAAATGTTAGATATTAGTTAGGTATTAGTTATTAGTAAAGTAAGAACACTTTATTCTCTGGATATACTATATGAATGTTAAGTAATTCTGTCAATGACTGTACTTGTTCCTAACCTCTTCCTTCATTGCACAATACTTACTAGATACTACTTCATTGCAGTAAAAAACTCACAGAATAAACAGAACTGCCCCACTCCAAATACCACGTTTTCATTTGTGTGAAGAAGTAACACGCTCTTATCTTAATAGAAAACATATTTTCTAGAAACAAACGGAGTAAACCCAACATTTACAATCACTTAAATGCATAGGCCATTGTTCTAGCTAAACAGCCACAAAAAAGATGCACACCATAGTAGAAAAAACCCTTACTGCTTACAGCAGAACAGTTAATCCTACCGTTCCAATGTTTAGGATAATTTTTCTGTGCCTATACTTCAGGGTAAACACAGACTACTGTAACTCTAATTATAACTGCTGCAGTGCACTGTTTCTCACAAACTCTTTTCAGTAAGCTAAAATTCATTCAAGACCATAAGTCTGCAAACTCAGTTAATACCAATGACAATAAACTCTGATTTGTATACTATTCTTATTCCATGACTAACAAATTAAAATTTTCCCAATGTCTTAATCTGGCCATAAAAAAAAATTAGTAAGGATTTAGACATTTTTGTCAGATTTAGTAGCTAAGCTAGGAAGCCGCACACTAAAGCTATTGTTTATTTTCAGATACTTAAGGTATCTAAGAACTTGAAAAGTATTTCTATTGCTAATCCTTACTGTCATAACTTTGTATTTTTGAACAGTATTCTGTTTTTTAGCAGAAAAATAAATACAGGGAAGCCTTAGTTTTATTACTACTGTTACCTTTTGGGTTTGCATTCATGCCTTGCAATTTTATTAAGATGAATCAGATTATGAAAAATTAAAAAAAAAAATTAAAATCTATCCTTAAGGGAGTCAATTGTTCCTTCAGTAACAATCAAATATACGCCAAGGCTATTGACTGATAAATTTGATGAGTAGTGCAAAGAGAATTAGAACAAGGTAAGCAGCACATGCAGAAGAATAACTCCATAGTTTTGAGCGAACAGGAGAGATTCTGTATTCCTTTCCATCTTGAATCCTAGCTTTTGTCTGTGAACAAATGATCCTGCATAAAAAACAGAAGCAGGCTTCTAAACTTTGCAACAGATACCAGTTAAGAGTGGTCTGTGGCACAAAGAAGGATGCATTTATCACCAGAAAGGATGGCTGAAATAACAAAGTGAAAATTAGTAAGCCTTGTATCACTTTGGCACTGTGACTACTGAGTGACACGAATCATTAAAATGAATATGATGTCCTGATGTAACTTTCTGTCAACACAATATCATATAAAACCTGAAAACTACAAAATGAAGATTTGCAGTTCTCTATTTTGCATTTGGATACTTTCGCATCCTTACATCTGTATCAGAAACAGATCGGAATTTGAATGAAAAAGAACTCAGGCTCTTGGTGGAATACCACCCATTTTTTTAAAAATTCCAGCACTGAACTGCTCATATCAGATCTCAATATGACTAGATTTAAGGTACTGATCTGTGTTGAATGAATACATTCACTACTTACTGATGCTAAAAAATGAAACAGAATATAAACTGAAAAAAAAAAAAATAAATCTCCTAAACCCAGAACAAAGAGACTGTATTTTGTATTCCTTTACATTTAAAATTAAACTGTTTACATTTAAAAGGCTGATAGTCACATATCACAGAAAGCAATTCAAAAAGTTATTTCAGCCTTTAATATTACTTTGTTAAGAAAGAAAGACTGTAAATGAAATATCTGTATGAATGAATGTTTGTTACTTCTCAGTATCATTCCAATTGTATTTACTTCTCACTAGATTTACCACAAAGTGTTTCAAAACTGGATGTCAGGCTAGACAGTTCTGTAAAAAGCCATCTCTTCAGGTTTGAACAGAATCAGGTTTCATTTTTCAGATTTTATTTATACAGCTAGCTAAGCATAAACAAAAGAGCCATTCATTATTTCAGGCAGTTATTTACCTCTGCAGGGCTCTGCAGCTGCAAATATAGTTGCAAACTCATAGCTAAGTTAAAAATTGCAAGCCATTGTTAGCCTAAGCACTTTAGAACTGAAGCAACTGCCTGCTCAACTCTAAACCAGCCTGAAGCACCAGCCAAACAGAAATATTTTCAAACCCGTTCCAGTGCCAAAACTGATTTTAAAGTTAGTTACATTTTGATACTCTTTAATAATAATGGTGAATTCTTTTAGACAAGTAAATCTTTAAAAATATTTTTTATTATGATGAGTTTTCTTAGGCAATACTTCTCAGTTTGGGCAATGGAAAGCAAAATCAGTAAGAGACAAAGATATAAACCTTCATATGATGAAGCCCCTGTTCCCGAAGATGAAAATTCTATATTATGAAAAGAGAAGAAGTTACATGACAAGCGACAATAGCATTTTAAAAAACAAATACATCACAAAGCAATCTATTTTAAAATAAAGTTTAAGGCCTGAGAAAAAATAAAGTTCATGTGGGCTAGAATTTTGCTTCCTGATTAAAATATGATGGTACTCTTGTACAAATTCCAAAGGAGAAAAACCAAACCATGTAGCTGACAAAGTATGTTGTTTTGATGCATCTGTTTCAACTTTGTACAATTCTTCTCCTCCTTTTCCCCCAAAATAATAATAAAAAAAAATAAAATTATATTAAAATCCTAAGAACATTTAAGAAAACCACTACATTTCTGGGCCCATTAGGGAATCTTCAGTAAATGAAGACATAGACTAGTTCAGTTTCCCCAATCCTTCAGAAGCCAGAAGAGGCTTCAGGCATTGACCTCAAGGGAAGATAATCTGTGATTTTACATGGAAATGGCTATTCCCATATCAGTACCTCTGTAGAGAGAGAATCCAAGTAAGATTTTCTCAGTTACTAGGTGCCTGGGTTTGAAGTATAAATGAGCTGTGACTCAGCAGCAGTTCAAGTTACACACGTAAGTGGGTAGTACAAGTGATCACTCCAGAGCTGAATTTTCCCCAGCAGCCCAGCCCTTCTGTCTGATTTCCCATTGCCTTTTTCTGTAACCCCTTTCTTTTGCCTCTTGGCAACTCGCCTGGTTGTGTGGGGGGTATGAAAAGAATGTTTGCACGAGGTCTTACTTCAACACCCATACTTCTAAGAGGACTGGGTTGTAACTTTGAAGTTATGTGACTGAAAATACTGTTCCATCCAGTAAGATAAATAATTGGGTCAAGTCACTACAGGATTTAAGCCACTAATTTTGTTTTTAAACTCCTGACACAGCAACCAAGGACAAGCTGGCCTGTCTCATTGAAATACCTATAATGCAGATTTCATAAACACAACAGAAAAAATAGTAATTTAGACTCTTATTGTGGCAACAGTGGAAATGATTTTGAGCCAGTGTTCTTCAACCTAGCGTAGATAGACAAGTGAATAAATGTTAAACCTATTCAGCCATGAACTTTACAATTCTGTATGGAGAACTAATATGCCATACTACATTCATTAAAAAGAAAACTTTTTTTTTTAACACAGAATTAACACAGAAACCTTGTCATGGAGCCGGCTGAACTGTATGAAAGATATTGCTATAAAAAAAAGGAGGAGATTATAGATACAGATCACAAAGAAATAATCATCAATCATAGGATTATATTAGAACATAAAGGTAACAGATTTTTTTAAATCTTTTCCCAAAATCTTGGCACAAAAAAATGTTTCACATAATACTGTAAAGAAGAGATTTATTATAAAGGTACTTTCCACTGGGGACAACATGTTAGGAACTTTATATCCTGCATAACTAAATTTGTTTTCTTGCAGTTAATAGTTTTTGTCTTTTAGTTTTTATGAAATTACATATCCAGTCACCTATACTGATTGAAGCATGTAAGTTAATTGTCTGTGATCATAGCATTGCAATTTAACCCTTAATTCACTGAAGATGCTAAAAGAAGGGTTACTAAGTAGTAATTTGGAGTACTTGTGCAATAAGATGCAGAGCCCATTTCCAGTAAGATACTGATCAGAGCAGAGGCTGATCCACATTTCCCCAGCATCTGAAAGCAGCCTAGCAGCATACAGGAAGCAAGCAGGTGGTCCTAGATAGCTCTGTAGGGTAACTGATCAGCCACATTCCCCAGCTTTAGGTTCTCTTCCCAAAGTAAGAGCAGACACACTTTATAAGTTGACAAAAAAAGTCTTTTCTGTTACTGCCTGATGAAGTAGTGATTCTGAAACAGTGAGTCTGGATTGGTTTTAAATTAAATGTCTTATGAAGTATCTTAGTAAGTTTGCATGTCTTACTTATGATAGATTGTGCTATGACATCGTTTTCTGAATTTGGGAAAGTACTCACAGATTTAAGTAATTCATTAACTTTGTATATATAACAGGACACTGTATTTTGAATTAGATGCTGCAATTTCCATGATGATGTCATTTAAACTCTAGAATTTTAATATGTTACTTAGAAAAGTCCCACAATATGCTTTCTAAGAGCATTGTTTGGAAAGCTCCAGAAACAGATAATCTTCTTGCTACAGAATTGAGGAACTATAGGACAATACACTTTCTTAGAACACTGATCTTTGCTATTCCTCATAGCACAAGAGAAGACAGTAAGTTACATATTGCTCAATTACCTTCAACTTCTCCTCCAGAAGAAGCAATTTTTGAAAGACTTAAATATGTTGTTCCTACTACATCATTTTTTGTAAGACGATCCCTACAAAAAGAAAAAAAGATTTTATTTAAATATAATGCTGGTCATCCTACACAGAAGCAAGCTATCAGTGACTAAGTGCACTCCAGGAATGTATACACACATTTTCTATCACCTGGAAGGCTTTAATATTACCAACACAGATGGTAATGGCTAGTTACAAGAGTGGCTGCGTCATGAAGAAGTCACCTGACTTTTACACTGTCACCTAAACAACGATAGCGCTCACTGCACAAAATTAACCATACTCCCATGTTACACTGATCAAGTCTCTTGTAAAGAAACCATAAAGAAAGATACTTAAACACTTGCTTAAATACTCTCAGTGACTGTAAAAATACCTGACATCTTTAGAACTAGACTTTTCTTCACTTAATATAAATTTATCTTGTCTAGTACTTTGATAAAAATTCATAACTCACCAGTCAACAACTGCAAGTTTTATTTTCTCACACATCGAGGGAAACTGAAAAAAAAACCCAAAGCAATTAAATAACCCATTACTTATTTCACCTCTGTTATGTTAATGCTCTGTGTTCCAAAAGGATGGCTGTTTTCTACAGAAACAAGACAAAAGAAATCTGACCTTGATTTGAAGATAAACAATTTGATTCCACTCTGGATTAGCATTTTTCTCAATTATATTTGTGCAAACCTGCAAAAAATGAAATAAACTATACAGCATGTCAAAGATAAAACAGACAAAAAAAAGCATATACTAGCTATGATTTAGGATGAATCATATTGTTTGGTAAGATGAGGGGTAGTAGTTACTGATGAATCCTGAGTAGTTTATGCTGCAATGAGCCATTAGTTTTCAGTTGGTAAATCCCGCTAAACTGACCTGCATATGCAGCATTAATGACTACTGCAGAGAAAAGAAAATTTTGAAACCGTGTTTAAACCTGTGACTGCAGTTATCCTACTTATTATTTCCACTAGCTACAATTTAATGTGCTTTCACACTTGGACTGATATCTTATCACAGCAGGGAAGTGAGATGAAGAAATGACTTGATTCCAGCTTGCTTTATGCAGACTTCAGAGTAGATGAAGAATATATTCTATGAGACAGCCTACACTGCTAGTCATGTCTACTGAAAATCCTCTACATTACTGGGTGTGACGACCTGACTATATAACATCATAAAGAACTGATATTTTTCTTCTTAAATAATAATAATAATAAAAAAAAATAAAAAAAGATTGGCTAGCAACGAATATAGGTTGTGCAACTGTGCTTCAGCTCAAATTTGGTATTCTAAGTAACACATTAGAAATAAAATGTACAAATATTGTTAACCTGTCCAGAAAGATCTATACCATCAGTTACAAAAAGCACTCAGGAAGAACCAGCAGGCAAGCAATCTGGCATGCATCAGTTCCTAGCATTAGTCATACATTCCTTTTATTAGTCATCAGCTTTACACCCATTCTACTGTACCTTGTAGTGTATCCTTATTTTATGAAGTCAACTTTAGGGCTAATCCTTTTTTAATTCCATAATTTCCGTAAACTTAGAAATTTATATTAGCATATGAAATCTGTTCTCAGGACTACAACTGGAATGCAAAGATTTAAATAGTTACTAAATTACCTTTTTGCCAGCAAAAGAAACTTCTACAAATGGATCTACCAGGTTCTTCTTGTCTGCTTCTCCTCCAAATATTTCCTTGACAGTCTGTGCAAAAGCATCGTCCACTGGAGAGGGGTCAAAGAAGAAATTAAGGTTTATGCTTTTCACTATTATTTAATTTTATTGTATTTATTCAGCCAAAATAATAAATTGCCCACAGCAATCCCACCAAAATCAACCAGCTTACAGATCTAGGTACAGTGAAGTCTAATCTGATAAGCAAAATTCTGAACAATTGCTGGTAAAAATGGAGAATTTAGGCTCAGGAGCAATTTCAAGAATACAAATTTTTGAAATATCATAAGGAGTGCTGATGTGCTCCTGAATTTAGAGACATAGTTGTATTTGAAAAAAGTTAGGCATATACCTGTAGGCACTGTCATTTGTCGTCACAGATACAGGTGAGAAATTGCACTAAGAAGGGATAAAAAGCCAGCTATATTCTATCAGAAAACACGTATGGCATATACTGAGAGACATAAGTCTTTGACTTAGCAATACAGAGTTGACAAAAGTAGTATCTCACTAAACAAATTAAGGTCAAACTGCTTACAAGCTCCCCTGCCCTCCAAGGCTGCTTGTTTAAGCTTATGGTGCTCAGCTTACAGCCCACAAACTGCAAGCAGCTTTCTGGTTCCAGTTACCTCTCGAAAGTGGGCAGGGATTGGGATCCAACATGAAGTTGACACGTGCACCGTCTAGTTGAGCTAGACAGGCTCAGAACATCCAGCTTATCTGCAGATCAGCTGTACCGGAATGTTGTTACTTGCATGTAACTTCTGCAATTGCAGAATGGCTAACGAAGATGACTCTTTCCCGCTACCAAAACCCATGTGGCCCACTCAGCAACAAATAAACATTACTAACCTAATGGGTAACATTAAATAATCCATTACAAGAATTAAGTAGACTTACTGAGTATTACCAAAAGACTTGAAATGGGCTACAAGAGCCATCACAGAATTATTGGCTCAGGTAACAATGTAAAACACTCAAGATGTTTTACCTTCCAAGAATGTTTCTAAACAGCTAACACAAATATTTCTGATGGTAATCAAAGACACCAATAGGCAAGTAGTAACAAGCAACGTACTTTGTGGAATGTCCTCAGCTCTGTAGATTTTGAGAAGGAAAGTGACCCATCGAAGTGCAATTCCAGCAGGTAACAACAGATTGCTCTCCACATCATCACTTTCATTATCTCTTTCCCTTTTTTCAACCTGTTGGGAGATAGAGTGGTACATAGTATCTGGTATATAAGAAAGGCAGAGCAATGTACAGAATTAAGATGGTAAGTTAAACTGGTGCCCACAACACTCTTCAGGCAGAAGACTTGTCAGTTTCATTAAAAAGAATGAGATTTTATCAAGTTATCAAACCACAAAAATTAATTCTACCTAAATTATTTTACTTACATTTTTATCTCTGAAGTACTTAATTGCAGGAGCCAATTATAATCACACTTTTAAAATCATCATCAGATGATGATGATTTTGGCACTTGTACTGTGCCATACTTCATGCAATTTTCATACTTATCTCAAGATGAATATTTAAGTAAGAGATCTCACTGCAATTAGGAAATGCATACAACTCCGATATAATTTACCAGAATTTACTGCTTCCTCCTTTCAAAATAAATAATGAAATGAAATCACAAGCATATGTCTAGTTATTTGTGGTGAAATCTTTTAAGAATCATGAGGATAGCAGAATAGCAGAGTTAACATGGAACAAGAAGGAGATCTTCTGTGGTTCTGAGGACCATGCTTACATTTAACTAAGGAGCAGCAGTACACAAAAATCTCAGGCAGGAAGAACAGCAGAACTTAAACTACAGACAATGGTCAAGTAAGGAAAATGTCACATAGAAAAGGGCCTGTTTCTACCTTAATAGAACAGCAGACCGTTAAGGACTGGATTGTTAAAACTACCTACTGCTTTCAAATGCATCAAATTACTTGTGCCTAACTTGTCATTATTGATGGGTCTGATTTTCAACTGGCAAGTATTTGAAGCTTTCTGGTACTTAGGTTTCTCTGTGGGCTTGTCTACATTAAGTAGTAGTGGAGACATTCCTGACTTAGTCCTGGAACTGGTATCAATACATTGCTCGGCCTCATTAGCTATGCTAAGGAGAATTACATATTAGCTTGCATGCAACACCATGCTAACACACCTCTACTTCTTCCAGGCTGTGAAGAAATATCTAAAAATGATAGATCAACAAAACCAGAGCTTGTTCAGGGATTGCTTAATTGGACAGGATAAAAATATTTTGAGTTAGCTACTTAATACTGGATGTCCTTGAAACAACTTGTAAATCTTGTCTTACTTTTTAATTAAATACTGCACACAGAGAGAATTATACAGTGTTCAAAAAACGTTGCGGGCACATGCACAAATATCCGTGGGGTGGAGAAGGGAAGGAAAACATTTAAATGAAACTTACTGGTGGTTCATCTCCAGTTCCCAGGACAAACATGCTGACTTTCATATACCCTTTAGCTCCTGAATTTGTATCTTCAGGATCACTCAGCAAAAGCCATTTTCTCATGACTGCATGGCCTAAAAAAACAACCACCACCACACACCCCCAGCAATATTCATTACAAAATGGCAGAAATAATAAAATAGAAGTCAACAGTTCCAAAAGTATGCTTTATCCTAAACCTAATTATTTTAAATTCTGTCCTAGACAGGTCTCAATAGCACCATTCAAAACAAGAAATGTAGTGGTGTTAAAATGTTGTGGCATACTAATTCAAGGACATAATTAACAGGTGCTTTCTGCATTATTTTTTGTTAGGTCTTTGATACCAAAATTAACATCCAAATTTTAGGTGCCTGTACTTCATCTTAGAACCACTGAAAGGAGTTACATATTGGTGGATTTTTTGTTAAAGTTAATACTTAAAGCAGCAATCTCAAATAACTTTCCATTAACTTTCTTCTTTTACTTCAGAAATTTAATTAAATGTTTGAACTTGCAAGTTTCAAGTCAGGACAGAAGTTCTGAAGTAACTGTTACTTACCAGGCTCATCATAAACATAGCCAATGTCAATCTGAAATAAAGACCAAAGGTATTACATCGGAAAAAATACAAAACCAGAAAAATGCTAGGGCAACTCCCCTCAAGTTTTTCACGAGTACTACTACACTGCCCCCTTGTCACAAACAAAAGAAAATTTACATAGGATATTATTGGAAGGAGAAATAAAAAAATGCCTTACATTGAAAAGTGAGGAATTTTGAATGGATACAGCAACCAAGAGGAAAATGCAAGAAAGGATGTAGCAGAACTAATAGCTGTAGTTACTTTCTCGTTTCCTCAGATCCCAGCTTTTTCATTTACCAGACAGAAGATGGGGTTAGCTTACTGCCTCTTGAATTCCCTGTTTCCCCAACTATTTAATGTCCAGACAGGCTTTTCAGAACTCTTTTGTTTCTACTTGCTGCTCAACAGCTCATCCTCCAGTTCCAGAAATCAAGCTTATTTTTTAAATGAATAGTTTCCTTTTATGATGATGGACCTTTTTTTCCCCTCACTGTCAAATCTGGACAAGATTGCACATATACCATGACTGTATTCATTGTATCTGATTTCATCAAACATATTCAGGAAGGTAAGTATGTTTGCACATTGCAATTTGAGCTAGTATTTGTTGCAGGTAAAGTCTGAAAGGGTGATTTTCTAGAGAGAATTTTCCAGAGGGTTTTCCTCTGGAATGTGTGCCTGTAGGAACAGAAAGTAGCTGAACAACATGCTGTCACCTGCTTAGTGAATCATCAATCCTCCACAAAGCAATATACCGCTGTCTGAATCACTAGAATTTACACAGATAATAAGCAGTCAGAAGCAAAAGAAACCAGCTTTGTGGCTGAAACTGCTTCATTTAGAGCACTCTTCCATACTTGCATTTTTTTGTGTAAAGCTGGTCCAAACACCTACTGAATTTGTGCAGCACAAAGTAAGCACACAGAAAATATAGCCAACACTGATATTGTAAGCATTGTAACAGAGGATCCCATTACAATTGTCATGTGAATTCTTTCTCTGTATTGCTTTAGCAATACCTTCAACAGGCACATGCCTACCTCCCAATACTGACCATAACAAATACAAATAAAGACACTCTCGTTAATATCATGAAAACCACAGAAATTACTTTAACTAAAAGACTCTTCCACCATCTTTTTTATTTAACAAACTTCTGACCAAAGGAACACCTTTCCACATCACTTGAGAATGTGTATCTTTATGCTGCCATACGTATCACAACTCTACCTCTTAGCTACCTACTAAAATTCTCTCTTCAAACCCTACCTCATACCAAATATTCACCTCAGCTTTTAAGGAAAAAAATTACCTTTTGGTAAATATTGTTTTTCTCTTAGATGCAAGTTAGAGAACCTGGTATATAAAACATTTCAGTAGAAGATTATTGTTAAAGCAAATAGTATAAGAAAACTGTTTAGTAGTGCTTTGAGCAAATGGTCTCTAGCATGAGAAGCAAGACATCATCAGATAATTCTCTGGCCCCATGCTAAAGTAGTTCAAAATTAAACATTTGAAACAAGTGTTTAAAAAAATTATCGCATTTTATTTAATTTAGTCAAGATTTGGAAACTGTTTCATACCCACCTTAAATTCTCCCATTAGACAGTCTGCTCGTAAAGAGTAAGAATCATACACCTAAAAAGACAGACAAGCATGAAACAGGGATGTTCCTGAACATAACAGTGAAATGGACAAACAAGGCTATATGCACCCAGAAGCCTTTCGGACATGCAGCAATTTTTCTTACCCGAATGCTAATTGTTTCATCAAGCAACTGCAAAGGAGTCATATGGACATTGTAGAAAAATATCTGTTAGGGTAAAAACAAACGAAAAAACCTATCTCAAAATGACAAACACGTAATTATCTGAACAGAATGCAAAACCAGTATTTTAAGAGGCCTGTGATGCATGCCTACTACAGTACTTTTACCCTGCCTCCTTGTTGGACACATTCTATTATAATTCAGTGCAAACCAAAAAAACTAAATTTACTAAATAAACTTAGTACAAAATAGACAAAAGACAGTCACAACTTTCATTTGAATGAATACAGTAGGCATGGCCATGCTGCAGACTTTCAGCACTGCCCTCGCTCTTCGCTCTGCACTTCACATTCTCAAGGGAACAACTCTGGGAATTACAAAGGTTGTTAATTTTCCAGGACGTTCCATCCTGGTCTAGCCACCTCTGTTGTAGATGTCAAAAAGGTCTTGTTTAGGGCTAGTGGTCATAGTGATTATAATGATTTGCATCTTTGAAATTCAAGGCCACAGGAATAAATCTCATTGTTTGACAGCATGAAGATAAATATAATGTTTATAAGTTTATTTGTATTATTAATAGTATATGCCTCATTAAATTTGGTCTTTGAGCCCACCTATAATCCAGTCAGTACTTTATCCCACAAAAGGGAAGGGTACATAAACATGGTCCCTCCTATCCATTTTTAGCCTAGTGTGGATATTGAGACCGCCTAGGAATTGATCGAATACAAGGTGCAACTGGCTTTCTCCCTTCCCTGTATTTCACCACTGCTTGGTTTTGCCCACATGCGTTAAACATGCTTGCCTCTCCATTCCAGAATCTCTTGAAATTTCCACACATGTCCAGATAACGAGACTTATCCCTCAGCATTCTCTCTATTAAAGCTTAAACTTTGCAGCTTCAGTCTTCCAGACATGGGACCATTATTGTGTCCCTTACACAGTTTTAAAATCTCACCTGTATTTAAGTGTTTGATGTACATATCCCTGTCTGGATAAAGAAATCTAGTTGTGCTTTTACAAATCATAGGTAGCAAGGCAATGACATCTCCAGATTCTGTGTGGCGGTTTTACTGACGCAAAACATTGCACTGAAAGCTCCTCTGCACACTCCATAAAGGTTTACAATTCCTAATTAATTTCTCTGTGATTTTATAACCTGCATACAACTACTGAAAGTAATTATTACGTCACATGAAAAGAACATATTCCACGTGTCTCAGCTGAAGTTTGACTTCCTTCTAGACAGCTTTATCTGCTAAGACTGCCACTGACAGAGACGTGTTCAGTGACATGAATACATAAAGGAAGAGACTGGGAACTGCAAAATGCATAGTTAGCCATAAACACCCTTTAAATATTAGCAAATTCTTATTCATTGATCATAGTGAAAGCTGTAATAACTATTTTTCTATGTTTGATAGTACCAACATTTCAGTTATAGTGTTTTTATGCCACTCACTTCATCAAAATATGGGTTGTTTCCTCTTTTGATTCTTGTTCGGTGTGTCTGACCACAAACATGAACTTTGACTACTGGTTTTATGTTATTTCCAGGCAACTGACGACCTTCAATTACTCTAACACGAATCTGAGGAAAAAAAAATAAATCAAATTATTTGTATTAATTCATTCCCTGTATTATACATCATCCTGATGACAACAATTTCTTACCATACTATCAAAAAAGTTAGCCAACAACTCACGTACCTGGCAGATATAGACCAGACAGACTTTTCAGAGTTAATTATAAGAGCGAGTATAATTTTACAAGACAAGTTGGGGATAATTATTTCAGTAGATTTTTTTTTTTACTTGCTTTTGCTACATATTTTTAAAGCTGCTATTGTAGTTTGAAAACTATACAATAAATAAATAAATATAAAATAAATAAGGTTCATCTAGATATACAGTGATTAACTGTACAAAACTGAACATCTCTGTAAAAACAAACTGGAAGAACACTTTCGAAATACAGACTTTCAAATGAAGACACTAATTGTTTGCACAATCTGACATTAAATTATGCTCAGGCTACATAAAAGAAGCAATGTCATCCCAGGCAAAAAAAGGGAACACGAAACATTTAATAATTCTATTACCTGGAAATCTTGTGGTTTGTTAGAAAGGATTCTCCGTGTTTTCTTTCCTTTGGTGATGCGTTTAGCTAGCTGGGCTTCCTTCGTGTCACTTGGAACTGTTGGTGCGATACCACCAACTGGACCATCCAAGCCATCCTCATAACCTCCATCATCTTCTCCATCTCAGAGTACCAAAAAAAAAAAAAAAAAAGTGCAATTAATAAACAAATGGTACAGCTTGATGTTAAAGTTACAGCAATAGCAGTCTGATATACAAGAGTTCTACTAAAATTTCATTATTATCTCATTTCAACATTTTTTTGCTAATCACATGCTTCCAACTCCTTTTGAAAGCTAGTAATTTTAGCCTGCTTAAGAGCAAATTTGTATCTTAACCAAACTAACTGTAGATCTGTCCCTCTTCAGCATGCAGAGTATCTAATACACTTTTTAGAACAATTGATGGAAGTTTTAGCAAAGTACAGTTCAGCTGTAATTGTCACGGGACTCATTCACAATACATCAGAAGTGATTAATTTTATTCCAGTTGAAGCTGTTTCCCAGCAGCAAGACTAGGCTATAGCGTAGTCTTGTTTTTTACTTTAGAATCTTGAAAAGACAAAGATATTTAGGGTCTACCATCCAAAATAAAACTGAATCCTCTTCCACAGCTGTGGAATATTTAGAATTTGAATATTAGGAATATTTAGAATATTTGGAATATTTAGCTGTGGAATAAGTTAAGTTAAAGTTTCTTAGTATCTCTTTTTGACAGTTCTGAAATCACAATACCTCTGTGGAATACTGCTCTACAACCACATGACACTAGATCATACACTGAAATTCCAGTATTGCAAAACAGGATCCGTAAATAACTAGACCACAAAAGTGTGTCACTCTCTTGTGTTTCCAGCTTCTTTTCTTAACTGAAGGACAGTGACTGTGGTGAAATCTACAGGAAGAACAAGCTGTGTCTCTGATGGTTAGCATTAACAGAATGGTTTTTATCTATGTGAATTCATTTGCCAACACAGAGAAATGGCACTTTGCATAATGAAGTCCTCAGTGATCCTTGTAAGAGATGTATAAAAACACAAGAGACTGACATACCATGTATTTTATAACCAGAAAACCCCACCTTCGTAACACTCTCAAAATCCACCTGCCTGGATGGATCCATTAAACTGACTGATCACACACCCTGACTTAGCACTTAATTTCTGAAAGTCAGATGTAGCAATCTCAGCTGGGAGTTGATTTCATTTCATGGGAAATGGTATTTACAATAATTAACAACAGTGTGTTTGATAATTTGCATTGAAATAATGCAGTTGCTGGATACTAGCTAAAAATCTGCCATGTTTTATTTTACCTGTATTACCTAATAGTTTAAGGACATTTAAAAAAAAAAAAGCAAAATAATCTCAAATAAGTCAATTTGCATTTTTAGCCTTCAAGTCCACATTTCTATAAAATTATTTTGAAGTATAATAATTTGACAGATTTTGTGTTTATATTACCTATCCTTCAACTCCCCAAGAACACCTCTCAGCAAAGTCAATGGAATTAAAATTTCCTGCCAGAAGACTCCTAATCTGAATTTTTTCCTTCTTATGTTATTACCTATCAGCAGATAATGGTTAAACTGATTTATTTCTTCACAAACACATAACATCTATTACAGAGTCTGTATGTTAGGGTAATTATTCACCTGTCAACTGCAAAAACCTCTGGCTACTTCACAGTTCTTTTAAGAGTCTGGAAAACCAGAGGATCTCAAAAACACTCTCAGCAAAAGCCTAGTTAATATAATAAAGAGATAACAAGGGATGTTCCCTGCTAATCACAATATTTCTTGGGCAAGTCTAATATAAGATACAAGTGTATTTCAAAACCTACTTATTCTACAGGAAAAAGTTTAATGATTTAAGAAATTATTTTCACAAATCTCCTTGACATTGAAAGTAACAGAATATATTTTTCAAAAAAAGTGACTTCCCTGCTTTTTTTGCTTGGCCCTAGCATTACAGTGGATAACTGCTCTTTCTTTGAGCATTCAAACCCCCTTTCTTTCCTAAACATAAACTGTTTTGAAAAGCTTTTAAGCAACATCATTCTTTTGTTACTTGATTCCACTGAAGGAAATAATGCTAAAAACCATTTTATATCAGAAAATGTCGATTTTCTTCCTAGCTGTAGTTCTGAATAACCTTTAATTTCTTTAAATTCACTTCCTGGCAATCATGACATGCTTGCTTCTGTTTAATTTTTTTTTTTTCTGATGAACAGTGCTGCTGAGTCACTTTCTTGACTTAAATATCTCCATGATCTTTTAACAATAATGTTGTAAGAAAAGGCTGAAATACCTTCTTGGGTATTGGTCCCTCCTGGATCATTTGGATTTGCAGGACCAGCTGGTGGCTCATATCCTACTACCAAATCAATTGTTGCCTGTAGAGAAATACACATTTTTTTAACAAAGCATACAGTATTCACAACCATTGATTTTAAACAGTAAGTTCTGCTAACACTGTACATGAACAGTTAAGTCACAGCACAGCTTATTATAAAATTTCAGCTATTAGTAAATTAATAAACTTACTAAGCTATATATACACACAAACAATAAAGACTATAAAATTTGCAGCTAATGGAATAGGCTCTAAAATAGTATATAACAAATGGATTTACTGTGTTTATATTTAGAAAAATCTCTCACAATACAAGTATGTAAGATGTTCTACAAATGTTAATTTATTTAGTTCTACATTAATGGTAAACTAGGCAGCATCCTAAATTTGCAAATGGAAGAATAAAGGCAGTGAGAAATAACACTATCTGATCAACAATGTAAGTCTGAACCATAAGTAAAATTTCCTGTCTGGCTCTTCTAATTGCTTGTTCATACCTCCATTCTGGAAGAAAAACATGATGTCATTTTCCATTCTAATTACAGAATTGCCTTTTTTGTGCTTGATTGTGGTTTTGGATTATTTAACAAACCATTATTCCTAGCTGCAACATTAACATGAGGAATCAGCAGAAAAAAAGCCCAACCCTATGACCTGCTAACCATGATACTAAACTACAGCTGACGAGACCTTAAAGCCCCTTGTTAAGTGTACTAGAACGCAACAAAGTGCCTGAACTGCTAGATGCACAAATACAGCAAGGTTCCAGTTCTAAAAATTACTTAATTAACAACTAAGTTAATAACCAGTTAACAACTCTATTAAATTTAAACACATGCTAAACAAAGTTAAGCAAGTTCTTGTGTAACTTTCTGAATGGAGCTGGCAGTGAACTTCTGAATTATTATATAAGTGCTTTCTAGAATTAATGCTTATGACACAGGTGGATATTAGAAAGAAAACAGCAAAACAGTGCACATGGGAACTCCATCTGGTACTTAGGAAAATGTTCTTTTTCAACATCAGGCTAACCTCCATACATACTCTGTGGCCAATAATATTTATAACACATGTATACAAATATATGATACACACACAGAAGACAATTTATCTAATTTAAAGGATATTAAACAGATGGCATAGACATAACTGTACCTTGTAACATTTCCTCTGTCCGGAGCTTTTGCTACAAAATTTACAAAGTAAAAATAACTTTAAAATATTTTTGTTGCACTATTATCCCTGTTGCTGGAGCATTTTGATCATGAATACAGTAAAATAAGGAAATTTAAGCCACTCACTCCAGTTTCTTGTCCCCTTTCATTTAGCAGCGGTATGAGTTTGAAGGGAAAAGATCTGCTTTGGTTACCTACAAGATCCTTAAGTGCTACAGATGCATTTCCAATTAATCTGAAATGAAGTAAAAATCATTATTAGCATGCAAGTATACATCAAACTGAAGTTCCCTTTTGTTTCTCACTAGTGTCTATCAGTCAACCAAATAACTCCAGCCATGACTTGAAAACCCAAGACACAAAAAAAGGTCACTGCAAGTGTTATCTAATGATTATGTACTGTTAAGTTGTATTTTCAGTTTCACTGCACTTAAACTGGCATTCCTTATGGAAGACACAGTTTTAACCTAAAAGAGGTTAAACCCCTAAATTTACACAAATTTTACATGTATTTCTGAAAATAATCTTCTGTGTAACTCAACATGTCACTTGTTTCAACCACTGAATTCTCATTGGTAAACGATGTAATTTTTTCTCTATATCACTTTGCAAACTCATTTCAAATGAGAGGTAATGTGTAAAAGCTAGATTATGACAGCTGTTGTACTACACAGAAAGAGACACAAAAAGACAAAAACCCATCTCTAATGAAAACAATGAAACTGAACAAATGCAATCACCGTATTTACCAGAGGCTTCACAAAATTAATTTTCTTGCCCTTATTCTACATTTTGGAATAGAGTGTTTCAATATGGCACTGGAGAGGCCTACCAAAGGAAGCTGCCCAGGGGATCTGACATAATGTGGTAGACTTTCCTGAGCTACTTCTGCCTACTTTGGGACTGCATCTGTCCCCCCATCCTTGTGAAAAAAAGTGAAAATTGCATGCACTTTTAACCTGAGAAACTTCTCTTAGGCAGAGTTTCTAACACTGTGGCATTGGTCTCATGGTACCTGGTACTGTGTTTTGTTCCCATAAATATTAACAGCCTACTCCCATTACTGAAGTGGATTATTTGAATAACTGAAATTTTTGCCAATGTAAAAACCCCAAGATAATTTCACCCTGTAAATATTACAAAGAACATGTTTTACAAACAAAATACCAGCTTTGCTGCCAAAGTGTGAAAAAGATTTGTACGCTGACACCTTAACTGAGATCCCTTTGAACAGATTACAGTGCTTTTTCATGGAGAAGGTAAGGATGCAAGGGCATTTTTTGACATGAAGCAAAAGCATTATTATAGCTGCTCTCAGGTGCTACGTCACGAGAACATAATTTACTTTTTGCATAGTACATTATGATAGGTAAGTATAAAGCATTAATTACCTGCAAATATACATTTTAGGTATTACTCACTGCAACTTCTGTTTAGCTGTGCACTTTCTGTTTAGATTATATGTGAGAATTACTTTGGTGCTGTCACCTCCTCAGTCAAATCTGGTTTTCCAGTTCATCTCATGCCTCCAATCTCAGTTTGTTTTGGTAAGTTTTGACTCACTACTCAAACCTTTCACTACTGCCCTCCAAATTGCCAAAGCACAGTAATATTCCAGCTGGATGGATGGACTGGGGATGGGCTAGATGTGAAAAACAGTTTAAGATCAGGCCATGCTGCAGAGAAAATACATGAAGCTGTTCTAACCTTTAAGATGACCACAACTGAAACTCTGATGCCACCTCTAGCACCTCCCTCTCCTCTCTTTACTGAACAGACACCTGGGTTCAGTACTGTAGTCTTGATCCAGTGTCCTTTAAAAATCTATGGAAATATACCTAGTTATTTCACTGGGCATTAGATTAACCCCAGGTACATTTTCACTTTTTACAAATTGTTGCACAGAGCTGGACGTTAGCTGAAACACTGACTCCATGAACTTTAGGGAGCTTAAGAAGCAATTTATCCTGTTATGCAATCAAAATTGCATTCAACCCACAAAACAAACCTAGATTTGGAACATCATATACATGCAGTGGTCTCATTTATCCCTCCAACTGTAGTATTATTTGATACTGCTTATGACCTGATGTAGCAAATATAGATATTAAACAGCAATGCCTATCTAGCTCAGGAAACAACAGCAGATGATCTCTCTCAAACAGAAAAAAGCTTTATTTTTTCCCCGGTAGCTTCAACACCCCAAAACCCGCTGTTATATGTAAGTCAACTAACTTGACATTTCACAAGGAATGGAACATTTCCCTCTATATTTGACCAAACTTTTCTATGTAAAGAGCAGGTGTCATGCAGACACTAGTATTATTCTAACACATTAATAGCTTTGAAAGCAAGTATAATATAAGCAAATGCAAAACTGTTCCTGCAGTTGGAAGGAACAAATGGTTGAATTTCTTTTACACATTACTGAAAGAAACTGACTTCTCGTCACTTTTTCCTTCAGTGCAAAATTAATCAAGAAAATGAATTCCAAATATTGTTATTTCCCCCAAATCCTTCAACCATATGCCTTCCCATTTGAGAATAATAGAGAGAAACATACGCAGTTTGAGGTATCGTAAAAGGGAAAATCCCAACAAGACTACCCAAAACCAGCTAGGCAAAATCTGATTCAAGAGAAAGGCAAAGATGATCTTTTCCTATGTGCATTAATAGAAATTTTTTCTAGACTTGGTATTTTGATTTGATATGAGCTAAAGTGACTTACATTAACTTTAAAAAGAACTTCAGAAGTCACGCAGCCTCAAATAATCTGGATGACTTTCAGCAACCACACCCTCCTATCTGGTGATACTAACTCAAGAACAGCTGTTCAACAGTAGTGCTTTTGAAATTTTCCAGCGTAAATTTCCATTTCTACATCCTTATCTGTCCTGTGCAAATGATAATGGTACACACATTTGAATACACAGTAATTTTAAAAATTCTTATCACCTTCAGAAGATTGAAGAGGGAGTCAGTTACATAT
Organism: Microhierax caerulescens; assembly: GCA_035590215.1. Lineage (NCBI taxonomy): Eukaryota > Metazoa > Chordata > Aves > Falconiformes > Falconidae > Microhierax > Microhierax caerulescens. Next base: position 27,113,272 of record JAVJGJ010000062.1, read on the forward strand.
ACTACTTGCTTGCTACTAGTTGGCTCTGAAGTCCTTTGTTTTCCTCTCCTTTAACAGGTTGGGCAACAATAGTCTTCAGTCGTATTCCACTCTAGCAAGAGTGAGAAATCTAATATTCAGCCTATACGCTATCTTAACCTACTTCTGAGCTTTAGCCAAATTCCAAGCTTTAGGCAGTCAGTCTTTTGCCTTCCCCAAAGTGGTCCTGTTCAGCAGATTTGGGATGTCTGATTTCTCCCTTAGCAGAACCACAAACTGATGAGGTTGGAAGGGACCACTTGAGATCATCTAGTCCAACCCCCTTGCTCAAAGTCAGCTATAACAGGTTGCCCAGGACCACGTCCAGGCCAGTTCTGGTTATACTGCTACTCAACTGCTGAAGTAATATTTTTAAAGGAACAAGGAATGCCTCAAAGTCATCTTTGTCACTTGTACAGGTCTAGAGAAGCCTAATCTTTGGGCTAAGTCAGGTAAAACCAAGCCAGTGAAGTTAGATAGCAGCAGCTGTTGTGACACCACATCCATTAACAGTTCATTGCTGTTAAATGCTCTGCTGCAAGGTCTGCTACTGTACTCACTTCTGATATGTAACTAGACCCCCAGTTCTCTGCACAACTACTGTGAAGTTGCTGTGTTCCTCTGAACTCTGAAGACTTTTTACCTTCACGCAGGATTGCATGCCATCTCCCTCTGAAGTCATGACTTTCAAGGTGACAAGGAGTCCTTTCCTTCCAGCACAGCTGAAAAGACTTTCTGTCACCTACTCACCCTCAAAGGACACCACTCTTTGCTGGAGCTATTTCAGCTTTCTTCCTCTTGCCTAGGCAGACATTTGCCCATTTAATTCCAGATTACACTGGTTTCTTAATGCCATGAAGTGGGGTAGTTTCCGCTTTCAGAATAGCTCAATACATCCTCTGATGTTCATTAGCTGCTTTGGCAGTAGACAGCACGTGAGAATTGTATCTTAACTCTGCTTTAAGTACCCTTTTGGCCATCCCTAAGACCTGTGTATGTAGAGTGCCCAGTCAGCCAGGTCTCAAACTTCACCAGCTTTGCAGAAGTAAAGCAAAAAACCTGTCCTGCCACAAGCAGTTTAAACATTCTGGTCTACCACTGAATAAGACGCCAAAGATCAATGCAAAGTCCACATTTAGAATCATATTTTAAACCACTTCAAATATAACTTACCAGTATTAGGTCTGTGATACTTCCCTTCCCCCACCCAAAGCAATGGGAAATACTTAGTTTATCAGGGTGAAATCAATCAATGAGCTACTGATGACCAACTATTAAACTGTTCTGTTAGTGCTGTCATTAGCACTTCCTGTTCACTGCCCAAATAACCAGAAGTGAAACTTCACACCCATGCCTGGATCAGGAAATACCAACTCACAATACCAACCATTTTACTATACCTCCTCTGTTCCTCTGTATGAAGGTAGCAAGCTACACTAAATTCTTTAGCATATGACATCCTCCAGTTGCTTACGTGATACTTATACTAGAAGCCCAGTGACTGTAATCTCCTGAGAGTCAAGCATTTAAATTATTTTGACTTATTTTTTAAGGGTTTATTTTGGCAGAGGTTTATATTGATTATTCTCATTAGCAAACTTGATCTCACACTGCAATTATAATTGCTACACCCAACCTTTCTTTCTCAGGGTCTATGTTCCATTATAGATTCTATGTTACAAGACCCAACACCTGCCACTGTTATTCATGCTGTGGTTTAAAATTTTTATTGAATGAACCAACTATTTTTATCTCCTTTAGTTATTTGATAATACTCTTCGCATGAACAAACTTCAAAAAGAACCAAAGCGTGGATGCTATTTTGTACAAGGCAGAAAAACTAAAACCTGAATCTTAACCAGGCTGGATCTTGCATACAGTGTACGCAAGGAAAATCAGCAACTACGCACAGCCACACTGACTTGGAAAAGAATCCACACAAAAGGCTACAGCTGTAGGAGGACTCAAACAATCTAGTAATTCTCCAACTATGGAAAATACTTAAACATGATTAAATAATTTGCTGCACTGTACATTTGTGGCTGCATTTTTCTGCTTGAGAAATGGGTGTGCCCAATCTGTTTTTCCTCTGTGTCGCTAGGTTACTAACTATGCAAAGAACATCGGGAAACACATACTCCCAACACTCTTTCAAATAGAATGAAAATTACTTCATTTAGACACAACTGTAACTTCCTGTTAACATTTTTTTTCTTAACTTCACGGGGACAACTAAAGTTACAGGGGTTTTTTTTGTTTGTTTTTAAACTGCATAGAGAGTTGTGTTCCTAAAGTCTGAAATCTTTCTAACAGTATTAAACATAATAGAAAGCAGATGTGTTCTCTTTTCAAACATCGTTATGCTGGAAAATCTAGCTAAGCATGGATCATGAGTCCTCTCTAGCTTATTCCTATGATGGTCTGTCTGCACACGTCAGTGTGGTCTGCTTTATTAATCTTTCCCCATGACTGTCTTTTTCAGACATGAATTACAGAAACATGCGAAAATAATGAGTTACATGTTTTGGCACAGAGTAAAAAGAATAACATCCACTGTGCTCCTCCTCCTGCATCAGTATAAGAATGGGCTGGATGCCCAGCTGTGTAAGTTTTTAAGAGCTGTAGCAAAATCATGGGTTATATTGCCATCCTCTGCTGTGTTATTCTAGAGGGGAGTATGGGTTCTGTAGTCAGCTCTTAGGCACAGCAATGGACCAGGTGCCCAGAACTAGCCAGGAGTAACACTGCATGGATTATCTGTGTATTAGCTAGGAGCTTTGTGAAGTGAGCAGCCAGAGAGAGGGAGCTGGGTTGAGAAAGACACTGTTCTGCTTCAGCCTACACTGCAGCAAAGAATGGTGGCAGAATGTTTGAACAAAAGTTCTCTACCTAGAAAATAACAATAGCAATCCTCACTGCTTATTTTCCTCCAGAAGGGAGGAAAAGCCAAAGACACGGTGTAGTTTCTTCTGATTGCTTTTTCTCGGGCAACACTGAGCCCTAGATGGACCCTTTACACTCAAAAACTAAATCCCAATTCAATCTAGACTTTAAAGTAAAATATATAAAACGATGAACCTCTAAAGGAAAACTTATAGATTTAGATTCAAATCCCACTTAGCTTAAACACCAGATATACCTTCCAAGTCAATGGGTCTACTCATGAATAATGTCAAAAGCACATGGCAAACACCGGGTTTTCTGAAATAACAGGCCTTTACCTCTGAAAGACTTCAGCCCCGTTAACCACGTCAAAATTGCATGTAAAAATTAATACAATACTGTCCAGTTCTCACTCCCCTCCCTTCCTTTTTTTTTTTTGAACTGTCATTGTAATAGCTTTCAGTAGTAAGGAACTTAGGTAGGCATAATACTCCATCTTTCCAATCCTGAATTAGACGCAGACAAAGCAAGGGAGTGTCATTTGCACAAACTTCCACTGAGCATCTTTTTTCAATGCTGCAGCACTCCAGGCATGTATCTAGCTATAAACTTTTCCTTAAGTATTAAAAGAGGTTACTGTGAAAGGATGGCAAAACTGTGATAAGGTAGTCCTAAATCTCTCTCAAACTCAGTAAACAGAATCAGTAACTCTACAGAAATACAGGTTATACATGCATGCAAGAATATGTGGGACACTTATTCCACATTCCTTCTTTCATACACTCCTTTGTCTAAATGTGAATGTTCATTAGTACCAAATCTCTTCTGCTGTTACAGTGCTTTGTGCCTTTAAAAGAAATCCAAGGTGACATTTCTTATTATCTTGTTACAGTCAGGAAGCCTACCCATGTGTTTCCCACTCCTCACCCCATTATCCTGTTTCCCTGCCAACTGCCCTTCCAAACACATCACACACTGCAAATATGTGGTGGTTATTGAGGACTTCTTTTCAAAGAGCATTACTCTGAAGCTGTTGCTCTGTCTTTGGTATGAATTAGACACATTTTTGCACAGCTCCATACAAGGAAGTCACTTCCCAAAATAATTTACTGGTTTATTTTTTAAATTGTACACAGAGTAAGTGGTGGACCACTTCCAGTGCATAAACCCAAGCAAAGTGAACAGGCATTTGCACAAGCTGGGTTAAGAACTACAAATATAAGTCCAGATGATATTTACAAATATGCTTTGAAATAAACCAAACCCAAGCACTTGCTTAACTTTGAACCCACATAGAGAGTGAAAGATTTTAGGGGATTCAGACAAGTACCTTCCTTTATTTTCTGATATGTTATAAAATCCATTACAAAATTCTCATTACTGGTAGGCTTTCCTATATCAAGTTCTGGGATTTCCCTGAAGTCACAGGCATGCAATGTAGTCCTGCTTTACTGACCTACAGGAATCTCAAGAATGAGAGATCTGAGGGCACTGGCTTGACTCACAGTGATTTTATGACAGAGCTGTTGGATTATTGTAAAATCCTGAATTCACATGCTGGGGGAAGGCAGAAAGTAGTAAAGAAAAGCTAACAATGGAAGTGGACTACTATCAATAAATATCTCAGTGTAATAAAATATGCAAATTTGCCACAAAAGAAAAAAGAAAGAAGATCATGTGGTATCACACTCCCTTTCAAAATAGTAACAGCCAACACTACTTGGCATCAACAGAGAAAGAAGAGCAAGAGCACAGCAAACAGAGAAATGGATCCTTGTTTAAAATCTAGGACTTTACAGAAAGAAGTAGGGAACTGGCACCTCACTTTTTATAAGCTGTTTTTTTTTTCTGCACGGATTTAAAAAAAAAAAATCCTCTCTGAGTGATGGTTGCCACAATGTATATATTTACCGTTTTAGACAAAAATCACATTATTTAAGTAGAGAGAGACAGAAGATCTTAATCACTGTGGGATAACTAGATTAAACACATTGATGAAGCTTTACCTTGTTATGTGTGTTAAGAAAGAACTCCTGACTTTGCCAAAGCTTTTAGTACAAGCATGTTTCAACACAAAATAACACACCTTATCCCTGCTGTAGATTATCTAAAAGAAAAGCGTTCTGATTAGCTTGCCACCATGCAAGGCCTCATACTTTTCCTGCAACTGATTTTAGGGACCAGGTTCATCTCTGTTTGACGAGTCATAAAACAAATGGCATGTAGAACACAAGAGGTTGCTAACAATTTCAACCGGTAATTTATGTCATCTTTATTGAAGTTGTATGCATGCATTGCTTTAAGGTATCTTGTACAGCTCCAATTCTGATATTAAATTAAAGCTTAAATCCTACAAAACTCCAGATATGGGTGGTTTTCTTTTTTAATCTCTATCATCTTATGTTCAGAACCACCTAAAACTTGTTAAGAGTCTGCATTACGTATTTGTTTCATCACAAATACAGCAGGAATCTCAAAGTCCAGGTCAAAACGACAAAATGCACTCTCCAGCTTTACTGAAGTTTATATATTATGTTTTTTAATAGAATGTGATTTAATTGAATTCTAGTGTTCCCATATATAACATTTTAATTTTTCACAGCAACGATTTTTTTTCAATGGCCAGAAGTCCTAGCAACTCAATTCACAGCAGCAAATCTACTCTTATTAAAAAAAGTTTGAAAAATAAAAAAATTAAAGTTAGTTGAACAAGACACCTTAATTACTTATATATTTAGTTATTACATGTTCCTGTTCTGTAAGAGTATAAACCTAAAAAAAGTTTAAATGCCAACATGGACACCTTACAAGTGTTTCAGTACTGTAAAACTTTTTATAGTGTCATCTCCTTTCATATAAAGATTGAAGCCTCAGTTCAAGGTAGCTCATTTCTCAGTGTCTTCAACAGCAAGATTAAACTAAGAAACAAAAAATATTTTCCAGAAAATCATGCACTCCGTGCATATTTTCTGCTGTAATTAGTTAATGCATAGAAAAACTAGTTATATTTTTCATTTTTAGTTGAAGGAAATATAATTGTGTGTTGCGTAATATCCTTCAAGGCATACACAGCTATAGTTACTACTTGTTTATCTTCAGTTCTCTAAAATGAATAACAAAACCTGATTTTGTCAGAACTAAAACTAAGCATCTTACTACTCATGAAGTTTTGTCTGAACACTGAAGACTCAACAAACTACTGCATAAATGACACTTTCCTTTAGCCTCTCACAAATGAAAAAAAAGGACCATCTGTAAAAAGATCTGCAGCTTTAGTTCCCAAGAGACTTGATTTTTAGATGCCTGAAAAATGCAGAACTCAATTTTAGGTATACAGGTGCTGTTCATACTGCACCAAGTCTAGAGTAGGATTCAAACCTATCAACATGCACTATCAGCACTAACCAAAATGGTGCAGGGGGAAGGAGCCTTGAATTCCTGAAAGTCTGAAACATCATGAAAATGAGTATTTCTGTCTGCTGAAGACCAAAGCTCTAAATCCTTTACTAATAATAGGAGTCTCTGCCTTTCATTTCCAAGAAATTAGTATCAGAAAAGGCAATTCTCAGTGGCCTCACCCCGTTTTTTATAAGCCTAGAGTCCTGTAAGGAATGGGAAGCTAGATATGCATTTTATTCCTCCGCTGAGGTTATTCAATTTACTTTTCACAGAAGGGTCTCTTAACATGAAACTACATATGTTCTTTAAAAAAAACAACAAAACAAAACAAACCACCAACCACAGAAAAAAATCCTCAATCCATTTTTAAACAATGTTTTAAAAATGTAACCAGAAGAGGAGGTAGCATCAGTGTAGCCACTCTTCCACATATGCAATGAGCCTGAGGCTTACAAGATTTGACCAACAATTGCAGACTGATTATTTCCCTGCTCAGTAGGGGAAAATTACTCTGGCATCTGACATCAAAAGAACAGTTCGGCAAGCTTGTGGAAGTTAACTTCTGTTTTCAAGTTCAAGTTTTTCAACCACCATCTAGAGAACTCAGGATTCACTGGGCCAAGAAGAGTAGGAACATGACATTTCATAGACCCTCACTAGCTAGGACTCAAAAAACTCAGAAACACAGATTCCATTCCCAAAACAGTTTTTGCATTTTATCCAACATAATTATCCCGATGACTCAGCTATGCTCCCAGGAGATGAGTCTAAGTCTTCAATCCCTCCAGACAAGACAGGAAACTGAACTTAGGCTTCCCCTCTTCCTAGGCAAGACTTAAGTAAATGATGTATAACACAGCCTCTTAGGAGATTTTAAAATATAGTCAAGAGCTTTAACTGCATTTTGTCATTTTTGGTGGTTTGTGGTAGCTGTGCTCTGAGAATGCCAATTAAGAGTTCTTCAGAACTACTGTCTGGACACTTATTATGTAAAGTCTAGGGAACTGCCCCACACCACTCTGCAAGATTACAACCTGCACCAGGTATCTGTAGTGGTATAAATCTAGTTACACAAGGACCTTTATTACAAGTAAGCACCAAATGAAATACGGCAGCATTTTCAAATGACAGTCATAGGTGAAGGGATCTAAATTTTACCCAAACTCTGCCTTAAATGCATAAAATGTTGCTTTAATTTCATTTCAGCATGTCTAAAATTAAGTGTAAAAATAAAGTTGACAGTGCTTCAGAGTAACAATCCAACTGGTGAGGGATGGAAAAGTGCACTGGCTTACAGGCTACAAGTAGGTATTACATCAGAAACCACCTAATTGCATCCATCATTTCTGTCCAGCAATTATCAGTTCCATTTTTTCCCTGGACTTCTCTATTGAAAGTTGTATTTAATACTGGGGGAAAAAGAAACCAAAAAGAACTTACTTGTTTTGTCCAATTGTTTCAAAATCCTTCAAAATAATTGTTAGGGAAGATGAATTATCCAGAGCAATTCCTTTCAAGTCAAATTCAAGGATCTGAACAAAAAAAGTAGCAAAACCAAATTATAATTACAAGTTAAGTGTAAATTAATTAACAGCAGAGTAGCAAATACAACAAAATCATTCAGTAATAGATTTTGCATTTAGTGAGACACAGACCAGACAAATTTGCAAAAGTAAAATTAAAAATGCTCATAGCACATTCTTGATTTGGTAGTTACTACTAATAATAACAACAGAAAAAAAACTAAATTGTTTAACAGTGGGCCATAACCTCTTTTGCAGTTCCACTTCCTCACACTAACATAAGTATTTTCTTATCATTCATAAGATCTGATACTATTCAACTGCAATACTGGTTGAAGTCAGTTGCTGTTGAATTTAGACAAATATTTGTAGGTTCCTTTTCTTTGTATTCCCAAGCACAAAATGTAAGAATAACCTTTACCTTTCATTTCTGGTTGTGAGAAAACACTATTAAGAAAACACTTTCCCCAAGAAAAACATTACTGAAAGTGCAAAATAGGACCAGTCCTTCAAATAAACCATGAGGAACTTCAAAACATGATTCATTCTAATTCTGCAGGGTTTTTTCCTAGTATATAATAAAGGATCCAAGTATGTTCCCATATATGTGGCAAAGCAATGGCTGAATATCATTACGTCCAAAGTAAGTGGGAACAAAACTAGGCCACAAACTCACCAGACATCCATCTACTTTCACATAAAAGCATTACTTAATGAATTGTAATACACAGCACAGGATGAATCCATTCATCCACATTTACTAACACCTATCACTAGTTCTATTCCTAACTGATATACACAGCTGTAGAAATGGACTTAATTTTACAAGCATTTTGTCTTAAAAAAGACCAAGAATTGATTAAAAAAAAATTACCTCATTCCAAACAGGATTAAGTTCACTGTCAATTTTCTTCGTTTTCTTTTTTTCATCTGTAAATACAAAGCATGATGATCTGTTTTTGCTAAAGCATGACACAAATATCACAACTTTTCCTTTCACTTTTCAAAAGAAAAATTTGAGCTTTGAACCAAACATTTCAATTCTTTTCCCCTCTTCCAGCAGCTACACATTTTACAAGCAAAAAGTCCTCTGGGCAATTTTACTAGTTGAGCTTTTTCTTCTGTTTTGTTTAAACATAGCTAGATGTATTCCCAAAAAGCAAAATGTTTAGATTTCTCAACCTTTTATGACCCTTGACTGCAACTTCAGTAATGATGAAAGCAAACAGACTAAAAGGCTTGGAGACATCAAACCAAACAGTAACCTCAAAGTGATGAACTTCAGCAGTAAAGAAAACACGTTACAAGTTTACCATATTGGAGCTACAGAATACTTGTGTTTAGCTCTGAAATAAAATCGCTTAGAAAACAAAAATATCTTAAGAAGATATGCTTACTGTGTCAACACTTTCTGCTTTAAAATAAGCAAAGACTAGCAGAAATATACATGCATGTAAGAGGAAATACAGTCCATCCAAAAAAAAATGTTTTCCAGAGGTTATGCAGATCACTTCACTGACATTTACTGTAGCCTAAAAATCACAAACTTTTCATACTTCTTGGCAAAATTTGCACTGGTCAACTTACAGATCATAGGAGGGGGGGTGGGTGGTATAAATTATATATAGTGTGGCATTTCTATTCAAATTCCTTCTCCTGAGAGGAATAATACAACTCAAGTGCTGCAAAGGTCCTTTGCAGGCCTCCCTCACCTATTAAAAATGAAAACAAAATTCTGTTCTTAGAACAGGTTCAATGCAAGTAACATGCCATGGCTTTATTTTTACTTTTTAGTTGTGCTACGCATATACAGCTCCAATGGAGAACAAGTCTTGCCACAAGACTCAGAAGTGCAAAGGAACACTCAGCTCTCTAAAAGGAAGTTGCATATATTAGTGATTAAAATGAGTATATTTAAGTTCAGTCAGTAAACTAACTGCTGATCCATAAAATGGTCAGCCACAAGTCTTGCTTCAGGCATGCTCCTTGTATTTAAGGACTACAGTAAAGGTAACAGTGTTTTTATTATTCACAAGTTATGGCTACAGTTTGTGAGGAAAACACTGCAAAGGCCCAGGAAGCAAGAGTAAAGATGTGCCAAATGGGGAAGTTCATATACCGACTATTCAAGCAGTAGGCTGCAGTGGCTCATTGCATTGGAATAAAGTGGGATGTACTGAAAGACAAAAAGTCAGCCCATACTGCAAATTGCGAGAACTGACTCACATTTATGTAACAGGAATTGCCTACCATTTATACAGGATATTGACTCACATCATACCACAAAGGAAAGAACTTTCATAACATACCATGCTGTGGACTCACATTTTGCAGAACAAAGAACTAATTTACATGCTAGCAAGAGAAATTCAACTTCATGTTATCTAATAGGAGACAAAGCACTTTCAAAACTGAATATCCCAGAATATCTGGGGTTTGGCACTGATACTCCAAGTCCCCCTGCAAATAGCAGCTGGGAGTCAGGGAAAAGATGCTTTCAGTGCTGGTGAAAAAAGGAACAGTTGCAGCTGTTTGTAAAGGAGATAATGAGTCACAGACCTGATCCTGACAGACCTAATGGACAGAAGTCCTATGATCCCTGCCTAAGCTCAAACATAACTCTGTAAGGTAAGGAAAGCCCTGACTTGAACAACAGTCAAGGCAATTCTTGACAAGGAGTAAAATTTTCTGCTCTGGACTACCCATTTTCATAAAAACAAGAGTAAGATTTATAATTTCACTAACAATATGAATATTCTAGATTATACTAAGAAAAAAACCTTTGTGTGATGTATTTCTGTGAAAGTTGGACAGAAAACACTGGGCATATTGGATTTTAGTTGAAATTTTAGTCAGTTTGAGTATAGCATTCACATTCCTTAAGCATGTATTTTGCATATATTTTCTTCATTTTCTTTTTATTAAATTTTTTAACACTCTTTTAATGTACTGGGGTCTTGTTTGTTTGTTTTTTTAAATTGTTGACAAAAAGCTTTCCTCTCCCCAAAAAAACCATATTTGCCTAGGAGGGTTAGATGGACTGTCCAGTTATTCCAGGAGCTCACATAAGTTTCAGGTCCTTGGGCTGCCTTCCCCTACTGGTAATGAATCCAGCTACAGTAGCCAAGACAGTAAACCACATCAGGGTAAACTCTAAGATAGGGCCAGTCATCATTTTTAGTTTGGCCCTACCAAGCCGTAAGAGTAAGAAATTATAACGGATACTTCATAATATCTATCAAGTAGGCCACTTCACATACTTGTTTCTTTAAAAACTAACTATAATAACCTTGGTACTGTAGAAGAAATCATCATTTGCTTTATCTTGATAAAGGCATTATACTACCATATATTGTTTAATATTCTCAATTGGAAATGAATTTAATTAGAACTTAGTGATAGTCACTGAAATGACACTGTTTAAAAAAGTTAATTCAAGATGAACTGTTTAAACAACTGTTTCATCACTAGAAAGTTAACTGCAGTACCACAAAACAACCAATGCTTACATCTTACATTTCTTCTTCTATTATAACTACCTTTTTTATCAATTTCAGTAGGAATTATTGGGGAACAGCTGAAACAAGCTTTATCTTTTTGAATAGTCTTAAGCATTACCTTTTAGAACAGTCTTAAGTCTAAGATTCAATAGAGAATCGTATTTCAAGTTCACTAAGTTTTCCATAAAACTTTTGTGAATGAAGACTTGAGATTGCGCAGTGCATAAGATTGCACGGTGCAGCAACTACAGGATCAAATGGGCAGACCTCCAAAAGTCAGGAAATTAAAGTTAGGGTAATTTAATTCTCTGCAAAACAGAAAATGTAACTTAAGTGAAAAATTACACTCTAATTACACTCTAATACTCTTTTATTTCACAATACTGAAAATATAAACTAACTAGCTATGAACTACTGCAAGCCTGCTGAAAAGCTCTTAAATTAAGCACAAATGGAAAAAGAAATTGCATTCAGGTGGGCCCAATCAAACTGAATGCCATTTCACATCAGTTTTTAATGCATAAAGAATGAGGCAGTCAGAATGAATGACCAAAGCATTAAATGTCCTAGAATTGACTGTACATATGAGCAATCACGTCAATTTTTACACCCGAAGTCAAGACACGTTTTTCTTCAGTTTGGTGTATCTGACAAACCAAAAGAATTGCACTGGTTTAACCATTACCACTTAGTGCCACTTCAGCAAACATCAACAGTTTTTCCTGTTAATTTAACTAAGAATTTGTCTTATGTAGAGTGACAATGAGAATTCCGCAGTAACAGCACCCAGTTCCAGAGGACACTCATTTACTTTCAGGGTGTAGTTCTCTTTGAACAGTGAGTTGTTGTAAAGTAAATAAAAGCTCCACCCCCCTAGAATGAAAATAAATGTGTAATTTAAAAAAATGTTAAATGCCTGCACAAAACCCTTATACTGTAAATAAGATATCACAACAGAAACAGCTGCTTATTTCCTCTTAATGTGTACCTAATGTGTCACTGTATTAATCATACCAACTGAATAGTATATAACTAGCATAGGCAAATTTGATAACGTCCATCATACACATAGATGAAACTATACTAACATATGTGTGTTAACATATAAAGTGTTTGCAAAGTCACTTACTAATAGTTGTAGGATCATGGCCTTTTTCTTCACAGCATAGCTGCAAAGTTCTAATCCTGAGAGATAACGAGTGTTTTCATTGAAGTCTTAAAATTACTGAACCTGACATCAGAAAAGGCTATGTAATGAACAAAACGCTGTTCAATGAAATGTCGACTTCCACTGCAATTTTCTGTCAAATGAGTGCTGTTCTCTAAGACTTCTGCAAGAATACTTCAGAGTCAAGCAAGAACATGAGAACGTACTGCAGGGTTATGGCCAAAGTCCTGCAAATGTCTGAGTCTTTTCCCAGTCTGGAAAGTAAACTCCAAGTTGTATTTTTTATGTCCCTCAGGAGATTCAGTGGGTATGTACTATAGAAGACTGCTGCCCTTTGACATACAACTTCTGAAAAATAAGACTGGTTTCCCATGTCTACACACTAACAGGGTGAGAGGGGACAGGCTGTATATAAAAAACTATCTATAAACAGCCAGAAGTTCAACATATTTCAAATATGATCCCTATGACCTTGCACCTGGCAACCAGGTACCTCAATTTCAAATTAGATCAGAGCTGGTCAATAGCTGGAAAAAGCCTGGTATTTTCCGACCCCCCTGAATCACTCTGGATAGAAAGCAAAATATCAGACTATTGACAGGTAGTAAAACCACATAAAAAGAAGTGGCAGCTATAATGAGAAATTCAGTAATTAATAAAAACCTGTCATAATTAGGAAGCTGTATTTAAGACAATGGTTAGGCATGTTTGTGGATATTAAAAATCCCAGTTATAGAACAGAAAGGATAAATATAAACTTATTCCTTTAATGCTTGTTACCCAGTTCCTGTGTTTGGGTAACTGAAGGCCTGAGAAACAAATCCAGCGATGAAGAAGGAAAAAATTAAATCTGTAACTTGTATTTACTAAATAAAACTGAATTGCATTAGGGCACACAGTAGGAACAAAAGATTACATGGAGGAATAAACAGACACCTGAGGCATAAAGAAGCAAAGGCATAAACCAACTCTGGGGTAAGAAACTGCAGGAGCAGAGGTAACACAGAAGGGCAAAACTGTGACAGGAAAGCAAAGAGAACGACAAGAAACTGAAAACAGTATGAACTCTTAAAGCAGCAGGAGAAATGAACTGAACAAACCAGAGAAATTACAGTACACCAGTAACATCACTTTTTGCAGGGCAAATAAAATATTTTTTTAAGAATTTGGAATTTCCAAAAGCTATACTGAGACAGGCTCAGCCACTTGCCCTAACACACAGGAGGATAAAAACCCTAAACTTGAAAAAGAGGAGAAAAAGAAAGAAAATGGAATGCCATCACAACTTTCTGATGCTGAAATAAAGATTCAAAAAACTTTTTTATTTTGGAAGTTAAGATGCTGGACCTGTGCTGCCTTGTCCTTTCCCAGCCTCCAGCAAAATGTCATGATTTCAGATTTGGTTTCTAAAGGTGACAAACCCCTGCAATGATTTTTCATACTTTAGGAAATACCATTTCCATTTCAGTGCAATTAGAAAACCAGGTCACCAGGAATTAAGATGACCATTTGTCACAATTTGGCTTAATGCTATTACACGATCCAAAATTGCTTGGAGGTTTCTGCACCTTAAAGTTATGCTAATACTTGAAATCAAAATCCTTTAATCTAGGCCAGTGAGGAAATTATGTCAACAGGTAAAATATACTGAAAAATATAATTAGCTTTACATATAAATACTCATTTTATCACACTGTTTTCTCCTTTTTCCATATGTATCTGACAAGCAATTAAAGTGTAAAATGTGGTTTCCTTCCTAAATCTTTATTTTAACTGAAATAATCTAAACAGGCAAAATTTTAAAGTGCAATTCAGTTTGCAAAAAAACCAACCAAAACAAACTCAAACAACTTTAGTAGTGGTACTACTGTTTTTCAACACACTGGTAATAACAACAATAAACCAGTCACAATAAAAACTGGTACAGTGAGCAGTGGCTGTGCAAAGTAATCAAGTCAGAGGAATGATTGTTTCAAAGGGAAAACAACAATGTAATCTTCAACAGCAGAATGAAAAGTTACATCAGATGTAACTCCAGGAAAACATGTTTTCATATATTTCCAAATACTTACACAGGGAACTGTCTTCAGAAAACCTCCTTCCTGAGTATGACAGTTTTGCTTACCTTTAAAAATAACAGAAACAATAGGATCTGGTTTCCCAAACTTGGTTTTAGGGATATTGGTAGCAGATTCCACAATCACCCGAAGCATTGTTCCCAGTCTTGACTAAATGTCGATTGTTACCAAAGAAATTCAAGGAAGTCTTAAGTTTCAAAAGTTTCAAACTCCTAAACTTCTGGACTGAAATGCTAGCAGGAAGAAGAGGCAGGGAATAGCTGGGTAACAGTAAAGAAGGTCTATGGGTGGATCTATGACCGACTAGCTACTGAAGGCTATAAAAAAAAAAAAAAAAAAAAAAAAAAAGGCCCTGTAAATTGACACCAAGTTCTGCGTCGCTGCAGAAAGAGCTCTTGCTAGTAAAATCCGGTAACAGAAAAGGCACGGTGTAAAAACGAATGCACATTTTTATGTTGCATTTTTATTATTATACTGCGTGGCCAGCCTCTCGTCAGTAACAAGGCAAAGCCAAGCATAATGAACATGAACATTACGCACAACTCCAGTACTCAAGATACATCTGCTTCTTAGTATATCGAAGTACTAAATTTCGCAACAGCTTGTATTTTCTTCCTCTGAATTTTCAGAGCTTCTTTGTTTATAAATGTTTCTAACTTGACTCCGTGTCCGTCTACAAACACAAAATACCTGCGGTCTACCAAAACTAGTTTAAGTGCTCCCCCTTCAGTTGCACTCTGGAACAACTACGTTTTATGCAAAATAAATTTTGCATTTAACATACGGAATTTAGTAAATCTCTTGAGGAATTATTAAAATATAGATCCATAAGTAAAAATGAAAAAATAATTAAGGAAGTACCTGTGTTACAGATATCTGACTCATGAAAAGCTGGTTCAGAAATCTTTATTGTGAGGCAAAGTCAAAGAGCAAAACCCGCAGCACTGGGCACATGAGACTAGTCAGAGGCACGCTAAACGAGTTCAAATAAGAGCTACTTATACCATCAAGGCTGTGTCAGCCACAAACATATTTATTTCCTCATAATTATTTACAATATTCCCTGAAATTATTTTAATAACTCCACCCCCACTGCACTTGCATCTTTCAGTCGCTGGGGTCCCCCAGTGGTCCTGCAAGGATGAAGCCAGATGTCTTCCTCATGGTAAACTTCTGAGCCGAGGAAGGCAGCTCACTATCTGTCCAGCACAGCACTTAGCAAAAAGTCAGTATCTGTTTGTGCGCCTCTTACAACCTGCAAAAGCGTGAGATGACCCTCTGTATTGTTTGGAGATAAATACTTTCTCTCAGCAAAAATACATGCAGTGGACTCCACTAAAATGGAACTAGGTAAAACTTGCATTTTTTTTTACATTTATGTTACTAGAGTAGAACTCTTTGCTGTAAGCTACCCCGTGTTCAGTTTTACATCAGTTTTACCTCAGCTGTGGACCAGATGCAAAAAACCCCAAATGGCGCACACTACCACTGCAAAATATGTTTTTAAGTAGAGATGAAAAGGAAAGCAGCAAGATGGAGCAAAATGAGTCATATGAAGACAAAATTCAGCCTGGTTTTTATATGGTCACACAAGAGCTACCCTAGCTTATTACTTCTGAGGCCAAGATGGACCTTGATGCTTTGTAAAATTATTAGATTTTGGGTAGCTGAGTAAGAGGACTTCTGGGGAAGAAAAAGTAATCTAACGACAACACGCCCAGGAAGGAACAAGGACGAATATACATTAAGACATAGCACTGAGAGACACAATAGACTTGGCCGAAGCATTTCATATACCCCCACTTACCTCAGGTGCCAGATGAGTTTCCCAGATGGTGCGTGGCCAGAGCCACAGGCCAGGCTTGCTGTCCCAGGCACCTGGTAGCCACTTTGCTTTCTGTTCTCAAGCTTCATGCAGGAGCTTGTTCTCAAGCTTCATGCAGGGAGACCCATCCAATAGAAACAAACCCGAGGGAGGGCTCACCTGCCACCTCGCCACCTTCTGCAACCACCCTTTGACGACGAAACGGAAATCCCCTCACATAAAAAACTGATCATGCTCTGGCAAAGGGGAAGCAAGCACTGCCCCTGCCCCGCGGGCTGGGGGCCGGTGCCACGAGCCCCTTCACCGTCCGCTGCCGCACACCGGGGCCGTGGCACGGGCTTCTGCCCACCCTGTGCCAGCACCAGCCCCGGCCCGCCACGGACGGAGCTGCCGGCCGGGGGCCACAGGACTATTTTTCTATAATAACTTTTTGGTGCACAGTAATTTTTTCTTGTAATTTAATCAGCCGGGAGCTGCCTCCTGAGCCTGTTTTTAATTTAATGGATGTGGATATAACGCTAGAGAGACTGAGTTATTAAATGTTCAGAACTATGCAAACCAGCTCCGCTGCCTGTGCTCTGTGCCCCAGCCAGGAGGGTGCCAGGCTGGGGGTCATCACCCCGCGCTGCAGCCCCCCGTGGGATGTCTGGATCTGCTCCACGGCCACAGGAGGGGTCCTGGGGTCCTGCCTGCAGCTGGAAGGGGAGCACCTTGCTGGGGGGTGTGCTTGCTGTGCAGGCAGGGAGCCCTGCTGGAGCGCGGCTGCAGCGCCCGGACAGGACAGAGAAGCCCCCCCATCCCACCCCCAAGAAGCAAAGAAACCGCAGCGCCATGGGCTGCCCTGCCTCGGTGGTGGGTGCTGTGCAGGGGCTGCTGGTTGGGGACTCAGCACCCAGGCAGGGACTGGCCCCTTCACCTGAGCGATGAGAAGCAGCTGCTCATTGGTAATGCGCAGAGAGAGGAGCTAATTCGGGAACCGGCTGCAGTGGATGGAGGTGGCAGGGGGGCAAAAGCCCGGGGAACTTGCACGCCTGTCCCACAGCGCATGGGCTGAGCCCCTCCACAGCAGTCTGGGGACCACCTGAGCTCACACGCTGCAGCCCCCGTGTCCAGCACCACCCTGCAGCCGCAGCATGATGCCCGCAGGGCAGCCCTGGATGGGGATGGCCGGGCTGGACACAAGACCCTCTCATGCCCTAGCCAAGCCCCAGGCAGAGCCCACCCCAGCCCCCCTGAGCCCCCCACAGGGTCCCAC
>JAVJGJ010000062.1:27139996-27155834 GCA_035590215.1 Microhierax caerulescens
CTCTTCATAGAATCCATTGATTAAAACTAAGCAAAATTAAATGAAAATGTGCAGATTTCTCTTCAGGCCATAGCACAATGCATGCCGGCCCCGTTTAAAAAGTGATGACCCCAGGTTTACGCTGTTGTCAGACCTGTTCTGTCAAACTTGCATCAGATTCTCCCTGTTTGCGGGGCTTGCCCATCTTCCAGAGGTTACCATGATGACTTCAGTGAAATAATTCTGTCCATAAATGAAGTTCTTAATTCTTCCTTCTTTTTTTGAGCCCAATGACTTTAACCACTCTGGCTGATCAGAGGTGGGAAAGATTGTGTGCTGTATATTTGTATTTAAAAATATTCAGTGCTTACTTCCTTTTGTCTGGAATACTCATGAGGACTTTGCCACTTTCCCTACATGAAGAGTTGCAGTGGTGTCTTAGAATATTCCTGTCAGCATGGTGACACTAACAACAACAATAAAATGTTGTTTTTCCTTCTGGATACAAAATCACGACCACATCTGCTGAAGTTCTCCTTGAAGATAGACTTGCTACTTGGAGAAGTCTGGGGTCAATAACAAAGCAATGCAGAACTGAAATTTTAACTATAAGAATAAAACTTACTAGGTACCAAAGTAGGCTAAAACCAGAATAACAGTTTTAGTGCTCTAAATACAGGCTGGTTCTTGCTGGTTAATGACTGAAAGCTGTTGATGTTGTTCCCTCCCCACCCCCACACCACCCACACCCCCCAGCTGAACAACAGCATTTGCTATAAAAAGTTGATACATGCTGATAATGGAGGATATTTTTATGTATGCATTTACTTAATCACTTACACTATAGTATGTTCTGAGTCTTAACATTTTTCTATTTAAAAAGAAAAGTTGTGTTGTTTTTTATAAACATAGGTTTTGTGTATATATTTTTGTCTGCATCCTGACAATCACCTAGGGAAGTTTTGTTTGGGTTTTGTGGTGGGGTTTTTTTGTGTGTGTGTTTTGGTGGGGTTTTTTTTCTATAACTATATCATTATCCTTCCTTCCTCCAGCTCAGTGCAATATTAATGCTTTCCTGGGGTTTTCCCCAGGGAAGCAGAGATAATTGAATTGGGGTTGGCTGTTGCATAACAGGCATACATTTTCTGTTAGCGTTGGAATATAAAAGACACTTCATCCCTTTTTAGATGCATTATTTGTTAAGCTTATTAACTGTTGGATGAGGAAGTCGTTTGTTAAAAATATTTTTCTGCCTTGTAGGTGCAACTCCTTCGCAAATCATTGCTCAATCAGCAAGAGGAACACACTCGAATAGCTTTGTTGGAACAACAGGTACGCAATTATATGCAAAGATGCTGGTATTTAATCTGTATTATGCACAAAGGCTTCCTAGACTAACTTCAAATTTAAGAATGGGTAGAATATTAAGGTAATATTAGACATGAGTATTCAGCTATGAATAATCTCTTGATGCTTCTAAAAATTTTTACGTGTCTGTAAGGGAAGATCTGTAACCTTTTACAGATAAGAGGGTGTGATTGGACCTGATGCTTTTTTCTCCACAATCACTTATTCAACTGTACAGTCTCAGATTAGGTATGGGAAACATCCTAAAACAATCAGCTCATTGAAGTTTTGTAATATACTCTTGATAAAGTTATACAAATAATTCCATTACCATCTTTTCAATCTTCTTCATTTTCCCCAGTACATTCTTATAGATCTTATGATATTGGGGAAAAAAGTTAATTTATTTGCTAAGCTTGGGTGTACAATGTTACCCATAGTTTCTGTCCAAATTACCTTGCTAGAAGATCCTGGAGTAGAAACTGACATTCTTAATGAGAACTTGCTTTACGTTTTTCTCTAAAATCTTCAGCTTACAATTGCAAGACAGCTTGAAATACCCTCTAATCAAAATAACTTAAAACTCCACCTCTAAGGGAGAAGACTTTCATAATTGGGCATGTATGAATTTTAGGATATGACTGCTGAGTAAATCTAACTTTATATAAAGGGGAAACATTTCTCCCCCCCAATTCTTAATAATTCTGACTTTAATTCTTTAACTTTCACTTTGGGGGGTTGCCAGATCCAGATATGCACCACAGACTTTGAGAATGAAAAGCTTGATCGCCAGAACTTGCAGCATCAGTTAAACAAAGTCCTTAAAGAACTGCGCAAGGCCAGGGAACAAATAACTCGTCTGGAACCTCTGGTATGTACTGAATAACTTGCAGGTGAATTTAGTCAGGGATTTTGCAGAATGTACATCTTTTCACTTTGGGTTCTTATTTTAAGCGGAGTGAGTCTCTGTTTATGTCATCACATATCCACTGTAGGTCCTTACATCCTTTAGGTATATGGTCCCAAGGTACAGAACCCTATGTCAACTAGCTAGGCATTGTTTTTTCTCCATAGTCTGTACAGAGGGCTAGTACTGCGGAAGGAGATCTGGAACAGTGATGTTCCTGAGCAGGGAACATAACTATTTTGTATGACAATGTGCTACTCAGTTTTGTCTGTTGCACAACGACAAAGCTTCAGTATGCTTTTACTCAGACTTGCTGCTAGTGAACAGGATGTGATCCGTAAATACAGAAGTCTTAATTCCTCCCCCACCATTATCTGATACAGGATGGATGGCTCATTAAACCTGGGTTTTGCACTTCCAAAAAGACAAGCTCCCCACTATAATGGAAAAGGACATCTGTTGTATTGTGAGGACTGTGGTCTGTTTGCTGTTTATTATATAAACCCAAAGCAAGCCACCCAGACTGGAGCCCTAGGCTTAATGGAGAAACTTGTAGGGAAAGATTAAGCATTAAGCAAGCCACTGATCTGTTTCGCTTTGCATCCAGGATTGCCCTGGTCTTGAGCAGAAATGCGTTTTGATTATTTGTACTTCTGGAACTCTATTGCAAGGTATCTTGTAAGGTAAGGTGATAGCTGAATAGGATCATTAAAACTGCAGCTCTGGACTCAAATGAGGTTCAAAATGGAGATCACCGGCTTCCCTCATTAGATCAGGTCTGGGGCCACAGTGATTTTTACAGAGAAGACAAATGAAAAAGCTCCTAACAAGTTGCAGATGAGAAGAATTCTTCTATGACTCTTACCAGACGGCTCTCCCTCTTAGCTGTATGCAACCTGGAAGCATTTACTCAGAAGAGGAAGGGAGTGGAATGAACCCTGCAATACTGATGTTCTTAGCTTGTGTTGCCCCTGGGAGACCCTTACTTGCTAGGACTCAGTTGCTGCTGCTACCAGGGGAGGCCATTGGAAAACCTTCTGTCTGCTGTGAGTAGAGCAGAAGTTTGGGCAGAGCAGGGAAGTTACAGCTTTGAGTTTCTCTGTGTGAAGAAGCTGGAGAAGTAGCCCTCAGACAATGAGGTGCCTTTTACAGTTTGGGACAGCCTTCATGGGCAGAGACTTCATGTGTGAGATCAGGAGGAGAAGAGAAAATTACGGCAGAGTTTTTGCGAAGGTAGCAGCAGCATCCAACATAGAAGGGACTAAGGCATCATTTTATTAAGGAAAGATAATGTGTAAGTGGCTACGAAGATGGTTGGGGAAGGGTTCCCAGTCAGACATTGCGGAAAACCAGTCTTAAATAGTCTGCAGAAAAGCTACCTGCGACGTAATTTAAATGTGGTGTTAGAATTGTACAACAGGCTCTCTGTTCTTAATGCAAGTAGCATAACTGCATTTAGCCATCTTTAAAATGCTACCCTTAGTGCTGTAACACACACGCGGCTTGTATGCCATGAAACCTTAGTATTTTTTCCTGCAGCATTTGATCAGCACATGCATGCCTCAGCCTTTTACTAAAGCTTCTCCTTTTCCAGAAACTCCAGGAATCTGGACATGTGGAACCACAAGATGTGGAAGCTGCATTTGAAGAGCAGCTGATCATGTATGACAGAAGTCCTTCCCAGAAACATTCAAGCCTCCTTGATGAAAGTTTTCTCGAGTGTCCCAGATGCAGAGTCCAGTATCCAACAAGCCAGCATAGAGAATTACTAGCACATCTTGACTTTTGTACAGCTTGAGCTCCAAATGGACTTAATATCTGGTTTATATACACTGCCAAAATGCTTTTCTACAAAGGCAAAAGATGAAAAAACCCCAAACATTTTAACTTAAGCTTGTATAAAGGACTACTAGTTATAGAATTCAGTTCCATAAAGACATAGTAATTTATTTGGCATCAGCTATCTTAGCTGACATTTTTGCAAAAAACAGCTATTGCATTTTTGGTTGCAAATGGAAGTATTTTTAGAATTGGGAATATCTTCAAATAGTAAACTACTGACTTTTTTTTTGCACTATTAAAAATGAGAACAGTAAAAGCACACCCATTGTGTCATAGTTTATTTTAATGTTTGGCATATGCAGTTCTTGGTTGGTGAATCCTGATGATTGTGCTTGTACCTTAACTGACAGCAATAGCAGCAAAAGGTTTTAGGCCCTCATATGTTTATTTATACACATATTTATATATACACATGGTGTATGTATGTGTAGCGTGTATACACATATGTATCATATACATGTGTAATGTATCACTTATCTTGATACATTAAGACTCAGAAGGGTTATGTTGGATCTTTGCCGCTTAAGATTCATGTTGAAAACATCCATCTTAAGTAGCTTATTTTCCTGAACTGCAGTCAGGGGTGACTTGGGGTTCATAAAAATACTTGAGCAAGGTTTGAGAATTTCTCAAAAAAAAAAAAATTGGGAAAACAAACTTCCTGCAAATACAAACTTCCTTGGCACTGAAAAAAGTTTTTATATTTCAGACTATGTCAGAGACCATTTTTGAAGTTTGCATATAGAATTATGCTGAAGTAAACTTGTTTGCACTTCTGTATTTTAGGAGTTGGGAAATGTTAGTTATTCAATCTGTTACATTTGGCAAATGTCACAGTTTAAAAGTACAGTTTCTAATAAATTTCTCTAGTGGATTTGAAGTATCACTATTTTGGTATTAATACAGAAAACAAGTTACCAATAAATTCTTGCAACAAATCAAACAGGCCAAAAAATTCCCTTATGGATTTGCAATCACATGGTGTTTTCCTCTAGCATCTACTGTAAACCTGGATCTGTTGCTGGCATCTTGCTCCTTGCATCTGTAGTTAAGTCCAAGAAGTTCCTTCCACAAAAATTAAAGTAAGGGAACTTTATGAAGATACACTAGTTAAGATAAATTTGCTGCTTTTCCAAGTTTATGGTTTGCTGAGGACAGTGCAATCCCCAAGGTCTATCTTTCTCTAGTGTACTGATTCTGATTGCTAGGTAATAAAAAGCAGCTTTTTCGATCATGCTTTGCTGCAAAACTGCATGCACATATACCCTATAATGTTCACCCTAATCTCTGGTTGTTAAATCTTATATATGAAGGTGTTTTCAATAACTATTATAACAACAAGTGATGTTACCAATTAAATCCAGCGTTTGAGATATAAAATGTTAGAAGTTATCATCTTTATATCTGAAATATCTTTGCCAAATCTATTACATTACCCACTACCTATTCACTTTTCAATTTCATTGACCATGTCTCAGGCTAATCTTTGTGTTTGACTATTTGCGCAATTTTAACAACAGGTTTTCTGACCAAAGATTAAATGAACTAATGAGTAAAACTGAAATTATGCTTCAGAAACTTAAGGTTTTGCCATAAGGGAAATGGTCTTATTTCACGTCTGTCTTTCTAAATATCTTTTAAATTCAGGATAATGTCTCCGCTTTTCATTGCACCCTAATAATTTTAATCTCTAATGAAACTACTTTGGGAAGTTTTAGTTGTCTTTTAACAACACATTAATTAGCTAGTACTGTATTCCCAGCTGCATACATGGCACAGTTTCTGCAAAAGGAAGTTCTGATCTTTTATGTATTATAGGTGAAATAAGTTGGCCTGTTACAGGTCAGCACTCTTCAGTATTTATGAGGCTTTTTTAAACTAGCATAAAACACTTTCTCATTAGAAGCTGGTACTGTAGGGGGAGACTCAACATTGATAATGTGATAACCTTGAAAAAGTTTTGTTCATTCCAGCAATTTTTCTGAACTTTAACAACGCATTTAGCCCTGCCTGCTAAATACCAGACTTAAGCATAAAAAACCTTGCTGACAAATTTATACACATCATCAGCGTGGTATATGTTGAAAAATACCAAAATGACTTTCTAGTGCATCAAAAGGCCTATTTTGAAGGCAAACCCACAAATACTATTGTCACCACCTACATATGACTAAAAGTATAAAACTCCAACTTCATAAAGCATGCAGATTGTATCACTGCTTTTTTTCAGAAGATAAGAATGAAAATTATTTTTTAGCCTAAAAGTAAACTAACAAGAAAAAGGGCTGCTGCTGCTCCTCTCATTATACGTAGGAAAGAGAGGTGTGTGCCTAATGTGCTTATCTAAATTTAGCTGTAAGTTCAGTTCTTTGTAAGGTAGGAAGTAATTTAAAAAATGCTATTCTTTCAAACACTTTGTTTAAATTTTCAGTAGTCTTTTTCAGAGCTATGTCAAGTAATTGAATTTCAACCTAGCAGAAATTCTGTGAAGTCTACTTCATCTGAAGATGGTGGTCTAGGGAAGCTTCTGAATTAATACAAGAGTTCACCAATACTAGCGTATTTATAAATCCTGGCCTTCATATACAGCGTTCTTTGCAAACAGCAAGTGAATTGGGGGTTTGATACAACGTGGTGTGGTTGGAAAGATGGCTAAACTCTGCATAAGAACTGATTTTTTTTATACAAGGACAGCTGCTTGTGGAATAATAACAATGGAAAGATGTCTCTCATTTTTTAGGTATCAAATAGATCAACTGCTAATCATTTACTTGCTTGTGCAGCGTTTCTCTCTTTTACTCTTGGTTTTGATAACTATCTTTCATGCAGTTATTTGCCATGTGCCAATAACTGTACTACAGACATTTAGGCAAACTATACAACAAACCACTTATGTTTAACTATGCAGATAAAAAGTGGCAGGGAGGTGTAGTGCCAGTTATGCTGTAAAAGAATCGTGCTGAACAGCACAAATATTTAGAGACAACAGGATGTCACTGTTCACCTGGTAAAGAACACCAATGTAAATGGTGCAGTGTCCTTGAGACAACTAGGGGGAATATTGCTCTTGTGATTCCTCCATAACAAACCAGGGTTAGGTGGGAGTTACAAGCAATGAAAATGTAGCAGTAGAGGAGCTCTAGGCATTTCCATTTTAATCTGTTAATCAACCTGTTTATTTCCATATCTTGTAATCTGGTCAAACTGTTAAGATTACAGTCACAGGTGTGGTTATAGTTTTACCTTGAAATCAGTAAGTGATTATGTCTAGCATACAAGATACAGTATATATAGCAATACAAGCTACACAACGTACAGTGGCACCATGCAAGTCAGAATATTACTTGCAACATTGCTAAATCTTTTCCTTTCTCTAATTTGGAAAACATAACAGAATTAGGTAGCCAAGTGGTACTCCCTGCAGTAAGGGATGGTCCTGCTGAAGGTCTCTGGGTGATAAGAAACACGGCCATGTTGTCATTATGGGGGTCTGACTGGGTTATTTTCAAAGCAGCCATCCAGAGCAAGGCAGCTGCGTATTTCCCAGGGAAGGGCAACGCAGGACCGTTCTGAAGTCACCTGCACAGAGAGTGATTGCGTTGGAGAATTCGGCTGTGTAGGTGAGGTTTTAAAAGGTGAGGAAGGAAATTAAAGTGTGGTGCCTAACAAGGAAGAAGAAAAACCAAGGAATTTTAGACCAAATTAACCTAGCTTTAACTCCTGGAAAAAACTCACTGGCATGAACCAGCAGTGGAATCCTGTGTCCCCAGTTTTTCTAACTGAGCAAGTGCTATGGATAGAGGCAAAAGATGTGCTAATGCAGACCTTTTGCTTCAAATGCCAGTTTCATAACAATGCAGAGAAATACATTTGTTTATTGTATACAATGGGTGGCACAACTGGCCAAAAAGCTGCATTGCATAATGAAGTATCAGTAATTTATAGCCCTAAGAACATCAATGCAGAGAAAAATGGATCTTTGTTCTGACTCACATGGCCAGAACATACAGTGTCTCTGACAAGCAGCCTGAAGTGGATGCCCAGGGTATAGCCTAAAGATAGGGATTGCGTGTTGGGACCTTCTAATAAACTTTAAGAGCCAGATGTGGTTCCCACATGTTAGCACCTCTCAATGGATTTCTCTTCTAGCCTCCCCTTAAGCCCATTTTAAAACACAAAATGATTAACAATGAATAATGTATTAGACAATTCCATGGCAGTCTTATCTGATTCCAAAACTATTTATATTTTCATAGCTGATGCAGATACTAGTAGAGTACACATAAAATTGGAGATACTCCAAGATAGGAACTGAGAGCTCTTTGGAGGACAGCAGGAGTTTTCAATTTATCAACACCAATGATCTGAAATAAATAGGATGAAGTATTGCATGTAGGAATAATCAACTACCAAACCCCAAAATAAATAGTATGACAATGTATCAGAAAGTTTCTTGGGATTACAGTAAACTGAAACTTGACCATGACTCAATATCCCACCTGCTTGATTTTGCAACAGACTCCTACATTTTATGCCTAAGCTTTCATTTCTAGCCAATACAGATGAGACTTTCAGCTGGAATACTGTATCTAATTTTGAGTATTGTACTTCAAGAACGATTTAGGCTAACATGAATGTAGAGTAAGTCTTTCAAATTTCTGATCAAATTCATTAAAGAATCAGGGTTCCGCAGTCTAGAAAACACCATGAAGAAACATGACAAAATTTCATACAGAGAAATGAAACAAAGCCTTCCTATGCTCAGTGAGAAGAGTAACAATTGCAACAGGAGAAATTTTCACATAAGGAAAAACTTTCTGGTGGTTGGAATAGAGGAGCAGTGAAGCACATCTTACAGAGGCTTACATCAGTGATGAACAGCAAAACACATCACTTACCGAGGTAGCAAAATCTCCACCACTGGAGATTTACAGGGACACTTATGTAACTGTCTAAACCATTGTTGACATGTGAGTCTGCCTTGGGTCAGGGACATCAGCCAGACGGTTTCTGACAGTCCCTTGAAGCCCTATTTTTAATGACATGTATAGACCTGCAAACAATGCACCATAAGATTTTTAAAATAAATAAATAAATAAATAAGCAGGTAACACAATGGTTGTTCTGCACTGACTCTTCATGTTATTCCACTCCATGCAAAATCAGTAGCTACCACACCACAAGTCAATATAAGTTTAGCTTCACCTTGTTTCTCAACTGGAGAATTACTGGCATTCCTATGTCTGTATAAACTTCTACTCTGAGCAGACAAAGCCATTTGATTTTGACACTTGCACTGATGCATTGTAACCCTGCTGGAAAACAAGTTAAATGACACAAGAGCAACTTGATGTCAATTAATTCCCTAGTGTTGGGAAATGCCTTGTTCCCACATTGTTTTAACGAACAGGGCCCTGGTGTCTGGTTCTTCGGCATCTGGGGAGTTTGGGCTCCTCTCTATAGGGTGCTCCAGGAACAGGATTCAGGAAGCCAGAGTATTGACTGGGTGCTCCCCAAGCCAGCCAGAGAGGAACACGACTCCTCAAGAAAGGCTAGGTGCCCAGAAAGGAGGTGCTGTTAAGGATGCACAGATGTAAATTCTCCTCTAGCACTGGCTGCCTATGACAAATGAGTCTCTTCTTGCAAAAAAAGCAGACTCCAAACACGACACATATCCATGAAGTAAGGCCTCCCCTTACACCCAGTCCCCCTTCAGACCTGCAATAGAGCTCTCCAGCAGCAGTCAGGAACATACTTATTTTGCTGTCTCTCTGACCAACCAAAAGTTTAAGTACTTCATACTGAATTAACAGTTTCAAAAAGAGAGAGCAAGATAAGGTGCCTCAGAATATCCTGTATGAAACAAGCCTGGGACCTTAATCATAGTGATTTCCAGCTGGCTTCTTGACAGAAGTGCAACCAGGTTTAATTTCCCTGATCAACTCAAAACTGGTGAATGAGCACACTGCACCAGCAGAAGTGCAAGTTTTATCAATGCAACAAGTGTGATATGGTCAGCATTATCTCATTCAATTAGACAGAAAACTATACAGCCTGATTGAGGCATCCATGCTTCCAGACATGGTTTATGAGCAGCTCTAAGTCACATCTCATCAATCACCTCAAACAGCCACTGATAATGAAATACATGAACAGTGTGAGAAATAACATGATTTAGCTTTACACGTGGGAACTCAGAAGGGTTTATAGCAGAATTTAAAGCTTTATCTGTACCTTCTCTCATTGGTGGTGTGATAACGGTTTTTCTTTCTCCAGCCCTAGGTTAATATGAGCTGAGAACAAGCGTTGCCTTCTAATACAGACAGATTTTCTTTGCAGCAGACAGGCACGCTGTAGACCTTATTTCAGAAATGCCTGACTTTTAAAAGTAAACCTTTTATCCCAATTCTGGCCTGAAGAACCCCTGTTGCTCCCAACAAGTTACTCTTCTAAGATGAGACATGGAAAGCAAGCAAGCAGATTCTCTTTAAACCTGAGTAAAAGCATTCTCTAGTCACTGAGTTCTTGAATATGAGGGAAAATTATGACACCTGTGATCTCTGCACTGCGTGCAGCCTGGAGGGCTAACTTGTTCAGGGAATGTCCGAGTACATCTCATGAGCAAGCAAGGATGGTGACAAGTTTTGTTTGTAGTAGTTGCTTTGACGGCTCTGCATCAAAACTCATCAGCAGGTATATAAGTAACTTTATGGACACCTCAAAGTCCGTAAAGGTCCAGTGGCACTTAGACTATAATTCTCCAAGTAAGTTTTGCTCTGGGTCTCAGTTCCTTGGTGAGAGTGTTCTACCAGATCCTGCAATGTCCAAACGAACTATTCTGATACCCTATATTCACTGATAAACTCCCTAAATCCATGGGCTAGATGTTAAGTTTAATACAGTATCTAAAACTGTTAAGAAACAACTTATTTAATTAGAACGGTCTATCTGGAGCTGAGTCACCCTGGTGAAGCTTGGTTAGTGTGCAGCATAACAGACATCATGACCTTCCAGGGGAATTCTCTGCTATATGGATTATGCACTTACATTTGCACTTGGTTCAGACAGAACACCCACCCTTGCTGCAAGTCTTGAGGAAATTGTTCAGTGCTGCTGTTGGCAGAACTTCTGGTGGTCTTGACTACAAAAAAACTGATCCAGCTCTTATTAGAAAGCACACCTACTGAAAATATTATCAGCAGCTCTGCTTCTGACTGAGGCATTGGTCAACAATGCTGCTGCTACAGCTTGAAACCACAGTGCCACTGGCACAAATCCCAGGAAGCAAGCCATCCTGATGGATACTGACCACAGGAAAAGGAGACTCTCCAGAAGAAACAGTGACTTCCTTACTCCCCAGAAGAAATGGATTAGTTCTTGGCACAATCACATAGATCCATAGAAGCATCTGGTATTTTCAGTGGACACTGGAGTGGGGGAGCTTGCTACTATATGAAGTCAAACATGCATTTACATTTGCACTACAAGTTTAAAATTGTCCCTTGGATATTCATGTAAATGCTTCAGCTCACTGATATGAAAGTATACAGTGGGTGAGCAGTTAGAAAATTTCCTAAAAAACTTGACTGTTTTGTTTTTCAAAACAGATTCGTAGTTGAAGTAAACCTTACAATGGCATAACTTCTTATAAGCACAGAATTAATAGTGTCTAGAAGCAGAACAGCTGCAGTATGGTAAGAGCAAAATTGAAAATAAAACTAACCTTGGTTGCAACTTACGCTAAAGCCCTTATATACAGATACAGCTAGAGTCACATACAAGCTTGGAACCTCTTCTGTGAAGACAGAGAGTCAACATTTCTAATGCAATGAATTTAAATCACTTAGCAAACATTAAATACATGTTACAGAAGTCAGTACTATTTACTCATTGTGATACAGGTGCATGAAAATAGACCCAAAAACCTGAAACACCCATACACATGCAAGAGGATGCATAAATAAGGCAATACCCTTTACTAGGTCATGTCCAAATGGAACAAGAATCCACATCTCCTAGAATCACCTAGCCCAAGAAGTCCCTCTCTCTGGGAATATGTCTATAAATAAGCTGAACTATGCCCACCTGTCATGACAGTTCTTGGTTGTCAGGGGAACAATATGAAAAACAGAGTTTGACTTACAACACAGCCCTTATCTGCCATACAGAATGCAAAGTCTCAGACTTTCATTCAGGATGAAAAAAGCCCACAAAAAAGGAAACAAGATTTTTCCCCACTAGGCTAGCTAACCAGCTCCACAGAGGTCCCCGCAATTTTCATCTAACCTAAAAGAATAAAATCTGAGTTGACTCCATGTTTCACCACTTCTGAGCATGAAAGAGCACACAGGTTGAAAAAAAATGATATAGGTTAAGCAATTGTAGCAGGTTTCCAAGCATTCTGTTAATCACTTCCTTGTCAGAAGCATATGTGGAGCATATACTGCACACAGCATCCACCTATTACAGTAATGCCAGAGTAACTCTGTCAAGGATAAGATTCTTCCCTTCCTCAGATTTCACGTTGTGATTGTTGCTATGATTGTAGCTACCCAACAGCAAATACAGCTTTTGTACTTCATGGGAGGGAAAACTATTTTTTTTTAGATAATGGATCCATTAGATTCGTAAGTAATTAGACTGTTTTTGTTCCTGCGAGGAGCTCCCCTTCATTTGATAAAACACCATGGAAACGTGCATGTTTCTTCACACTTCTGCTGTCCCCAGGAACAGGATTTTGTACACAGGGCAGTGCAAAGCTCACTCACTAATGGCATACTAAAAGCAGCATTTTGCTTTGGTTCTCCTGAGCAAACAGGCTTATGCCAAGCAAGTAAGGTTCTCATTCGCACCTAAGGACCAAAACTAAAGGTGATCCTTTTTAAAGAAGACCAAGACTCTATCCAGATACTTCCGCACATTGTCTCATTTTCAAACCTTCTGTTCCTCTATGGCATTCCTTTCCTACCTGACTGAAACCAACTTCATATCTTCAAAAATGCTGCTTTGGGTGCTTCTCTGCCTATTTTCCTTCCGCCATTGTTTCAAAAGTGTTTACTTACTTTACCCTGAACTGACAGGACCCGTTTCTAATTTCACTTTCCACTAATACCAAAGGGGCTAAAGACTTCATCCATAACACAATTTGCATTTATCTGTGCTACTATTTCCAGCTGCTGCCACCCCCCCCCCCCATTCCCATCCTGTTAATGACTTCACAGTTTTTACATGGGTACATCCAGACTTCTAATAAAGGCTCCTTCCCAAATCCCAGCCTCTATTGAGAGCTGACGACATCACCGCTACTGCCAGATACCCGGAACTTCAGGTCTAGTTTTTCAGCTTGTATAAAGTTGAAGACTTGGAAGGCTGTGTCAACTGCAAGGTAATTGCTACATTTCAAGATTTGCTAATCATTTTATAGAGTGCATAGCAGAACCAACATAAATCATGCTAGTTATGTCAAGCTTTCATCATAAACAGGAATAATCATCCTCAGTAGTTCTATTAAATCTGCTGAAAGTTTTGCAATACAGGTGCAGAGTTTTTCCTCCCACCAAATGTTGTAGAATAAAATATGTGTTTTGAGACACTTGCCAGTCACTTGTGTTTCTGGCTGCCAACAAAATAATCTTTCTTATTGTCTTCATTTGAGTTCACAGTTCATAGCAGCCACCCACTTAACAGCAAATCTGCCCACATTTCATCCAGTCAAAGAAATCAGCAGGAATTAGTAGGAGCATGTCATCCACCTGTTTAAGCTGCCCTGCAAACTCTGTTTGATGAGACAGCATAAATAGAACCACTTACAGCTCAAGAGAAAACATGCTAACTAAAATCAGTGTAAATTCTGCACTGGCAAAGACATGGGAAGCGGTCCAGGGAAGATCTCACTCTTGTCATTCCTTATTAGGAGATCGCCCTTTAGAAGGTCCGAGTTTCTGGAATCCCCACTAATCTGGAATCCCCGCTAATGCCATTGCATAAGATGTTGGGTGGCAGGGTCACACCCAGGGTGCCACAGAAGCACTGCCCAGTCACCTGGTCCCACTGGCACACCGGTTTGGAATAACTCTCACCTCATCAAAAGGTGCAGCTCCACACGGCCAAGCCTGTAACTGCATCCTGAAAAGCCTACACTGGCACCGAGTCAGACAGACTCATCCTGAGCTGTCTAAAGTTATAAAACTGTTTACATACTTTATGAAAACATTTTACCTTCTTTTATGAGGCGTTATCTGCTCATCTGTGATGATTCATGTGCTTCATTCACTCCCTGTCCATTTCTAAATCACCTGGCGTGAAGAGCGGAAGCAAAAGGGCTGCTTTCACTTACAAGCTGTGCAACTGCTTTCTGGAGTTGAAGTCCAGAGAAAAGATGGTATTTGCTAGGTAGGCCTTAATTTACCAGGCTTCTTCAGCAAGAACTTGTAACACAGGTGTTTAAGACTGGATCAACTTAGTAAATGGATCCCCCAAATCATGGCAGTGATGCTTCCCTCTACACCAGGCCACGGTTAGCACAGGACTGCTGTCTCCAAATGCCACGTCAACAGAGGAGGCGATGGGTACACTCCTCTTTCTTTCCCTTAGAGCAGTGCTGGCTATCCCAGGCTCCTGAGGAGAGCTCTGAATGGCCGGCCAGCCATCCCTCTGTTCCAAGCCATGCACATGCCCCCAGCAGAGGGGAGCAGCCTGGGTGGCCTCCACAGTCACTGACAGGTCGGGGGCCTGTAGAGCAGACCAGGGCTGGCCTGGAGGAGCTGGCCTGGCCCGGGCCCTTCAGCACAGAGGTGCCAGCGCGCTGACCCATGCCCAGCGAGGGAGGTGTCAGGCAGCCCCAGTCACCCCCGGCCCTCGCCACCACCTCATGCAGAGCGGCCTCGCCTCCGTGCGAGCGCACCGTGTTTACCCTCCCACTTCCTTGTTCCACTCCAGTGCAAGGGCCATAAACTGCCTCGGGACACAGCCGAGCCCTCGGCAGCACAGGCAGGAGGAAGAGGAGGGAGGGGGATGGCAGCCAGCCCCCCACTCCATGCCGGGAGGGCACCCCGTGTGCCGCCGTGGTGGCTGGAATCTCAGCCCTTCCCCTAAGGCTGGCACTGCCGCCCGCGGTGGGTCTCTCATGCCCACCGGCCACCCTCATGCCGGGGCCCGGGAGCACACCAGGGGAGAACAGGACTCTCTTCCCCTTCTTCTCTGACTTCAGGGGCCACAATGTGACAGCCCTCCGCATCGGTGAGTCGTCTGCCCTGGCCTCCATCTTCCTGCTGGCCTTGGCGGGAAACATCTGGGGCATCTGCCTGCTGGTGCGGCGGCAGCGCCGGCTGCGCGCTGCCAACTGCCTCGTCCTCAACCTCTTCTGCGCCGACCTGCTCTTTATCACCGCCATCCCCTTCATTGCTGTCGTGCGCTGGACCGAGTCCTGGGTGTTGGGCGACGTCGTCTGCCACATGCTCTTCTACGTGGTGAGCCTCAGCGGCACCGTCGTCATCCTCTCCCTGTCGGCCGTCAGCCTGGAGCGCGTCGCCAGCATCGCCCAGCTGCGCCACGCCGCCTGCCGCCGCCGCAAGGCGCTGGCCGCCGCCCTCCTCCTCATCTGGGGCTTCGCCGCCCTCGCCACCCTCCCGCTCTGCTGCTTCTTCACCGTGGTGCGGCTGCCCGCCGCCGCCGGCGAGGTGAGGGCGACCGCCGGGCAGGCGACGCGGAGACAGAGCGCGGGAGGCCCGACCGCCGCCCTCAGCGAGGGGAGGCAGCTGCGGC
>JAVJGJ010000062.1:27157372-27168607 GCA_035590215.1 Microhierax caerulescens
AATTAAACTTCTCATGCTGTATATAAGGAAAATTAGAGACTTTGGAAGGGAACCTCAAAATACGCAGGTCATTGAGCAGGGAATTGACTGATGAAATGCTGAGCACCAAGGGGCTGTGAGTGCATGCACCGGAGCTGCACATAGATGCTTTGATGAACCTAAGACTTAGAATCTGGGCTGTACATGTACTTGCCTATTGATCAGGCTTAAACTCATAGTCAAAATCATCAGTTCTTAGTTTCTGTACACTCTATAAGCTTATATTGACCTTGAGGTAAATGCGTCTTCTAGTGAAGTACTGCACTTGCCTTTTGCAGCCTCGTATTTGGTGTAGGCAAAGATACAGTAACTCAGTAGAGAGTCTTAGCCCTTTGAAAGAACTGCAAAAAACTGCAGGTCAAGGAATGCCACAGTCCTTGGTCAGAGACCAGGACAGGAATGGTGGTGTTCTTGTCCTTGCAGATTAAAAAAAAGTAAATTCAGAAAACAAATAGTACATAGAGAGCTAGAAGTCAAAGAAAGTGTTTGGAGTACCAGATTACAAGACAGCCCTGTGCTGCCGTGCTCATGTTTTTTTTCCAACATGGTAACACAGATGCTAAGATGTGTTACCATTTCTCCTGAATGGAAAAAGGAATGAGGCCCATAGCAGGATCCCATCTGTTGTAATTGAATCTTCTGTTTTACACAGCTCTCCAGGAAGCAACCAGAACTCAGCTGGAGAATGTCTTAATCCCCGAATCATTCCCAAGAGCAGATTCACTCTCGCTTCGTGAGAATGCTCCCTGATGCCGGTGCGCGCAGAGTACAGTGCTCAGTGTGGCTGGCAGCAGTTCAAAGCATTTGTGTATTCAAGTAACACAGCATCTATGATGATGATGATTCACTACAGATACAAGACCTCAAATCTATTAACAATTATACTCTATGAATGTATACTTTACAATTTAATCTGAAACTGAGTATTATTTTTATGTAACGTTTCCCAGAACCCTGGCAAAAATGACAGATTAGAAGCCATCATTTGAAATTAAGTTATTTGGGTTTGCACTGTTCCCCTTCTCAGGCAAGACTTATCTAAGAGGCTAGAACCGGTAAAGACGCTCATGTTCTAGAAGTTACTTACTTGTATATACATGACTTCTAAGATCCTGTTTCTCAGAGTGTGGTTCAGATGCCCATGATAGGTATCTAGATTCCTTATACTAGGCAGACCAGAAAGGGATCTAAAACATATCACTGCCACCCCATTTCAGTTGAGCATCTCTTAAGATGGCTGTTCCATCTTATTTACCACAATCCTGGTGATTCTTGCATTTTTAGTTCTAGGCTGTGCAGCTCCAGCAGAGAAGGTGGAGGTTGCTTATATGGGACAGACACAAAGGTATCTGATGACACATTCTGTAGCTGTTTTGAGCAGTGGAGGCTGAGGAGGGTACAGAACTTAGGTTTTCCACTTTTATATTAGAAGTGGATATTAGTTCCTTGTATGTTGTGAGAACTTCATTCTTACTAAAACAGGTTAGGTGCTCTCTGAGAACAACAGTTGGATCAGATTGTTTGGGGGAGTTAGCCTAGTTCCTGGATTTCAGATGGATACAGCAGCAGATGATCAGGCTGGAATAGTTTTACGTGCCCAAAATATCAGAATTCTCTGCCCCTTTTAAATCAGTGAGGCAGCTATTGAGACCCTCTCCTCAGGCTCAACAGCTGCCAAGAAGCCCATTTTTGAATCACAGGGTTTGATTTATACACCTACATTCTCTTGAAATCTTTGGTAGATGTCTGGGTTCTTAATGAATATTTATTCTAGGCCATCTATCTCTGTGACAAATTCAGAAAACTGCAGAAAGAGTGACAAATTACTCAATGTATATATAACCATTTTCATCCTTACCTGAACCAGGAAGCTATTAACTATTACTAGTATCAGTGTTATCCTTCCTCTAGTTACTGCTAAAGGGAAATGTCACACATACAAGTGGCAGAAAAAGTCTTTTGTCTTTCCTGCCTTTTGACTTTCCCACTTAGACACCAAATTGATCCAGGCTTTTGAAAATACCCCTTCTTTACTCATTCAGGGTGTTAAATGGCATCTCAATTATTTAACGTAAATGTTTGCTAAATATTTCAGTTTTATTTGCATCAGATTTGTGAATGTGACAGACTTCATAGTGCCATAGCAACTTCAGTGAAGGCAGGGATGCAGAGCATGAGATGCAGAGTTTTCTGCAATCCATTGGGATTCAATATTCTACCTAATGACAGACGATTCACACCTATGAATACTAGATTCCCAAACTACCCATAGTCTAGTTTATTGTATCAGACAGTACTTTTACAAGATTTTCATGGTGGTAAAGGACCCAGAAGATTTAAGGTTAGTTCATAGAAAGCAATTGTGATTACTGACTGAAAAACAAAAAGTTTACACAAAACTTAAAGCAAAATCCCATTCACATTTAAAACATATCATGATTTAGTTCCTGTATTAAATTCATGCTCCTAATACCTACCATACAATATCAGCATGGCCGTAAGACAATTACATTGTGTTCCATCTTGCACATCAACAGGATTGTTAACTATGTTCCAGTTTGCATTTGTGAAAAAAAAATCAATGGGTTTATTTATATAGAACAAATGAGGTCATAATTTGAAGTTAATGGGATTTCATGAGTAACTAAGGCTCTGTTTTATGCTGAAAAGTATTTATGGCTGGCCAAGAGCTGTGAGGAGAGCAACTAGCTTGACTAATGTTGAGGTGAGTTCAGTTCTGAGAGGAAAAAATTTCTAGTAAAGTGAGAATAGTTGAAATGGAACCACTGACAAAAAGTAAAAATGGAGTTCTGCAATGCCTCCTTTGTAGTCGCTTTTCAAAACAGAAACGTAATGTGCCAAGATTTACTTCTGCATGTGTAAAAATGTGTTAATAATTTTTCTAGGTTTCAATGAAAGTTACTTTCTTCTCTTTAACTGCAGATTACAAAAGCATCAAGAAGAAGTTTAAATGCTGGTTTAGCCTACTCAGAAAATCATCAGATGCGTGTTTCCCAGCAAGACTACAAACTGTTCCGAGCCCTCTTTGTGTTGATGATCTCTTTCTTCATCATGTGGAGTCCAATTATAATAATTATTCTTTTAATTTTAGTCCAGAATTACAAACAAGATCTAAATATTTTGCCATCAGTTTTCTTCTGGATAGTGTTATTCACTTTTGCCAACTCTGCTGTCAACCCAATTTTGTATAATGTTACCCATTTCAGACGTAAATGTCAGGAAATTTTTCTCTGTTGTACAGGGAACCCTGTAAGGCACGGGGCTGGGACAGAAACCACTGCAAGAAGAAGTAACCATGAACAACCAAATTTGTCTTTCATTACCAGATAATTATTTAAAGTCAGATCTGTGCCATGCTTTGGATGTTAATGTCTACGCTATCCCAGGTTGAATAGGTCATTGTGTTATAGTATTACATGCCAGAGAAGGAAAAAAAAAGTTAAATCTGTGTTTTTAATTCCTGCAGGTAAAATTCTCTTGACTTCCATGCTTTGCCTCAGTAAGATTCAGACAATTTAATCCAATGGGATGAATTCTCCACTTACACTTAAAGAAATAGGAATGTGGCAGTGAACTTGGTGAATGTAAAATAGTTGAAATAAGTACCTACCAGATGCATTAATTTCTGTGAGGATACCTTTTCAGCTGGAATAAATGTCATTAACTTTAATGAAGTTACAGTGAATCTATATCAGGAGGGCACCTCATCCATTTTTACTTATTTTCTACTGAGTAAGAGAGACCAACTTTCTGGTGAAAAGGTACATCCTTAGAAAGTATTTGCTCTTTATTTTAATTCCATTTTAAAAAAGCACTTGATTATACACTTAGATAACTGACTGCCTGAACATAGGTTTGTAAGCAGACTAATCAATTTTGTGTAGGAAACAAAATGATAAACACGTATTATCACCAAGTGAATGACCAATTTGGCTCCATCTCAAAAATATGGACATAATGCCTGTTAATTTATAAATAATGAATGAATAAATAAATGTTTATTTGTCATGTGTAAAATAGTTATTGTAAAAAGATGCTTATTTTTTATGTCTTCAGTAGTCATATAATAAAATTAATGCATGATATATAGGGTCACTGAAATTCTTCCTTTCTAAAATACTATGGGGAATGATTTCCAGTATTTCCTAGAAAAAAGATGACATTGTATTTGAAAAGAAATTAAAATACATATATTTTGGGGTTTTTAATCAAAACTTGTTTTAGTCAGAAATGAAACTGCTAAAAAAAACCCGATTGAATTCTTAGTTATCACCATCTGTCACCAATTCAAAACAGTGCATTAAGATAACAGTCTACTAATAAAACTGATGTCTACATATGTACAGATTTGTATACAAACAATTTGCATCCCCTGTAATCCCCAAATTTATTAAAATGTTTCATTGGTTTGTTAACAAGGTGAGCTACACAGCTCAGATAAATATACTCAAAATCTAAATGAAGCTGTTTAAAAGGTTTTCAAGAGAACACCAGAGTAGTGTGTTAACTTTACATCCATGGTGCTGTTACATGATTTCTTTCCACAGTTTGGATCTCCTTAAGAGCAAAATCCTGAAACACACAAAGAACAAAATCTTGTTTTTCAGCTACACTAAACAAAATTAAAACATACGAACTTTCACCAAATT
This sequence comes from Microhierax caerulescens, assembly GCA_035590215.1. Lineage (NCBI taxonomy): Eukaryota > Metazoa > Chordata > Aves > Falconiformes > Falconidae > Microhierax > Microhierax caerulescens. The sequence goes on from JAVJGJ010000062.1 coordinate 27,162,082, forward strand.
TAAATTTAATAGATATCTAATTTCTTTAAAATGCTCTTGAGTCTAGCAGTCTGTTTCACTTATAATGATAATGCCAATACCTTGCTCTGCAGTTTATAATTCCAAAGAATGTTCAACACAGAACAAAACAGGAATTCCTCCAATCTGCTACACCATCCTGAGCATTTTAATACTTTTAAGAGTTATGTATTTACTTTAACAAGCTTCAAATTATTTGCCTTCAAAAAATTATTAATTTAAGAACATCTTTCAACAAAATAAGAATCTCCTGACCTCCAAAACTTCTAATGGCAATAGTAAGTCAGCTGAGGGACTATATCACTCTAATTCACAAATTCTGCTTCTATTAAATGCTAACAAGCAGGTTCAGCTTTCAACTCTACTAGCATGACTTTGTATTATATTTACAAGTAGTCCCACTGTGATATCCACACTCAGACTGCATAACTTAAAGCAACTTCAGCTATTACTCTGAAAGACTAAGTGTATCATAGCTTGATACATATTTAGAAAGGAGGTACCATCAGAAATGTGATGTGAGTTACCACCAAGAAACTTGTGATTTCCTAGGCTTCTCTTTTGCTTTAAAAAGCCAGTATACAAAGAGCAGATTTTACTTTTTTTTTTTTTTTTTTTTTCCATCAAGGTAAGCTTTGTACATCTATTAGGGTTTTGGGTTTGGTTTTTTTTGTTTGTTTTTTTTTGTTTGTTTGGTTTTTTTTTAACTTAATTTGAGCACCGTGTTCATTTAAAAACCTAATGAAAAATCTTTTTTGGGAAAAATGTTAGCTTCAGAACATAGGCAGATTATGTACAATTAGAAACAGATACAAGCCTATTCTCACAGCATCTATTAATGTTAATCAGAATTTTACAATAACAGTGGAATGCAGGTCAGTACAGACAACTCAAGTTGGCTTTTTTTGGTACTAATTCTGTAGCTCTTAATAGCAGAATCAAAACTAAAGTAGCAAGGCTTCCAATCCACACATAAGGAATTAATTTTGTAAGAGTTCCTGATATAAAGCTTTCAATGAATGTTTTTCTCAATTTAGTTCACAATAATTTTTTCATTCCCCAATGTACTTGCTTTGCAGGAACTTTGGCTTAGTGATACTGGAGAATTTAGAATCAACTAATGCTATGGTAATTACAGATCCTGCTCACAGTAAGGGGGAAATGCAAATTGCTGGCTTTAAGTTCCATTTATACTTTTATGCTAGGCTCATAAATATAAATTCTGGCATAATCCTCAATAAAAAGCAGACAACATTAAGGACCTGGGCTCCTATTTTTCATTTACAAACAGTATGGAACTCACACGATCTTGCCAGACACTGCACTCAACACCTAACATCTGAATATAAATCATGATAACAGACAAAGAATACAGCACGCAGTGCAATTTGGTAGATTTGATATTTCTGTAACAAGCTAGAGGCAGCATGATCAACTTTTAAATTAAGGTTAGGAAGTCAATATTTAAGGCTGAACTTCCAAAAGACATTCTGAGCTTTTATTTTTAAAGTACTCTATTGGTTCTATATTCTGTGAAAAGCATTCTATTATATAAAAGTTCTGAGATATTAAAAAAAGTATCACAAATTATGAATGAATGAAAATATTTAATTTTTTGGTGTATACTTTCTTGCAAAGATTGACAATACATTTATTGCCTTGCAAGCCTCATAGTACAGAAATAATAGAAACACAGATTCCACCATTCTGAATCAGACCAATACTTGGACTAGACCAATATCCTGATTTTACAGCAGGATAGTACTTTCTCTGGGTTTGACAGAAACTCAAGGAACCACCATAACATACACTCCTCAAAGTCACAGCACAACAGCTGTATGTCTACACTTTATCTTAGATTTAATATCAAAACATCCCAAATCATCTCTTTATTTTGTTTTCTCATCTTCAGAATTTTTTTTCTTGCTGTACTTCTTTTGAAGAGCAATGAATTCAGCATTCAAAACAAGAAAGTGTGATCAATTTATATAATGACATTGTTTCTTTTCTATCCTACCCTTTATGCAATCATACACATCATTCACAAAAGCCAATTTAATTTGCATTTATGACATCTCTTGGTCCTGACTGCCTTAAATCTCAGCTGTCTTTTATGTTGTCTCCAAATTCTCATTCAAGACCAAATTTTTATTTTCATTGTTGCCAAGCTCTTTTTCCAGGTCACTGATCAGTATTCTAAACACCACCCACCTTAGCAGATCTTTCAGTCACCCTGTTATCAGCATACCTACTTTACAGTACAGCAATATATTGCTCTCTGTTTATAGATTAGACGAAAAGGTAATAGAGCCACAAGAGCTGATTGTGCTCCTCTGTTCTGACTTTATAATACATGAAAGTTCCTTCAGTCAATCCCAGTTTCTTCTAACACGTAATTTAGAAAAGCCTTTAATCTTGATTTACAGATTTCAGTGATGAGGAACATACAACAGCTCTTGGTAAACTGTTCCAAAGGTTAATGACCTTTGGAGTTAAACAAATGGCTATTTATTTTTGCTCTGAATGTGTCCAGTTTAAAGTTCCATCCATTTTAATTTATTATTCTATGTTTGCAAGTCCTTTATTATCCAATTCCCGTTGCTTGTGTGGGCAAGCACGGACTTTGCTCAGGTCAGCCTTTAACCTCTTTCTGATGAGAAAAGATCAAGATCTTTGAAAAACACTAGAGGACACTTTTTACTGACTTTCAATAGGTTTCTCTGCTCTTCTTTGAAACTCCTAATTAATCCTCAGTACCCTTTTTTAATTATGATTACCATCAAATGTGACATAGCGAGCAGATCTATGCCAAGCACAGACAGTCTCATATGAGCCTGTAAATTCATCTTTTTGCATCCTTGGTTTATGCATCCAAGAATCACATTAACTATTTTGGCCACAGCATTACATTGGGAGTTCACATTCAGCTTATGCACCAGTCAAGTCTTCTGTAGATACTGTGTCTTCCGGAATGGGGTGGGGTGGGGTGGGGGGTGTAGGGATGGGCACACTACTATTTTATTTGTCCTAAATATTCTGATCTGTCTTTTTTGTTCTTCACTCTTCCCACTGTGGGTGTAATCTTTATCAGTAAGTATATTACATTTTTTTTTAGGTCACTGATGAAAGTAGCATAAATTATCATTTGGCCTTTTCTAATATACTTGAGCACAAGTGAGCTAATCTGTATCCTTTCCTTTGTTGCAAGCTCAGCCTGACTATATAACTCAAGATAGGATTATACATCCAGCATGAGGGATATGTCCCTCTTCCACAACCCTTTGTGAAATAGTTGGCATGAGGACCTGTGAGAAAAGCTCTGCTGTAAGGTATCCTTTCCAAGACTTCTGATTTTCCTTAACACCTTTTTGTGAAGAATTTTGTTGAGAAAGGCAGAGTTCTGATTAGAGAATAATTTCTTTTTACAGCTACTATGAAGTTTATCCTTACTATGTTTACTCGTATACATTGATTTAATTGTTTTACAGCTTCCTCTAATTATTGTTTCAGCTGATGTGATATGCTGCATAAAAGGCTATATACCTTACCTCTCCTTCAGATAAGGTAAGTAAAAGTTTGAAATAACTTCCTACAACCTCCAATTTTCAAGACAATTTACAGCCACTAAGTAAAAGACTTCGTGCATTTGATATTTAATGAGCAAGAGACTCCCAGTGCTTTAGTCATTAAAACCTGAAATAAAATTCTTCAGAAAAAAATGTTCTTACCGTTATGAATGATAACTCTGTATTTTCTGTCCAAGCAGAGGTCTATCTGCCTTTGTCTGATAATTTTCTGTGCCTCTGGAGGCAATCCCTTGGGGTCCCGGGAGAACACAAAGGAATAGCTATCGGCACAAGTGCCATCTTCATTTAGCTGGCGGCAGGAGTAGTGAAGAGCATATGTATCATAATCTGTGTCCACCACCCAGTGATCATCATCTGGAAGAAACCATAGCAAAGCAGCAAAGGTGTTAGAGACACAAGGAAAATCTAGTAAACCTAAATAGATTGCTGCTGTAACTCTGTAAAGAAAATAGTATGATGAAGATTGGTATAAATGATAACAGATTGGCTCTTAGTTTATTCCTGTGTCCAGTATTTTATTCCATTTTTGGGGAGTTTTGTTTGTTTGTTTGTTTGTTTTTAAGAAAATGAGCATATTTATCAGCAAGAGTGATGGAGAGAAGGGGTTGGCACAACTGCTTCTCCTCTAACATGGGCACAGAACAAGAGCAGCATGAAGAAGTGCTAATAAATGCCTTGTAAATCCATGCCTGAACATTATAAAATGTGTCAATAAGCACAAAAAGAACTGTGTATTACAGGAGGTAACATGAAGTACAAAGAAAGTATTCTTATTTTAACCAAAAAAGGGGAACAGTCACACAGAAAATAGTTAAAAAAACAAATAGAGGAGTTAAATGTGCTCTTGATCATGCTCCAGGTTACTCAAACCATAACTATTTTCCTACCAGGGATGTTACTTAAACTGTATTCCTAAGGCAAAGGATTATCATGCAGTTTCTATGTGTGTTAGAAATGTATTTCCTACAAGCTCGATCATAACCCTCCTCTCAAAACATAGTTACAACTTCAGAGAATCCTTAACTATTTAGCAAGGTAATCTGATAAATACCTGGTCACACAGACACCCTGTGGTATCAGAAGTGAATGCAGCTGTTTGCGGTAAAAAGTGTCATCTCTGCACCTTCCTCTCCTGGAGCAAAAGATCCTCCCTTGCACTATGACTGTGCTGGTGAAGTGAACACTGTATGTTCTCTTCCCTGTCTCTCCTGTGGGCAGGGACCACATTTTTTAGAAGAGCCTAGTGTCAGCCAGCAATCTGAAGTATCCATGAAAACATGATTCAGTAGCATGCTGTGAGGAGACTTGGCAACAATTCAAGGGCAAGTGGCATCCAAAGTATTCTTTGTAAATATGTCTTTGGAGAAAATACAGCTCAAATCACTTTCAGATTCCACGTGCTTCTCTTGGAAACAATCAGTGGAAGAGTCTTGAGCTACAAGTGTCTGAATCTCTACTTGGCTCAATAAACTAATTTTGCATAGGGTGTGACAGATGACAGAAAAAGATTAATAAATAAATATATATATATATATATATACTGGGTCATATTTGTTTCTTAAAACATTTGCAGACACCAGACAAGTTATTTTGTTATTAAGCAAAATAACAGCTGAAAAAAAAGCCAAGTCTGACACTAGGCTTCTCAGAGAGAACAGAAGCATCCAGTAACTGAATTCTGAACCAAAACAAGACTTCAAGTGCTTCATCTGCCTTTCATTTCTTTCCAAACAGTTCAATTATATTGTTGGGTAACAGACAAGAGAAATACAAAGATATACAAATGCCTGCTCTTCACTTGTTTGAAGAAAACCAATATAAAAGAAAGCTATATAAAAAAATAGTTATTACTTTGTTCACATTAAGGCTTTGCTGTATGATAGTTATTATGTGGTTTAAGTGTGTTTAAGAAACCCAACGCTACTTTTTCCTTCCCCAGCATGGACATACAACATAACTGGTCTTCCAAGTAGTTCTGCATCTTCTTTAGCTAGATACTCACTTCCTTTCTGCAGAAAAGAGGCGACACCCCAGTACTTCATCTTGAACTTGGCAGGATCCTCTGTGTCAGTGAAAGAGCCAATCATGTCAGCACAGACATCCCAGTTACTGTTGCCAGAGAGAATGAAAACATCACATTCAAACCCAGCAGCACAGATTCAGTGTGACTGTGTGGTAGGATTAGAAAACCAGTAAGTGAAGGAAAAACTTAGTGAAGTGGAACAAGAGGAAAACTGCAAGAACTTACTTAAAGAGTCTGACTCTGCCCTTCGCAGTGGCACTCATTTGTCCATTCTCATCTACAGTGAACTGGGCTACCACATTGTCCTGCAGAAACAGCCCCTCAGGATCTTTTTTTGCCATGGCATACCAGGTGCCACTGTACTGAAAGGAAATAAGAAAGGCTGCAGTTAGACCTAGAAGTACGGAAAACAGAAACAGACATTACAAACTAGGGGAGACAACAGAGGGGAGGACACACAGATCTTTGATACCATACCTCAAAGCTGCACCTAAGAAATGAATCTAGGCGTTCCAACACCATAAACCTGGTAATATGTCCTAGCAGAGCCAGGGTTCATGAAAGAATTGATATTTTTTGGTATCTTATTTGTATCTGCAGTTCTCCAGTATTTAGAATACAAAATTTGGTGGAAAGAGGATAATAACTGGCAGATCTTGACAGATCTATGTATAAATGTTTTTTCCTTGCATTGATGTCTGAAAACACCAGAGTATTAGTTTTTCATAGACACAACCAAGTCACTATACTCCTTTTGTTTAGACCATACAGGTCTGCTAAACCTCAGATTCTGCAGTATTCCCTTACCAGATCCATCAGGATCCAGTATCTGTGGAGATGTGGGCAACATCACACACTTCTGTTTCCCAGTATTGCAGTCTGTGACTTTGAGTGAAAA
>JAVJGJ010000062.1:27168707-27192974 GCA_035590215.1 Microhierax caerulescens
ATGTGAACACACTGGTGCTACTGAATGCCAAATTTTATAGTCTGCGAAGAGGAGCCAAACAAGACAACACAGATCCAGGAGAGAAAGATTTACCCTGGTCTTGTCGAAGTTCTCCTTGACTTTGAAGCTGCTTACGCGGCAGTCCCGCTCTGCCGTGCTGCTGCCCAGCAAGGCCAGTGCCAGTAGCAGCAGCCAGGGCAGAGTTCTCTCCTTGTGGGCCATCCTGTCCCTGCAGCAACAGCAAAAAAACAGAGAATAGCATCAGAAAAAGATTCTGTCACACAAGTGAGGAAGTGAGGAAGGCTGCCCTGACAGGTCCCCAGGGCATCGTGCAGCTTTCCCTGATGCATGTGCAGGCAATGCACCCAGTTGTCCCCAGCCCACCACAGCAGGGTCCCTTACAGACAGTGGCGGTTCCTGTAGCCTCTTGATGGCAAGTGTTGATGGCAGTGGCAGACAGGGAATGCTTTATGTAGTCCTGGGGCTTTCGCAACCCCCTTCCCCCCCCGCCAAGGTACAAAGCTAGCATTGGAGGGGGAGTAGGGAGGTGGGTTGATGCATGCTGCAGGCTGGGGCCCCTTCATAACAGCCTCTTGTGTAATACCCATGGGCTCAGGTGGTCTTTGACCCTGACCTGCACGCAAGCAGGCGCTAAGAGCAAATGCCTCTCTTTGGTTTTCCTAACCCAAAGGCAGAGCTCACATCCTGGGGAAGGGGTATGCATATGTGGGGAGAGCAAAGGAAAAGAGATGTACCCCATCTTTGCATGGTGGAGAGCAAGTTGCCTCCACATTTTCTGTGATTTTACATACTCCAGTCCAAAGTCCTTCTTACCCAATGTGCTCAACCCAGTTACAAGGTGCAGACTTGTTTCCTCCACCTCCTCCCCAAATTCCTTTCCTCTCTTCCCCTGATAAACAGTGGCAAACATCAGACTTGCAGGTTTCTGAAAACCTGGTCATGCCAGAACTTCTTCAGGTCCTCATGACTTGTTCCCTCTTGCTTCCCCAAGGCTGGCTTGGGTGATAAACCATCTCATGATCAGCTCCCAGGGACAGGAACTGAGCCCTGCAAATCTTCAGGAAAATGAAAGCACTTTTGTGTGGTACTGCAAAGGTGGCAGGACATTTGTGTGGCCTGCAAATACCTGAGTACATGTACATAGCACATCCGACCTTTTTGACATCAATTTTAAATCACAGCTTCCAGAATTTCTATAGTGGTTTTGGCAAATTGTTTTCAGTTATATAAACCATTATTTTCTCCTGTCCAGGCAAGTTTTTCTGCCTCTCAGTCAATATTTGTTCTATAGTTTCAACATCTTTAGGAAGCATTAGAGAAAACCTGTTAATTATTTTCTAGACATGCAACCAGAGCAGGAGAGGAATGATTATTACCAAGAGAACTAATTCACCTACTTTTTTACCTCCCAGTTTTGAAAGAATAAAGGCAGAAGCCTGTTAATTGAAATGTCTGTGTTCATTACTTTAAGAATTAAGCAAAAATATAATTTAAATATGGAGATACTGATGTAGTATAAAAAATACTTCAATAGTAGCTAATGTACAGAATTACAACAATCTTTTCAGCATGGCCTTTCCCAGAAATTTACTTCAGCCATCTATTCCCTTGATATATTAATAAAAATACTGAAATTTTTACTTCTGCTACCCTTTACAATCTTTTCCTTATGTAATGCTAACAGTGGCACAGCCTGTCTAATTTATCTTCCTTTTCTGCTTTGTGTTGGAGCCTTTTTGTTTGGGGAATATATTTTCATTCACTTTCTCAAACAGATGCTCAGGGCTCTTCCAAGTATGCTTTGTAGCCTTTGAGTTTCTGGGTAACATCAGATGCTAAAAATTCCATTGTGTTTAATATTAAGTTTTTATTTGGAGTAAAGAACATACTTAATACAGGTAACTAGAAAGGTTGATGCATATTAACTGTCCTGAAGCTTTCAACAAGTAGTTTTTCAATAAGCCCACATTTTCATTTTTAAAGTGAGATTTTCAACTTTGCTAATTCCCACAGAGATTGAAGAGAAACAGCAATCTATATCCCTCTGGTGGCTTTTAAAACCTTGCTCCAGCCTCTGGCAGTGGTGGTGCCTGTTATATATCTCTCTGCATTTTTACGAAACTTTTGCAAAATGCTCACTAGTCTTAATATATTAATTCATCATACTCTTACAAGATCAATATCAGCATGGATTTTCTTTGTTCGGTGTCTTACATGACTGATGGTAAGAAGATGGATTAAAGCTTAATTTATAAGCTTTAAATCTATTACTTTCTTTAATACCAAGGAAAACAATTAATTTTTTTATTCTCTACCAATTCATGAAATATTGTTATTTCTCCTAAGTTTGTCCTCCTCAAAATTCTGTATACTGCTTTATATTCCCAGAGAAGTTGTTTCAGGATCAAAACTATTACTATAAAATCATATTAATAACATAATTATCCATGGAAATCCTATGGCAGAGGTTTTCAAAGCTTTTCTTTAATTGTGTGCCTCCACTGATCTTGCAATGGTTGGCAGCTCATACTGGCGGAGGTGCCTGGCAGAGATTTAGAAATTATAACTTGAATTCATTCAGCTCCTCAAGTCTGGGATCTCTACAAACACTAGGCAATGCCTCAGAAAACTCTTCTTTTGAACTGTTACCATTGTGGAGTTGTGGGATGTACTACAGCGAAGTCACACCAGTATTTCCCAGTCAGGTTTCAGCGGCAGAAGAGGATCTGGGCAAGTCAGTACAATTTGAATGTTATGAAGTAAAAGTTTGGCTGTATGCTTCTTCTGGTTTAGCTATACTTCCAACTCTGCCTGCCTGAGACACAGTTTACGGTAATGAAGTCCTTTCACAGTTACAGCTACAGCACTTCTGTGGTTCAACGAGATGATCTTTTTAGGCAAAAAGTCTCCTCTCTTGTCAGTTACAGCTAGATTGGGAGTGTGTTGGAGGAGGGGTGGAAGGTTGCTGGCTGAATAACATTGTTATGGCAATTCAAGGGTGAATTTTTTCTCAGTTCTAACAGATGTAGCTATGCCAGCACAACTATGTAAACTCATAAACAGTGTAAACTTTGCCTCAGTTAATCATCATTTGGATTGACTTGGGCTATGGGTTCGGTTGAGAAATGATGCCAGCAAGTGATCCTCATCCAGATCTTTGGAACCTGGATATACCCCTTGCAGATTTGCACTTCTCACACAAACAGAAGGGAACACAATTTGGGCCAGGATTTCAATTGATTCTGAGAGCAATGTGCATAGATGAAGTCAATGGCATCAAATGATTGCTGGGTTCTGGGAAAGCTCAAACAATTAAATTTAAAAGAATTATTAGAATCTTGATAGCACATAAACATGCAAACCAAGCTGGATAAATGTCATATATGACTTCCCATTATGATGTCTGAAATGGCCACATATACAATAGGAAGGTTTTCAAAAGTATGTATTTTTTGGAACCGTATTTAATCAAAGGGGAAAAAAAAGTCTTCTGCCACTGAATTTTGCCAAGAGGCCAAAAAAGGGGCTAACTCTGGCAGTGATTCTGTGATTGAAATATTTTTTACATTAATAGCCTGTAAAATTCTGCAATATATTCCATTAAGAATAGCAACAGAAAATACACAGAAAAGGTCAGATTTTCAAAGGACGTGGCAGAAAAAAGCTTTCATTGTAGGAGTTATTTTAGTTTCATTTATGACTTTAAAATAAAAAGGAAGAAACGAGAGTCAAATTACAATTTTAAACATTTTTAACACTGCTACATTGAATCTTTTAATATTAAAAGAACTAGAATTGGATTTGCGGTCAGAAGAATAAGTCTAGCTCTCGGGAGAAAGCTGGTTCAAAGAACTGGTAATAGGAAATGAAGCATCCATTTCCAGCCAGACTGCACATAGACTGAAAGACTTTCTGCTGCCTTCTTATGGTTATTTATTTATAGAATACCATTCACAAACACAGGTATCCATTAAACTTTTAGAGGCAGATTTTGCAGGGGAATGAATGACTGCTGTGTGCACAGAGAAGTGGATCCAAGAGTAGCCACGGCCCTGTTGAACCAGACTCATATTTACAAGTGACAACAAATGACATGAGCTGAGCCAAGGAGCTCCGTGTACTTTGTAAGGGACAACTATGTACACTGTCACCATCACAACTGTTCCCCTTGGTGGCAGTCTGAGTACAGAGGTCAAGGACAGAAGAGAATTGAAAGGATTGGCCTTTGCACCATGCCAGCTTATGTGCTACCTGTTTTTGTAATTTAAGGACGCGACATTCTGCTTAAGGAGCAAATTTGCATTGAACTCTTTATAAACAGTATTGAAAAAAATCTAGTTTAATTTTTTTTTTTTTAATTCTCTTTAGCAAACCTTTCTGAGGACTGTGATTCTGAATTGAAATGTTTTTCTATATGTATTACTAAAACGTAAACCACTTGAAACAAAGATATATTTTGCCCACAGGCTGGTCAGCCTGGTGAGGACAGTTTTAAACTATGAATGATGAAAGGCATGGACATACTGGAGCAAGTCCAGCAAAGAGCCATGAAGATCACTGAGCAATAAAAGAATCTGGCAAAAGGGGATGCTGAGAGAGCTGGGACTGTTCAGCCTGAAAAGGCGGCTTGTGGGATCTTACCAAGTGTACAAATATCTAGCCAGAGGGTATGAAGAAGACAGTCAGACCCTTCTCAGCAGTACTGAGTAATGTTCTCAGTAATAAAAAATGGTCAGGTAGCCCAAGATCATTCGGGAGTAAATGTGAGAGTGGATGAGATTGAAAGGCTGCTGTCCTTTGCTCAGTCCATAGACTAACATTCATGCCAAGCTACCAAGAAACCCATGCTCAGAGTCAAAGCTACAGCGCATTTGGCCACCCAGGTTAACTCCTTCATGCTAGACTGGCCATTTACTTCAGGAAATCTTCCCTAGAATCTAAAATCTTTGTTGACTACTTATTTCATGAGCCCCCAGAGCTAATCATTGGTAGTTGTAAGGGACCATGAAAATTTGCAGCCATATGGAAAAAGCAGCTAACTTACTATATTTGGTGTTCACATTTTTAAGATTACTTTTGTAAGAAAAGGGACAGAAAATTATTTTAAAAGGAACAAATGTTGAGGTTGTTCATAAAGGCCCCCAAAACACCAGAACATTTCAAGTACCCAAACCTGGCTGTATTAGGAGCACATGGTACCTGTTGTAAATACCTCAAAAATAAATACTCACAGACTAATAATTTAGAAAAAAAAAATCAATAATATTTTGAATATTAATCTCTGATGTCCAGCCAGTGGCCACAAAATTATCCACATCAAAAGGCATGCAATTGAAATAAACATATTTGATCTGTGTTTCTTCAGAAAATCTTAACTGAATGAACCACATTAACTCCTATCAAGATGGACAGAGATACTCAGATACAAACACTGAGCTGAACTGGGAAACCTTACAAATACCTTTGACGTTTACGTGCTGCTTGAATCTATTTAAATAACCACGTCTGCCAGTTATCCTTCTTAGGGGTTTCCAGGTATCACAAGGGCTCAGGAATGGTCTGCTACTGAGAACCACTCCATAAATAGTTTGATTTCTGAGGTAACTATGAACGTCAAAGGCAAATGACATCATATGTATTAAAATCACAAAGCACAGATATTTCTGATGTTCTCTGAATTTAAACAATTTGAAAAATATAGCACCCTGCTTATATGCTTTCAAATCAAACAGCCTCAGCATGGAAAAGAATCAAAGCGAAATGCATATTATTTTTGCCTTTAAAAATGCAGTGAAAATGACTGTATGAGGTTAGCTTCCAATGTCAAACCCTCATGCATATAATGGATCCTATATTAAAATGTAGGTGATCCTATTAAAAAATGCTGGGAAAGATGATAGCAAAATCATGTTTAAAAGTACCAGAAGTATGAAATATTTTTTTTATAGTTTCTTATAAACTCAACTACAAATGTGAACTAACATTACTAAAAATACAATGTTCAATAGTGTGGAAAACAAGAAGAGTAAAGGAGATATAATAGAAAATAAATGTACTATTCCAGCACAGGAACTTTAAAATTCATTACAATGCCAATGCTCCAAAATGTTTAAATGGGTCTGATTTACAAAATTTATTAAAATGCTGTGAAAACCAAAAAAGCATCAATACAAATACACTGTATTTTCCTAACTCTAAAATGCAGACTTCTGTAAATGTAAGGTACATTTATGTATGAAATAACATTTTGATTTCTATCAAATCACTTCAGCTTCTGGGACTGCTTTAATTATTCATGGTTAGTCAATATGTACACAGAGTTCATGATGAAACATATTATGATTAATATAGCATTTTTTAAAAAAAAGCCAACTTAACTGTCTTCTAAACATAAACTTCATAAAAAACTTCTATTGCTTTCTGATACTTCTTTCCATGTCATTTCACAAACACTTTACAGAGCAAGAGTACAGAATCTAAATTAAGAAAACAAAAAATAATTGTTTGATGATTTAGGAATGATTACAGGACAATCCAGCTACATCTGGAATATGTTGTTACAATGAAAGTTTTATCACCTTACAGTAGTGCCTAATTAAAATACGGTCTTCATTTGTTATGTCAAAGTACAAATAGTGTAATTTATCATTTGTAGAAACAGCTGGGCATGAGCGAGATTTGGTGGAACCATGATAAGCATTTTAGGTGATCTTGCATATTGAAAAAAACCAGGCACACATGCTAATAAAACTGTTAGCTTACAAAAATGTAACCTACCACCCCACCGCCCCCAAAGAAAACAGTGTAACTTGGTCAGGTTGGCTATCTTCACTTACCCTCCAGACAGTGACAGGCTGCTCTATTTCACAGAATGAATGTAATCACAATATAAAGAACAACTAATGTTTGTAAAGCTGGTTTCTCACATGCAATAAAGATGAACGTGTAAATGTTATATAGAAGATAATCCTCTAGAATGTTTCAGCTGGGCATGAGACAGATCCTCTATAGACCCTTCCTACTTCAAAGAAACTACTGCATAGACTGTTCCAAAGTCAGTAAGAAAATATGACAGAACAAATAATGCAAAAAAAAAAAAGTTACTATTCCTTCACACAATTTCATTGGAGCTCTTTAACAGCCTCTTTTTTTAAAGAGCATCATGAAAAGTATTGAGCTAGAAATTAGGAAGATGACAGATGAAGAGAAATAATTTATCTCTATGTGTAAATACATATAAAATTATTTTCAAGTCTCTATTGCTTTTCTTTGTATTGGTCAAATCATGAAACTATTCAAAGACTAAGATATATGTGCATTTCTTCTGCGAGTTTCTTGTGGTCGTACATGCGTACAATGGTGAGAACATCTTGCTGTGCTGTAGTTGCACAGTCTTGCCATGAAGTTAGTACCACAAGTTCACACCAGTAAAGAAGATGCTGCAACCTCACACACCCACCAATGAGGGTCCTATGCTGTCACCTAAGCTGCTAGGGGTAAGTAGCCCAGCCAGCAAAACAGAACCAGGCTAGAATGTGTCCATATACTGTGCTGATTTTCATATGCATTTTTAAATCTTTATGGCAACTGCAGTCTGGCAAAAATTACTGTCTTACACAGCATTTCGTATCACAATCAAAGGGAAAAATAATGTCCTGAGTTAGCTGCCATTACACACCAATCACTGACCTGTTCTTTGTGCACAAGAGGATCAGTGTCAGTTGCTCATGTTGGTTCTTTTAGATCTGTTGATAAAAATGGATGTTGACACACTGTGGCCTCTGGTAGACAAAGTTGTACTTTGACAATTACTCTTATCAAAATAAAAATTGCCAAGGGGTGTATGCTCTTCTTTTCTTAATCCAAGAATCTCTTTCCGCATTTGATCAATGTGGATGCCACAAACAGAAATAAGAGTAATTAAATTGCAGCCCTCTTCCTATGCTGAAATTCAGGTCTGTTTCTATGAACACAGATCATTTGCTGTCATGGCTGGCACTCAGCTTATACTCAGCCTTCTTACTCATGTAGCCATCGGGTGTTTGCTCCTAAAATTTAACTCATGGTTCCTTTTCCATTCATGTGAGTATTGCTGAACTTCTGATGGTAGGAAACTTTGAACATGTTATAAAGTTACAGCCAGACTCAAGATTCCATCTTTTCCCACTATTTGACACTTATTACCATTTTTCTGCTATTTAAGAGAGCAAAGATCTTCCATTTTTTCTGAAGAAGGTATAGAAGAAACTAAATTACTTGCAGGACACTGTCTGGTTATTTATGCTTACAGAATAAAAATTTTACTGTCTCCTGAACTCAATTTGAATTCAAACTATTTTCTGATTTTATTCTTTCCTTTAGTCTATCCATTTTTGAAAAATATTACATATAAGTCATATCTGGCTGTGCTGAGTCAAATTCTAATTCTTTTGCTCTATCTTCACCTGAGTACATTACTTAGGCAAGTTCAGACTTTTATAAAGTCTTTAGGATTTCACCTATTTTATGCATGTATAACTTTATAATTATTTACTTTTAGTAGTCCAATTTTGATCATCTCCTGACTATTTCACAAAAAAGTAAATTTTGCAATTTTGAAATCTTCTCTTTAACATTCTGTTTTCCTCCCCTTTTAAGTACCTCTCACAAACACACGTGTACATCTGTGCACGTGTATGATGTGGGCTAAGCATCTAAGTGGAATTCATCATACTAAGTTTCAATGGAAATTTTTGTGTGTACCAAACAATAGATATACTGTGAATGAAGGACAGAACATACAGGTATACATATCTACACATCAGACAATTTTATAAGGTCTAAGAATTAATTTATTATTTTAAAATGCTAAAATTATTCCCTTAGGATTTATGAGCTAAGAATGCTCGGGGATTTAGTGTCCTGACATCTCTTTAATTAGCAGTCACCAAGATCTCACACTAAGAAGATGCTAATCCAGTGCCTTCTGTCATATCTCAAGAGTTTCAGAAGGCTCGGAAGCCACAGGGGAAGGTGAATGTACTATGCCTGTGAGCTATACAATATGTACAAATCACCATTTTCTCACTAGTATCAGGTTAGGACTTCTTGCTACCACTCCTGCTTTGGTGGTGATGCAGTTCTAAAAGAAATCTTAAGAACAATCCAGCAGAAATGGGTGAGGTAAATAAAGATGCCGTCGAAAAATACTTGGAGAACAACCCCCAGTTTGCCAAGGAGTATTTTGACCGAAAAATGAGGGCAGAAGTTCTGGGAAGTATCTTTAAGGTGAGCCCTGGAGATGTGAAGGAAGGAGTCAGCTTCAAAGACATGTCCCGCCTGGAGGAGTGTAACATACTTTTTGAGCTCCTAACAGAAATCCAGGATGAAGGAGGCACTATGGAAAAGACAGTGCACAAGGCTCTGCAGAGGCTGGCACAGCTGCTGGCAGCTGATCGGTGTAGTATGTTTGTTTGTCGTTCCCGAAATGGTATTCCAGAGGTAGCCACCAGGCTTCTTGATGTCACTCCAACTTCCAAGTTTGAGGACAATTTGGTGAACCCAGACAATGAGACTGTTTTTCCTCTGGACATCGGGATAGCAGGATGGGTTGCTCACACCAAGAAGTTTTTTAATATACCTGATGTGAAAAAGGTAAGTGACTTCTCTTGGGGAATGGGTATCTGTGCATTTGTTTACCCAGCTTCTTGCACAGGCTTATGGTACAGAGTCATTCTTCAAAAACACCCCAGAGACAGAAATGCAGACCAAAAGCATGAGAAAAGCAGCAGCAGAGCTTGCTTAAAATCCAGTAGAACCATATTATGTAGCCTAGTGAGATATTTCCAGTATCCTTGCACAACAGTTGTAATATAATTTACTATAATAAGGGAGGAGAATATTAGATTAATAAGAGACCAGTAAGTATTGCATTTCTGTTGAACGAGGCAGGTTCCTATTCTGTTTTCCAGTATGGGCTTGCAAACGTTCTCCCTTATCATTCCATACTGACAAGCATGCACCTCTAAGTGCAATAAATTTGCAGCTTTTGTAACGAGGTCAATTTCTTATAGGTAGGTGAGTGAAGCCAGATGAAGGTGGTGTCAACATACACGTTCAGTTTCAAGTCTGTATTTGTATTTAAAATGGCTCCAAATTCTGACTATGTCCAGAACCATCTATAGAACTAGATTAGTAACTTAGAGCTGCTCTGGTATTTTCAAAATTCCTGTTGAATTTGCACAGAATCACCTTCTTTAGTTATGGTGCTGATAAGGCTTACTAGAAATGTTAATTAAAATTATGAGGGACCTAACAGAAACTAAACATGCATGAATGAGAACTGCTTTAGAAGCTGCTCCAAAATACATGCAGAAACATAAATATGCTTTGATTGTTGTAGATTTCTTTAAAGAGTTACCTTTACATTATCAAATGGTGACATCTTCATCTATTTTTAGTCTCCTGTGGAAAAGCTCATGGTGCTAAGATAATTATACAAGATGACAGTGTGGCTTCTCAGTACTTCCTATACAGTCAATTTAAAATTCTGGGCAGTTTTAGAGTTGGAAGCTACCTCAGTGTCCTGAGCTCAATTTAAATAATAAAACTCTTTATATACTGCAATTATCTATGTTTTCCAGGAAGTAAACAAAAAGTAATGTATTTTATCATGTTAAAAGTTGGCAGACATAAAGAAATGAAGGACTACTTTTAAAGCTCAGAAACAAACAAAAATGTCTATGCGTGTGAAAAGAACGTTCCAACATATAGTAAACTACCTCAGATGTAAGTAGGAATCAGGGGAGCAAACAGAAGAATGACTGATTTGAGGAAACAAATCAGTTGATTTTTCACTGACCACTAAAATGCTTTTTTCAATAGCTGCTGTTCTGACAAGAAGCATCTGACTTACTGCCTCTTGCCACCACATGCAGAGATTGGAGGATAATCCTTCTAAATTCATAAGGCTGATTACATGAGAAAAGATCAGGAGGATCAAGAAAGAAGTGTCGTCTATCAGACACTGCACTGCTCCTTAATACCATTACACGAGAGATGCTTGGAACAGGGCTGCCCAAATGTTTTGTGTTTGCAATAGGATTTCTTCAAAATTCTGTGACAAATGTGATTTGAATATGCTTAAATAAGAGAATGTTTCTGTGCATTTAATCCTGCTAGGTATACATTTTGCACTCACAAATTAATTAATCTCAGCTAAATATCTGTCCAGCTATCATTCAGTTATTCTAAGGTAATCTTCACTTAGGCATCCATTTACTCTCTTAGGACTACTGAGGACTATGCCATTAGGCCCATGCTTAAAAATGCAGTTAAACCATGGTGCCATTAATCCACATTTGGTAACTACATGTCATCAAGACATTGACATTTTCTAAGTTAACTGCAAAATTCCCAGATACTTCTCTGGGACCAAGATTTGTTACTTAAAAACAACCCTGAAGGTGTCAAAATTATCACCATTTCCATTCTATTTGTACAAAAAAATCAAGTGTCCAAATCCATACTCTTCACACAGGCAAAGCTCCTACTAATGTCACCAGAATCTTTACCTCCATAAGGAACCCAGAAATGCCAGTAACATTTAAGGAATATAATTACTCCATAGCAGCAGAAACAGGCATCCACTGAAGCCTTTATCATGTTTTTGAAAGGATAATTATTTTTCAGATTACTTTGTATGCACTTCAGTCAAAACTAGATCCCGAGTGAAAAATGACAAGCAGAGTTAAGCCAGAGAGGAATTTTGCCCCTACGGTCTTGTCAGAATACAAAATGCACAATGAATAATTCTAGATAGCAATAGTACTTTAAAAATGTCATGTCTAACCACTTTCTATTGTTGACACAATCCATATCCAAACAGCATAGTGTTTTTTAAGTCTTAAGTAAATGACAACATTGACAAACTCACAGTGAGGCATTTTCACGCTTCAGTCACCACCCCTTTATAACAAGAGTGAATGTAATGAAAGACCACAACAGCAATAAATTATTGAAAAAAACTAAGACTCCACTTTTAGTGCCTGGTAGCCAATTCTTTAGGGATTATCTCCTTCTTCAACCTGGAAAGGTACCAGTAAACATGAGGAAGCTCCTCATCCTGACTAATGCTTCAGAAAAGAAAAGCAGAGGAAAAGATACAGACCTTCCATAATTAACTTAGTAGCCAGAACAGTCTCCCCTCACAGGATTATGGACCTGTTGACTGCAAGAGCTAACAGTGTTTAATCCAGGATTTAATAGTAGTGAGAAATAGGAGGCTAGGCAGGACCACTTTAATAATTTGCCTCACATTGTTCCCAGGGCCTGGCAGAGTATGTGACTCAAATAATCCAAAGTAAAATAATAGATTGCATACAATTTTATATGTCCATTAGTATTCTTTAAATATTAAGTGATAACATGGAAAACATAATAAAGAGGAGTACATCTTTTGCTAAGGCATTATTTCTAAATAAAAGTAAGAACTAAGAACTAGTTAAACAAGGAGCATGTCTTCTAGGGAATCAAAATCATACATTCTCAGCCTGTAAGAACCAATAATAAAGACTATATATATATATATTTATTTTAATCTGTCATGTTTTTAGATTATTGCATTATTCCTTTTATCAGAGATATCGGAAGACAAAGATTTATCTGAGGATTGGAAACTCAAGAAATATCATTCCTGGTTGTAGTAGAGTATAAAATTATATAAATGGTGAAAAAAATGTTCAAAAGAAGTGAAGGCTTTTGGATTAGATTCAGAAAGGCATTGAAATGTTCTGATGCTGAAATAACAGCCCTCATTTTTAGAGGTTCTGCACTGGAATCCACAATCCTCAGTGAAGTGAAGAAACAACAAAGCATGGAGAGATTCTGGTGCTTCCAACTCAGATTAAGCAGCCAGAGCACTGATCATTGTGCACCCAATTTAACCACTAGAAACATCTGATACAAAACAATTTAAATACATCTTCAAGTTACAAGCACTTGAATCATCCCTTTGTAAACTGATCCAGGTTCAGTTTGCATGAGTCTTTTTTTTGTGGGTGCTCTACTTCTCTTGAATGCAAGGGTGGCAGAGACTTTAATTCCTGTCTGAAGTGACAGGAGTTTCAGATTTCGAGTGAATGTACCGGTCTCCAGACTCCAGGCTGTATGAGCCTGGAATGAGGAAGAAGAGACACTCCGTCCCTTTTCTTGAATCTACATCAAATTGCAAAATAAAGATGATTTGAAGAGGGAAGAGAAAAGAGTGAAGGGAAGCATGGTTTTGCAGCTCAGTGGTTCAAACTCCCATGTGGCAGTGAAAAGACCAGGACACCAAATTGTTGTCCAGCTGCTCTGTGTAAACAGTTGCTCTGGTTGCAGTCCTGGGACCAGTCTCCCTTCTAGGGCAAGAAGACATTGCTGGAATCAGGCACATCTATGTAAAAAATGTGAAGCAGTGGGAAAGTACAGGAGAGAGCAAGATGGTCAGTG
Organism: Microhierax caerulescens; assembly: GCA_035590215.1. Taxonomy (NCBI): domain Eukaryota; kingdom Metazoa; phylum Chordata; class Aves; order Falconiformes; family Falconidae; genus Microhierax; species Microhierax caerulescens. Next base: position 27,182,199 of record JAVJGJ010000062.1, read on the forward strand.
ACACTAGTTGCCCTAAAAATGGAAAGAATGGAGTCACTTTGTGGTGCAGATGGTAGCAGGGCAGTCACTTGCTAACAAGATGTCTCAGTTCTTAACTCATGTTCTACTAGTCCCCTCATAATGTGATCTTGGAGAAGAAACCCAAATATCCAACATATTGACAAGGCAAAGTATGTTAAAAAAAGCTTCAAAGGCCAGAGGAAGATTGTTAAAATAATTTTAGAGGGAAGTTCTTGAGAAACAAACTCAGTGTTGTTAACATAAGAAGAAATGTGAGCAAAAATGTACACAACTCTACACAAGTACTGCCCTCCTGACTGTCTGGAAGGTAATAAGAACTGGAAGAAACAATCCCAAGATAAATTAAAAATGGGGGAAAAAAATTGAGAGGTAGCCTTTTACCTGGGAAGAACTTGCACTGCAAATGTTAATGTCTGCTCTTCCATTTTATCTTATCACCTTGACAATAAAAAACAGATTGTCATAAACTCACACTCAGTACAGTAAACATTAACTGCAAAAATGGAAATATGTTCCAATCTGTTACAAAGACAAAGATTTGGTCAAGTTGCAAGAAAATATTTTAACACAGGAGCAAATTTCTATGAATCATGCCTTCCAGAAGAAACCCCCTAACCTTTAATTCTTTCCTTGAATTAATATATGTTAAAAGAGAAAAGCTTCCAAAATGGAAGAAAATTGAAAATTAAAAGTTAAAATGAAAAACTCCCTTTTAGCCTAATTTCCTTGTTTTATGTGAAAAACATACTTAAAACAATATCATACAGATTCAGTTTCTAAAAGTTGCAAAATAGACACTACATATGGCAAATAAAAAGCAGACATTTCAGTGACATGACTGTAAAGTTCAACGTCCAAATGCTGTTAAACATGTATTAATTTCTACTTGATTCAGTTTCAGAACTCTAGTGATCTTGAAGATACCAAAGTCAATTTGTTCTGTAATGCTAGTAAGTTACATGTCAAAATGCAGTTGTTTCACATCCCTGACAATACATGATTTTTTGAGTGTGGCCTAAAGAATGGCCAACTCATTTAGCTAAATGGTTTTGGTTTTGAATTTGGCTTACAACATTTTTGTAGCTGATGGCATGTGATTTTTATTTTCCATTCATACTCAGCTATATAATTATGAAACAAAAACATTTGTGAGTTGAAATTAGGATAAGCAGAAATAAGAGATGAAGCAATATAGCACACCAATACCACTTAGTGGTAAAAATTTTGTTTGAGAAACCCGAGCCAATGCAAGACTATCAGTGGGAGAACAAAATATCAGGAAGAGGAGAAAATACTGCAGAGTTACCAGAAAGAAAAACAGAAACATGTAAAGATGCAAAAAAATGTGTGATAATGATGAAAGTGTGACACCAGCTCCTGGTGTCAGAGGTTCCTGTGGTTCCTGTTCCAGCAGTGCTCCAAACCCACTCCTGGTCATCACACATCCAAAGGATAATATATTTTGAGCTCATCTATCCAACCTAGAACCTCCAGCCCAACATGAGCAAAGTAGTTGTAACTGCAAGGGGTCCCAGAAGGCCATTCTTCCTCTGTGCATTGTAAGAGGAAAGAGGTGGAGGAAAATAGGCATCGGCTTTCTTGGCACTAACACCTTAGTTGCAGGATTAAGTCCTATCAGTTCTCCTTAATTGTGACATTTGAGGCACTTTGCCAAACTCAAAATGGAGAGGTAGGCTGCACAGCAGACACTGACAGGTCACTTGGAGTTGACACACAAAGGGAGGAACAGGAACAGTTTTTTGAATGGGAGCAATGGTGATGGTGATATGAAAAACAAGGTGTAAATGTCATCTGTGGGACATGAACAAAACCACATCATGCTGCTTGCTAGCAAGGTCCCCATTCAAGGAAGCAAAGGTTTATGGGAAAGTCTCATTCTCTAACAATTCCAACCACACGCGTAGTGAAGATGATGATGGTGTGCCAAATTAAAAGCAACAGGGAATAAGCAAGTATACTGGTGATGTGAGAATGCTTGGTACTAACAACTTTGAGCTGCTGTTCCTATTACCTCAAACCAACAAGAGCAGGACTCTTCACCCTGACTAGCCAAACAGGGAAGAGGGATCCTTGTTCCCTTATACTTTTGTTTTGAGTTGCTTTTCAAACTTCTCCATTTCTTCTCTTTCCTGTTTTTGTATAACTTACTTTTGCATGTGCAATGGAAATGAAACTAACAAGGGTTACACTATCCTTACCTACAATAGTTTTTGCATTTACTGATCAAATTTACACTCAACTCAGACTTTGACCTGGAGTTTCCAATAGTGTCAAACTCACTTCAGGCTGTATTTTGTCATTAATCCCACCAGAAATGCTCAGGGATTAGTTTGGTGCTCTGCAGCATAGTATAGTAAATCCTAAAATAACATTATGATTTGGGAAATGAACTTCCTTTATTAAATACAGTAGGACAGTTCAATCAACATTAGAATGAAGGTCTTCATTGGTTTTTATGCTTAGCATAGAATAAAGCCTGTGAAAGGTTAGAAATTTTTGCAGAGCCCTTTTTCAGTTTGCTTAAAGAATTGTGGGATACCTAAAACCAGTCAATGAGGAGAATTCATCATGAAAGAAATAATGTCTTTAAAAACTAGTAAAAAGAAACACAGAAGACCATATCATTCCCAAGAAAGGAACTGAGATCTGCAGGGAGAGCCATGAAATAAGAGACACAAGATGGTTCCTTCTGAGCAGTCCATCAATAAGAACTTTTCAGAAACAATAAAGTAACACTGATTTTTTTAAAAAAACAAACTACATAATCATAAAGTATTATTTGCTCATCTAATCTTTTAAAATTAACTTTCTTCTCCAAACGCCTGTGGCTCATGGGGTGTGAATTTTTCTTTTATATTTATTTTACCTTATTACAGACAAAAACTTAGAATTGTGTAGCTACATTTCAGAATCAGATATGGTATAGTCTCAGTAAGCAAGTTTATTTGTAATTGCTATATGAGGAAAAAAATTATTTTTGGAAGGAGTGGCCTTATTTTTCCCTTTCACAGAGATGAAATCACAGATTTCACAGCAGTGACTTCTGATTTAGTAAATTCCATTGGTAGCTATGAGATGGAAATTAGGCTTATAAAACTTAAAAGGAATTGAAAAGTTGAACGTAAATGATGTAAACATAGAACATTATATTGGTATTACATTGGTAAGAGGTTTATATTACTGTGAAGTAGTGTCAGTAAGCTACAGTGAGATGAAACTGGTGTCATGGTTTAGAGAACCAAGAAACATGGATTAGCTACTAGTTTCAAGTGTATAGGCTAGATCCATAGTAGTCTGGCAAACCCCTCTCCAGTTACCTTCTATCATTTCTAACGGAAAGATGAACACAGAGGCATCCCGATTTTCCACTTTTACATGCTGGTGCTAGCTTAGTGCAAACCCAGGACATGTTGCACATCTTAGGATATATCTACAGAACTGATCATCGTTCAGTAAATGGCTAGGTATCTTAGCTTTAAGTAGAGCTAGTAGAAAATGTTTGCAAATGTGCTACACTTAGGGAGTTATCAGCAGATTACCTTTCCCTCATTTTTTTTGAAAAGCCTATTTTATGATTTAAATAAAATTGTGAGCTGAAAGCTCACAACATTGTTCTAAAAGATGATTTGATTCATAAGATCAGGCTTAAATAGACTAAATGTCCACATTCATATATTCATGGGAGCATCAAGGTGCTCTGGCTCTGGTACTGCAGAACATATTTCTGGCTTATTGTCTATGAACATGATTTTCCAGACATCGTGAAAAGTGATTTTCTTTGAAAACAGAAGGAGCTTATATTCTTAAGAGAAAAAATTTTTAAACCTTGATTGGAAATAAAGGCTTCAAAATGCCTAGCAATTATGTGCAAAATATTCAATAATGAAAAGCCTAAAACTAAGCACAAATTTTTGCTTATATATGCAAATCATGTGTGATAAGAGTCTTTGTATATGCTGTGGGAATACTGCCAATATGTTACGAGGTATTTATATCTTTCTGCATTGCACTATCTAGGCACAACTCAGGACAGCTTGTAGTTACTGAGCTTTTTGTTTATTAACACAGACTCGCATTAAAATTTTCCTATTCTCTGCAAAAATTGTTTGACCAAAGTGCTTCTTTTGAACACTTCTGAACACCACTGCTTGTACCGTCAGTCTGGAGTTAGAAAACAAATTAAGACTCAGCAACTGTGTCCTGCTGATTCAGCTCACTTGGTGTATATAGGTCCCTTTTAAGTATTCAGAAACCCAGGAGTGTCTGAAATTTTTATTTACGCCTCATAGCAGCATACAGTGCTCTAAAACCAGGAACCTGGGCCTCACCATTATGCTAGATGCTCTTGGTGAGGTGCAGAGACTACAAAACAGGGTCATATTATCTGATTTACTTTATTTTGAATGTCTGAAACAGTCAGAGAATCAGAAATTATTACTGAAGCCCAAAACCATGTACAAAACCAGAATGGTCATATCAGAAGGTTATACATCTCATAAAAAATCAAGTATTTCCATGTTTGGTTAGCAGACTGAAGGACGGTATTTAATTCTCACATAAAAGAGAAAGATGGACTGGCATTTTCCCTGGATATCTGTTATGTGAGATACTCCTATACCTCTCTCTCAGAAAAAAACACGGAAAGTTTGTCAGAAATAGAGAAAATATCCCCTCTTCACCTGTACAATATATTTGAAACTGGCTACACTTTCCAGGTACCCGAATACAGCTTGACAATTTAAGTATACAGAAAATATATTGGTTACTTTTATTCTCCTCAATTCTTTATGGGGATGATACAAACTTTCCTTAAGAGAATCAATTCTCTGCAAGAGAGACAGTCAGTAAATATGGAAAAGATATTTCCACACATTTAATTCCTTTCATAGAAATGCAGTCCTAGAAGGAAATCTAAAATGCAAATGTAAAAGATGGGCTGTCTGAAGACTATGAAGAATGGAAGGAAAAAAACTCCTTTATTTTGAACACATAATAAAATCCAGCCTGCTTCCTTAGGGTTGTATATGCTATAAATTCAAAATATACCAGAAACAATTGCTAGAAGGAAGAGGGAAAAGAAATTAAGAGGAAAGATTCAAATACTAGACAAACAATTTTAGTTCTGGCATTTCCTAGCCTTTTCATGCTTGCTTTTACAACCTAGAAAATATTTGTTTGTTTAAGTAGTTTTGTGAATTTATGAAAGTAGAAATTCCATTATGTGGCATCCTGCAACATCCTCCAGCTCATCAGCAAGGAAGACACCTTGAGATGCACCAATCAGATCTTGGCTGCCTAAGCTAATGTAGTAATTAATAGCAGTAATATGTACCAGCTTTGTGGGTAGACATGTAGTAGCAAGTCAGTCACTTTGTAAGTGGGTTCCCTAATATTTGCTAACAGCAGGGGATTGGCAAGGTTTGGGAATCTTGGTTCTGAGTGGATGTCCTTAAAACTGGACTCCACTGGCCTCCCCCTGGCTGGCTGCCTTCCTATCCACGGTGTTATAATGTAGTCTGACCTTTTCTGGTTACCAGGCTGTTCACCAGCTCTTGATATTCTCATTTAGCACCAACCACTCACCACCTCGATAAAGCAGAAGACCTGTTAAAGGAAATTCAGGCAGATCTGCCATTCACTGTAGACCAGGACTCAAGCAGTCGTCTCTCTGAAGAAGCACTGACTTGCTAGCAGTGGCAGATGTGCAGGGACAGAAAAAACTCAGCGAAGACAGAGTTTGGCTATTCTGGGTGCTTAGTAGAACCATATCACTTCTCAGCGTGCACATATCGACAGATTTCAATCCTCCAACTCTTAACTAAGTTTATTTAGATGTAAGAACACCACAAAACACATCAATTGTTGACAGATTTCCCTGATAAACTTCAAATCCCTTTTTTACATTAAAGACTAAAGCATTTCAAAGAAAACACCAAGAATTTCTTTGATACAAGGAAATAAAAGAGTTTTCCATGAAACATTAACTAGCTTCCCAGTATTTTTGATATAAAAGAATAGAAAGAATAGCTTTTACTAAACCTTCCTCAGCATTCAGTTTCAAGGATGAAATTGGTGGGGTGGGTAGTTGTGGCTCATTCATTAGTCACGTGGTCTAAATCTTACAGGATCACCCCCCCCCAACAAAAGCAGCTCTGTGTCCTGATCCCCCTTGGTCCTACACCCTCCCATTCACCAGAAGAGCACGTTGTGCCAGGAGCAGCAGGAATGGGAATCCATCAGACATGAAGGAGTAAGAAATGGCTCAGCCAGATGCATACCTGCTGGGGATGCCTCTCTGCCAGAAGTACTTTTATCCATATACATTCAGGACAGATGGTAGTTTTAAACATTGTGTGATGGGACATTATAATGAATTTATCTACAGAAATGATTAAATAATAATAAAAATTAACATAGCTATGAAGTAATTCTCTTACCTGCAAGGCATATGTATTAGACCCTCAGGCAGCCATAAAGTCATATTACTCTTTCCTTTATTCTAGATTTTCCCATACTTTTAATTCCTCAAATTTCTCATCATTCTAACGAAAAACCACACAGAAATTGATTTCAGAAGCTATATTCATAAACAATGCCTAAGTACAGCCTGTAGATATAACTCTGCAAGACTGAGTTGAATAATGATAATGTTTTTTTGTGAGTATAAACCTACTGCACTGTGAAACTGTGCTCATAGCATTGCAAACAAATTATCAAATGAAATTATCATTTGCTCTTGGTATGGCAACTAATTGTGTATTTCATTTTGGGATTTTTTTTTTTTCCTTTTCTTTCAGAACAACCATTTTTCTGACTTTCTGGACAAAAAAACTGGTTTTACAACAATCAGTATGCTGGCAGTCCCAATTTTGCAGGGTAAAGAGGTGCTTGCTGTTGTGATGGCACTCAACAAATTAAATGCCCCCGAGTTCTCAAAAGAGGATGAAGAGGTAATAACCTCAACTGTCATAAAACAGTATAGTTGTTAGTTTAACAAGTAGTTTCAGTGAATCTACCTTGATTTGATACTTTTGCCTTATTTTTGCTCTTTGTCATTTTTAGGTCTTTAAAAAATACTTAAATTTTATATCTTTGATCCTAAGAAATCATCATACAGCGTATCTCTACAATATTGAATCCAGAAGAAGTCAGGTATAGAATAATTTGTTAATGATAATACTTTGGTTTTGTGTGAAAACATTATTATTCCCACTATTTTATATTATTGCAAGCTTATTGAAGTAAGGATATCATCTCTTTAATTTTTTTATTTGATAACAGTAATGTACTTTATAATTTTATTCTGGAATGCCTAGGATTCATATGTTTATGTTTTCGTACTGTTGTGAACATTTACCCTCTTTCTCTTTTCTTGTAAATAGATGCTTTTGTGGTCTGCCAACAAAGTATTTGAAGAGCTAACAGATATAGAACGGCAGTTTCACAAAGCACTGTACACTATTCGCATGTATTTGAATTGTGAAAGATACTCTGTTGGTCTGCTGGACATGACAAAAGAGAAGGTAATGATCATTTTGCCTTCTTGCTAGAAATGTGCTACTCCTAACTTTAAGTTAATAAAATCCATCCTCCTAATTTATTTGCTCTGTGTATTTCTAGTGCGTGTCTCTCCAAGACACAAAGTCACTATGCTGGCTAACCCTTTGGGATAATTTATCTAAAATCTAACCACGTTGTAAAAAATGACATGTGAAATACAAGCATGGCAAAGAATACAACTACAACAAACATAAAGGCTAATTCTGAAATATATTTTCATATTAATAATTCCATGCCAGAAAGGGTACAGGAGAGAAGAGAAGGTCTGATTATTGCTTTATAAATACCTGCCTTCAAAAAGAACAATCAAGCTGTACAACCATCCAGAGATAAGTTTCAGATTAGCCTGCAATTTACTGGCAAACGTTCCTTGACTGGAATGTATTTAACAATGTTTTCTTAATATTGTCTGAAATGTGACCATAGTATAGCTATGGAGAAGGAAAAATAAAATTGCTATCCACAGATGTCATGTTATCTATGAACACAGAAATGTCTTTTTTTTTACCTTTTCCTAAACCCTGTGTATCATCTTCTCAGGAATTCTATGACGAGTGGCCAATCCGGCTGGGGGAGGCAGAGCCTTACAAAGGCCCCAAGACACCAGATGGACGAGTGAGGACATTAATTTTTCTTTTTATGTATTTTAATTTTGACACTGAGGTTGTACCAGTCACCTACATGTTTTTCTCTTTTTATTTAGGAAGTCAACTTTTATAAGATTATTGACTATATTTTACATGGAAAAGAAGAAATCAAAGTAATTCCGTGAGTATTCACTGGCAGCCTGCAAATGTGTAGTAATTAGATATATTGCTGGGATAGAACACTAACATGTCTGTATCGCAGAAATAATTTAATTTTCTTCTATCTCTAAAGGTCTCCTCCAGCAGATCACTGGTGTCTTATCAGTGGATTGCCAACATATGTTGCTGAAAATGGCTTTGTAAGTTCATAGCAAAAGCAAAACCTAAGTTTTACTTCATGCAGTTCATACATGCATTCTTCTGACTGAACAACCACCCCCCCAGCCCCAGACCTCCCCATGGCCAAAAACCTATTAAAAAACGCCATGCTCTTCCAGTGTCATTGGTTCCCAGTGAAATTATGTGCATCAGTAGTCTGGATGGAGACAAGCTCTCAGCACAAATGGCCAAAATAGGAAAATTTTCCTCTGATTGTGGTGACATTGGAGGAATAATATCTGCATCTGATGTCACTTTTCCAGGTGTGCTAAGTCTCACACCAAAATGTCAAAGTAAGAAAATAATCATAAACAGAGTTTGAAAATTTTCTTTTTTTCCTATTTCTTCTTGTGTAGAAAATACATGTAATTCAAAATCGTGACATGACAGTTATGTGGCACTTTTAAAAGTAGTAAGGATAGAGCCCTTTGTACTCAGTTATTTTTCTATAAACGCCCATGCCATTTTAAACTGGAAGCGATTTGCTTAACCATTCATTATGCCTATGCACTGTGAGACATCATACATGAGGGACTTTGCTACAAGCACTCAAAAATTATGTCTGTTAGAATATTAGAATAACATGTAATGTAATAGGAGCAGGTTTAATTTCTCTAACTAGCTAGGGTGTCATTAGCTTAGAAAATAAACATGCCTTTTTAAAATATCAGGCCATCTTAGTGTGCATTATGATCCATTTGAACAATCTCTCCTTTTCTTTGTGTTGCAGATTTGTAACATGATGAATGCACCAGCAGATGAGTATTTCTCATTTCAGGTAATTCCAGTAATGTTAATAATTATAGATATTGCAGAAAATATGCTAATTTTCCCCCCAATTAGCTATACAGATGATTACATAAATAATTTCCCCTTTTTCTGTGATGCACAGGTCTTAGTGTAACATTGCCTATAACAACTGCTGTATTACTACTTTCAAAGAAATATACATTTCCTGTTCTTTGGCTTCCTTACAGAAAGGACCAGTGGATGAGACTGGATGGGTTATCAAAAATGTCCTGTCATTGCCTATTGTCAACAAAAAAGAAGAAATTGTGGGAGTTGCAACATTTTACAATAGGAAAGATGGAAAACCTTTTGACGAGTATGATGAACAGATTATTGAAGTAAGCTTAATACAATTAGAGGCTTGAAGGAGCCATACGGTCTTAATAAAAATATTATTGTAAAAATTAATTTTAAAATGTCTAAAGATTTTCAAGTAGGCTATATTAACCTCTAACCAAATGTCCACCTTCACTATAAAGTTAAGAATCAGAAATTTTATTTCCCTTTAAAATCTGAAAATTTATGCGTGATCATTTACATTCTAATAATGAACAAAAGTCATATAATTTTAGTTTTAATCATTTGACTTTTTAGTGCTGGTCAGTATCTCCTAATTAGCAGTGGGTAAGCAGGCATGGTGTGCTGCTTGCCAATGTATATTGTGCCTGTGATCATGGGAGTTCCCAGAGCGTTCTTGATCACATGCACTTGGGCAAGACAAGACAGTACACACTGCATCCAAATCCACTCAGCTAACTTAAGCTTTATAAGCCTCAAAGTCCTGTATACAAAATAGGAATGTGGCCCCTGAATTACTAAGTTGAGAAAACAACGTCATTAAAAGCTGTGATGTGCTAAGAGAACCTGTTGATGTAAAGTAAAGGCCTCTAACAAGTACAGTTACACTTTGCTCTTCAAAGGGCACTACCAGAAACCAGAGTTTATGAAAAGTAAGTTCAAATTGTCAGTTTAATTTTATGGTGATGGTGTCATCTCTGCTTTGCTTGGCTTTGTTCCAGACTCTCACACAGTTCCTGGGGTGGTCTGTTTTAAATACTGACACTTATGACAAAATGAACAAGCTTGAAAACAGGAAAGACATTGCTCAGGAAATGCTTATGTACCAGACAAAGGCCACCCCTTCTGAAGTTGAATCCATACTGGTAAGTTTCTGTTCACAGTCACAAAAATAAAGTAGGAAATTAGCTACACAAATACTGAATTTCTTACTCATTTTCATTTCTAGAAGTACAAGGAGAAATTAAATGTAAATAGTATAGAAGAATGTGATCAAAAGGATCTTCTCAGGATTTTGGTAAGTTGTTAAACTGAAAATTCTGGTGGCATGTTTGTATCAGTTAGTAATGTGTCCTCATTACAGAAAAAGTACTGTATACCCAAATCCTGATTAATACAAGTG
>JAVJGJ010000062.1:27193074-27218612 GCA_035590215.1 Microhierax caerulescens
TTTAGCTATCAGTTCCATAAGCTAGATGGAGTTCATTTAACCATCTTCAACCTCTTTGATTCTTCTATGTGCAGACCACACTGTTACCTACAGGGAAACATTCTGTCCAAAATTTGTGTCAACAGACTTGGATAGTCAGAGTTACAAAGCTAGTTTCAGACTGACTTTCCTGCATTTCCTTAGGTAAAGAAGTTCAAAGACAGTGATCAGTGACTTCACAGTGGCAAACCACATTTGACCTAATTGGTTAAAACTCTGCTCTTATTAAAACAAAACCGAGTCATTTCTTTTCCAGACTGTGCAGTCCTCTGGTTGCCTTGGTATTTCAATCTAGAAAGCGAATGCCTTTATGGAGGAAAACTCCTGCTTCTGCCCGCCAAGTGCACTTCATTTTTTCTTGTGGAGCAGTTCTGGAGCACATGCACTGGCTTACTTTATCTGAAACAAAACTCAAAGACATGCTCCAGAAAAACACTGAATGAACTCTCACTGTCAATGGATCAAAACAGAGCTAGGCTGAAGAAAAAAGGTCAAATACAAACAAATCTATTGACCTCCAGCACCAACTACTTCACGTACTTCCTCCTATTACACCACATTTGCTAATGTAGACATAGCCATAGAGAAAAGATTTAATTCAGCTATTTGTAGTTACATACATGTGCATGCTGGAATGCAATGGTGTTAAGGTTTTACTGGCTCCCACAAAACAGGTGCTCACACAGCTTACAAGTGGTGAAACAAAACAAAACAAAAAAATCAACAGACTGTGTGCAGCTTCACATACCTTTTAAAGTAAATTTAATTTGCCTGCATGAAGAATTGCAAAAATTAGTAGATAAACATTACAAAATCTCTCTGCTGGTAAAGCAATAAGTTATTATTATGGTACAGGCTCTAAATGTAAAAAAATAATACTGGTATGAATTTTTAAATCTCCAAAAAGCAATTAAAATTAGTTCTATCAACATTGTGGAGTCACAAATTCAAAGGTCTCATATCTTCTGCACTGCCAAGGCTACATGCAAATGCTTTATCCTATTATAAGACCTGGAATCCCAGATAGCTAATGGGATAAAGCAGGTGTTTCTACATCTGATGATTCATAAAGTAACAGGTCTTAAAACACCACTGCTCCAAGTTTCCTTGTCCTTGACCTCAGATTAGAGTAGATAGAAAGGAAAATCCCAGGGATAAATAAATACCTTTGCATGGATATTCAACCTTATTTGTTGAAATACACGCATACATTTAGACATTCTTTTTCCTTATCTGTAAAATGGAGAAAAATGTATAGGCTAATATGGAGGATGGGAGTCATTGTGATCATGTAATCTATTTTTTGTGTTGCATCAGACTTCCCTGAATTAATTCTTGTTTGGATTGGGATGCGTTCTTTAAAATATAATACTGCTGTCCCTAGATATATTTGGGATATACAGATGAACAGTGTTACACAACAGTTCACTAGTACTGCTAGTGAATTCCAACTGCTATTACCAGTCAGTCTATTCAATGTAAATCTATATAATGTGCACAAAATAGGCTATTTAAATGTAATACAAAGCTTCTTAACTTCTGTATCCTCTGCATTTTACAATTTAGTACGTGTTTTATAGAGGTTCTTCAGTAAAAGGCAGAGCTGGCCTAAGCTCTGTATCTGCCCTTTAGAGAGAGGAAAATTCCTGAATGGTCTTCTGATTAAATTTAGTACATGTGGAAAAGACTATGCGCTTACACAGTCCACTAATTCTGGAATGATCCCTCATCTTCATCAGGACTGTTCAGAACAGACTGTTGTAAACTACAAAAAGACAATTACTAGGACAGAATCACCACTAACTACAGCCCTAGAAAGTAAATGACTCTTAAGAAATTTAAAGCAAGCCATAATAACCATGAATACTATATGTACATGTAAGCATTGTTTTTACTTTATGGATATACTGAGATCATTCAAGAGCCAAGCAGTCAGGAATCTACAGCAGACAAATGAGAACACAAATAAGATTTGTGAATTTTTACATCTGATCTTGTAGGATTATCCAGTCCACTTTCCATATGCCAAATCATCCTTATATTAAGTGTATATAGGCTATCACAAACAAAGACAGACTGTCACAGGACACAAGGTAAGACAGACTAATTTTGAGAGTTGGCTGTGGAGCAGCAACAAACCACCAACACTCCAAAGGGAAAAAACGTACAGGAATCTTTACTTGCCTACAGTTTCTTTAGGACAAGACAAGGCTCTGGGTAGGTAGGCATGCAAGCAAGCCTTCTGTTATTGACTGTTGTCATACTTCCTTTCCATAAAAGGAAAAAAATGTTTTGTTCTAGACAGGTTGGTTTTGGTCACTATATTAATCACTATTCATAAGATCCAAAAAGAAGGAACACTTTAGAATAATTCTGGTTGTGAAAAAGATGAACTCAGCCTTGGGACCAGGCTAAAAGGAGAATCAGAGGATCTTATACCAAGAAGGAGAAATTCCAAGGCCTGAGATTTCTGAACTAAGAAAACGTTGAGATGGTCACAATAGACTGTATTCAGAAGAGGAAGAAACACTGTCTGGCCAAGACTTTACCTATCCTCTTTGAGAAGAACGCCAGCAGTATCACAACTGTGTTTCATAACTTAATACTCAATAGTTTGTACTGAAACCTGAGGCCTTCAAAGACATAGTAGGCATACTATATTTTGAATGTATTTGGCAATGCTTCTACTGAAGTCAGAGAAGAAAATAAGGAAGTTTTCCCAACTTTGTTCTTGCCAGAAAACCCCTTATGTTGACTTTTCCTAACAGAAAGAAGAATTACCTGATCCAAAAGATTTAGAACTGTATGAATTCCGCTTCAGTGACTTTCCCGTTACAGAGCACGGCCTGATAACTTGTGGAATACGACTGTTCTTCGAGATAAATGTTGTTGAAAAGTTCAAAGTCCCAGCTGAGGTCTGATTTATTTTGTTTTGTTTATATTTATTTTAAGATAGAAGAAAAATAGCTGACTATAGGTACTTTTAATACAGAAGTAGGCAGTACTATTAGTGGTACAGATAACGATCTTCCATTCTTAATTAAACATTTGCATATTTGTCATAAAGACTTAAAAATAATCCTGAAATTGTGTGAGCTATGGAAGGAATTATATCAACATGCATTTACATAAGAAGAATTTGCTGTTTCCATATTTAATTCAATGAAAAACAATTATTTTCATAGGACTTGCACATTAGCACAGTAATTTCATAGTATACTTCAGTAATTTTATAGGAATTCCATCATCTTGTTTCAATTAACAGCACAGTCTTAAACACTTTTGTTCATAATAGGTCCTTACAAGATGGATGTACACAGTCAGGAAGGGTTATCGAGATATCACTTACCATAACTGGCGACATGGATTCAATGTGGGACAAACAATGTTTACTCTACTGATGGTAAGGTTTCTAATATTAACCTTACATTCATTATTTAGTTTTCCTTTCAATTCCAGCTGGAAGGTACACACTCAGAACTGTGTTTTCTTTTACAGACAGGCAAAATAAAGAAATACTATACTGATCTAGAAGCCTTTGCTATGGTTGCTGCTGCTTTCTGCCATGACATTGATCACAGAGGGACCAACAATTTGTATCAAATGAAGTAAGTATAAATGCTCAAATATATGGAAATGTAGTATTTTTAATGGCAAAAGAAAAAAAAATGTCAAAACTTGCAAAAACATGAAGTATCTATTCCATATTCACCTGACATGAATAAACATTTATGCTACAGAAGATTTTTGCCTCAGAGCATTTGTCATGGCAGCTGAAACACAAAGGCAAAATGCAAAAGCAGAATCTTAGAAGGATCTCCTGGAGCTACAGTTCGTTTTTAAGACAGACTAAGCTCTGGCAATATTTGGACTGTAGCAGAGCCTCAGGCACATGAGGCCACAAAGAAATGAGAAAAGTAAATTAAAATCCCTGACTGGATTACTTTTTTTCAAGACAGGGCATAAGCACTTTTCTGGAGAGGGATTCAGGATGTGGCACAGACAAGGGCTAGTTTAGAGGGAGACAGGATTTAAAATGCATTCTTTTTCTGTTTTCTACCATCTGATCTGAGTAGCTCAGTTGTGTCCCCTACCCGACTCAGTTTACTGAGTGACGTAGGTCCTTTCCTGAGGTGTAATCTCACGTTATACAGGATTCTGAGCTAAAGAGCTTGAGTCCTGCCACTGGCTCCACATGCCAGTAAGTTACACATCATGAGGTTAAGCCCTGCAATTCATATTGTTCTGAGAAAACATTCTAAAGGATTTGTGGTTTTCGCTTGTTATGAAAACATATTAATTAGTAGATGCTTGTTATAAAACAGTTTTGATTTTTTTTTAAAAAAACTTTTTATTACAACATTGCATACCATGTTGAGACCCACTCTTCTCCTGAAGAGTGAACTATCTAACATTTAGTCTTTTAAGTGATCTGTTACGGCTTGTTCCTATGTGCTAGCAGGAGAACACAGGTTTCTCAGAATGTCACATGTACCAGATTATAACCATAATTTTCTGAGTACAGTTTCCCACCAACTGTATCTCCAGTATGATTCATCCTCCTCCTCTGACCCTGGATACACTCATCCTGGGAGAGGTGTTTCAGTCTGCATGCTAGAGCAGTGATGTGAGGGGATTTTCTGATTATTCTCAGGGATTCTCCACATGACGTAGGAGAGCATGACAGACATGGATTCTTATTCAGTGGACTGCCTCTCATCCAAATAACTTTAAGGGGGGGTGTTAAATCCTCCTACTGTGGTCTTCCCTAGCTGAAAGCCCTCTATGTGAGGTCATATGCAGTAAAGCTATTTATAAAGGTTATCAGGCTTTACCATGACAGTCCTAATCACAAGTCAGGAAATACCAGTAGCATGTGGCAATCTGCCTCGGGTTATCTAAGGAACGGAGTTATTAGCCGAGGGAAGAAAGGAGGAAAATACACTTCCAAATGTGCAGAACCACCTGGAGCCTATGTAGATAGGACACTTCTCCACTTGTTTCGCTACCAAAGTCTGACACAGAATTTCCTCTGGTTGATGCTTAGCTCAGAGTCAGAGGGATGCTTTATGCTCTGTGATAAGCATGAACACACCTGAGCTGTCAGGACTTGCACAGTCCAAAACCTGATGATTTTGAGGGAGGGAAGGAGCCCAAGGGCATTAGAGGAATTAAACTCTAACTTACAGTAAGTTAGAATCACAAGGGACATGGCCCACAGGCATTACAGACAGACAAGTTCAAAAACCATGTCACTGAATAAATACTAAAAGATAGATAAAAGATACTTTTAAGGTACACAGAAAGTGGGTAGATTGAGATCACCAGCAAAACTGAACATGCAAGACAAAACAGAGGCCTATTTTAAAAAAGTTTTTTAGTTTTGAGGTATCTATGCTGTTGACTTTAGTGGCCACTGAACACCCAGTGCTCTCCAATTTCCATCATTACTCAGTCACAAGAGTGAAGGCAAGCAAGTATTTTCACTTGCTCTGCATCATCCCAAGTTAAGATATATAGATTAAACTAGTGAACATGCAGATCTGAAGCATTTTAATACTAAAATTCTGAATCCTGAATCAAAAATATTGCCTCCAAAATACTATAAATAAATTCTTTTTCAACAGGTCAGCTGCTCCGCTGGCAAAACTTCATGGCTCTTCCATTTTAGAAAGGCATCACCTAGAGTACAGCAAAACCCTACTGCAAGATGAGGTATGTCTGCCTGAACCTTCTGCTCACATTACTCAACATTTAAGATCCAATTAAGCTACGATGTTCCAAATTGCACTGTGTCTCATTCATTCCTCTAGGCTCAGATTCAGAAATTATGCTAAAATTAGGAAGTTTTAAGCTAAATTCTTATGCATTGCCCCCTTTTAGAGAAATATCAGGAATTATGCCAGAAATAGACTCAAGATCAAAAAGCTGTTCCTCTGGGCGTCACTCACATTCCTTAGTTTTTTTTTTTTTAAAACTTGCACAAAACAGATGATGCTGAAACCAAAGCAGAAAATACAATACATACATAGAAAATATTGTAATTAAACTGCTGCCCCTGGTTCCTGAGGCCCAAATTCAGCTGCTGGCGCTGGCAGCTAAGGAACAACAGGATGGAGCTGCTTATGGAGGGCCTGCTCACCCCCAGGCCGGATCCCATACGCACACCTTACCTTGCTAAGACAGAGAAGTCAGTATCAAGAGGCTCTGCTGCAGCTCGTTACTGATTTTCCCTGAATTAGGCAGCCACCCTTTCCCAGCAGCCATGGAGGTGAGGTTCCCCACCACCGTCCCCTCAGGCTACACAAGATGGCAGCAGTGTGGCCTGCCAGGGCCCTCTGCCCCACAGAGCCCTGCTCCTCCAGTAGGGATCGGCTGCCCTTCCCTCTGTGGCACCTGGCTACAAGGGAAGAGGCTATTTACAGCTCTTTACTATGCATTTTCCAGGGAAATAACAGAGATTCACCAGGCAAGGCTTGAAGACATGCCCCCGCCATCCCACCTGTTCACAGCAGCGTGGCATGCTCCCACTTCCACCCTCATTTTTCCATTTTTGATCCCTATGGTGCTGCTATTTCCTGATGCCGTGAGGCCACAGAATAAATCCTTACACTAACCAGTAGCACAATGATCACAAAAAAACCCCCAGAAGATTTATGATTAAAAAAATAAAGCCCACAAGAAAATACCTTTCCCTTATTGACGGAGATGTACTTTTTCAAATGTGCAATGCTGGGCACTAAGTGCTGCCCCTGGCTGGTGCAGCGGCCAGGCCCTCCGGCAGCTCTCAGCAGTGGCATGGCTGCACTCCGCGCTCCCACAAGTATTGGGAAGGAAAGTAGTAAAACCAGAACACTTACAAAAATGCTGCCTGTGACGCTTTCATTCCCTTTTGCCTGAGGAAAAGGACATTACACTTACTGTGGTAGGCCCCCAATACCACTGCAGGACATCGTGCTGACTGGGGTCAACAAGAGGAAAAGGTCTCTACTGTAAAGCTTTAAAAAGTAGAGGAAAACTAGGTTTATGGAATGTGAACTGCAACAAAATTATGAAGAAATACCTTTTCTTTGCTATTTACGTGGAATACAGGTGGTTTTCTTTGGTTTTAATTTAGATATGGCAATAGCAGGGCTCACAGCTGCGTGAGTGTCTGTGGGTGTCGATATTTGTGCGGCCCCTGGGCATGTATAGTACAAACCAAAGACAGTGTTAGAAAAGCAACTGAATTCGCAAACTTTCTATCTTGCAGAGTTTAAACATCTTCCAGAACCTAAATAAGCGGCAGTTTGAAACTGTTCTACACTTATTTGAAGTTGCAATAATAGCAACTGACCTGGCTTTGTATTTCAAGTAAGTATTACATTCTGTGTAACTTCCTACTGAAAAAAATGTCTACATTCTATAGAATTTTAACTGTAGTTTGTAGCTATTTATATGCAGAGCACAGAGCTGTATTTAAAATTGTTATGAAATCTAATTCATGTAAAAACCCAAGACGTTCTTAGATTCATTATAAGCTTTCAAATTAGAGAACAAATCTATAAGCAAACACTATATTTCAGAAGTGTGGATTCTATAGCCTAATTGTAAGGTGTTGTGTGTGTGTGATTTAGCATACCATACTACAATTACTCATACTAAGCAAGAGCATGCTTATGACATGGAAATTAAAATCCTGGTTTAAAAACAAAACTGCAGACAACAACTGATCCCAGGGCTAAACATGCCAAAGACTCCAAATATCAAATCATCCATCCTGTTCTTAAGTTACTGACTTAATGTGCTTTTATAATGGGTTTTTTCCTTAAAGATACATGGAGCCTTTGTTTCGCTCCAGATGTCTTACAACTGAGACAATTTAAAGCGAGAAGATAGGAAACAATTCAGTAAACTGTTCAACAGCAGTTATTAAATTTTAATTAACAGTAATTCCATTATTTCATTCATCCTAAATGCAAATCAGAGTATTTATTAAGCAATTGCAAGACACGTTTATATTTTTGCAATTTCTCCTCAGTCAGGTCTCAGTGCTTCTTTTGATTTTTTAGGGGAGGGATTAGAAGAACATTTATAAGTATTTGCTTTGCTTTTCCCAATTCCTTATGTTACAGGAAGTGACAAACATGTAATATTAAAGAAATAAGAATGACACCCCAGACAGTTTAACACAAATTGTTAGGAAACCCATTATTTGTTTCTTTGTCAGGAATTCTGGCATAATACTTCACGTCAGTGGTATTTAGCAAAATCTAAACATGCTAGGGTACCTGAACATTTTGAAGGTGTCACTTTGAAACTGCCATGTCTATGATGCTACTTTGGAAAAGCATAAATATCAGAAATACAGTTTTGTATTTCACTTTGTTCACTAATACAGAGTTTATTGGTATGTTTCAACAGGAAAAGAACTATGTTTCAAAAGATTGTGGATGCAATTGAAAAAATGGAATCAGAAGAGGAGGCAATTAAATATATATCTATTGACCCAACCAAAAAAGAAGTCATCATGTAAGTGGTTAATATTTTACTCTTTATTCAGTAAGTTATCTAGGACCAGATTTTGAAAGAATTTGGGCACCTAAACATGTAAATTAAGACTTGGTGTTATTGTCCAATTATGAGCATAACCATTATTTTAAATTAGAAATAGGTGTCTACAATCTTCTCAAAATGTGCAAAATCTACATCTGTCTGTATCTTAGGTATCTAAATTACTTTAAAATCTAGATTTTTTTTTTTCTCTATCTCTTCCTAACTATACTCCTGTTCTGTGTTTTCAAAGGGCTATGATGATGACCGGATGTGACCTGTCTGCAATAACCAAGCCTTGGGAAGTGCAAAGTAAGGTAGGTACTTTTTGCACAGATAATACTACATTTACTATCTGTTTGCTGCCTATTTGGTGCATGATCAGCTTTAAAAAAACTACTTGGTCATCAGTTGATAGGTATTTAACTACTTGCACCTGTGTTTCTAGAAAACCACCTCTGTTTTTCTGTCACCGTAAGGGGTTCCATGATGCCTCTCCCCAACCATGCTACAGTTGTTCCACACTTCTCTACTTGTCCTTCAGCTAAAACTGGCATTCCTGATTCTGCCAGCTGTCCTAGCTACCCTTAAATATCACTCAGATATTTTTGTGCTACCCAACTTTTGCTATTTTTCAGCTGTTTTTAAAGTACAGATTTAACAACACTGTAATTTGAATTGTGTCCATTCTATTCTGTAGATCCTGGTGCCATTGCAAAGTAGCTTAAACATGCTAAAAATAAATTCTGTAATACAGTGTGATACTGTTTTCTACGTAAGCATTTCAAGTGCTCCAGTACTTATTGATCATCATGCTGAAGCTCGTTGCTTAGCTTTACAGGAATAGGTTTTAACAATGCATAATCAAAATACAACTACAAGACACTTGTGGAGCGTTCCAAGTAATACGCATTACAGTCACTAGAAGATTGTTATGTTGCTAATATTGTCTTGTTCCTGTTGGCTATAATCTATCATTTACTCAGCATGCACCAGAATATTGGTAGAGCTATTTTGCTGGAAAAAGTCTTAAGTACACCAGAGAGCATCTAATTTTTGAAAGAAGTGCTTGACTACCTCTACAGGGATTATAGAGTGGAATTCTATTGTGTTTGACCAAAACTCTATTTCTGGAGAAGTTTTTAAACTAGTCAGAGATAATGCAGCTAACAAGAAATAAGTCCTGTCTTTGTGGAAGGGAAGTTAGTAGTAATATTGAAGTGTTTAACAGTAATATGCCAGTTCTCGGTTAGTCAACATTTTAACATTTTCTTGAAAGCCTTGTTCTTTATTTATTTAAATTTACTGCTTTCTGCTGACACTTCCACTGAATTGTGATCACTCAGGTTGCCCTCATGGTCGCAAATGAATTCTGGGAGCAAGGTGACCTGGAACGAACTGTGCTACAGCAACAACCAATTGTAAGTACTAAATAATTTAACTGTGTTAAGCAGCATTAACTGTTATTAAAACATTGAATAGATAATGGTTCATGATACTTGCTAGATCATTATACCAAAAAGCATGATATCTACATAATTTAAATTACTGCTATTCTATTCTAGCCTATGATGGACAGAAACAAAGGAGATGAACTACCTAAGCTCCAAGTTGGTTTCATAGATTTTGTGTGTACATTTGTGTACAAGGTAAGAATAATTTTTATTGTTTTCCTGCTGCAGCAGTTCTGATGGCACAATTAGTGACAAACTCTTGCAGTTAAAAAATTCTAGATAGGAGCAGGACTCCTGGTCACAGGGTAAACAATCGCCACAGTTTCTCAATCTGTTGTTACACAGAATTGCTCACACAAAATAAATTCAAGAGATGTGAAGCAAATTCATAAAAAGTGATGATCTCAGTGAAACTTGAGGGCACTGAGGTTTTGTAACTACCTTAAAAGACTGAGTTAGAAAGCCCAGCCTGATTCTTCACAGTCCCATTTAATTTAAGTATACAACATGTAGACAGCTACAGAAAGCAGTTAATAGCACAGCAAAGGGAATAGGAAACTTCAAATATTATGGAAATATAGATATTTGTATCTTCTGTAAGGCATTGAAATGCCAACATTATTAATCCCTGCCTAGCTTTTAACATTATCCCAAAATGTCATGCAGAAAAGTAACATCTTCAGATACATCCTCATCTGCCTGGAACATACTATAGGGTATTAGACTTTATTATATCCTGATACTGATAATCATATGATAAATACCATGTATCGTAGTAATAGTTGTATGATATGAACCAGACTATCAAATGTGGGAATTGGGAAGATACTGAAATGTGCAGTATACAATCCAGACTTTTTCTAACTCACTATGTGCACAAAAGGGCATTATCATCACAATATGGTATTACCAGTAATATCCCACCACTGCATGGCCAAGAACATGCTTTCAAAATGTGCACCAGCAGGTACTTACACTATTTCTTTGAAATTTTTTTGTTTTCTACAGAAAGCCCACTACCAGAGATGGAACAAGTGCTTGAAATCAATGTGAAATCAAATAAAAATAATTCATCTAGCATGCATACTGATTTCATTTAATAGAAAAATGAAAGTTAATGTTTTCTCTGCAAAGCAACAGTATTTCCACAAAATCAGATTTTACAAATCATTGTTTATAAATTTCTAATTTACTAATTTAATTGTTTGTATAGGAATTCTCGAGGTTTCACAAGGAAATTACACCTATGTTTGATGGTCTTCAAAACAACAGGGTGGAATGGAAAACACGAGCTGATGAATATGAAGAGAAGATGAAAGTTATTGAGGAACAAAAGAAAAAGGAAGAAGAAGCAGCTGCCAAAAAAGGTTAAGTAACTTCTAAGGTTTTCATTTATATGTATTTGTAAGGCAGTCAAGATATTCTCTCTCAAATTCACACATGCAGTGTACTTGTGTGCACTTTATTATAAACTTCATACTAATGAGTGAGTATACCAACGAATATGAGTTCTGAATTAGCTTTATCTTTAATTGGAAGAGGAGCAACCCTCTAAAGATTACACAAATCCAGTATACTGACTTCATTATCTAAACTGCAGAATTATAGAAAATGTGACCATCACAAAAGTGAAGGGAATGTAAAACTTCTTTTGTCTTAAGACTTGAAACTGAGTGTAATTAAATTTATCTGTGAATGCTGCAATCACCTGAAATACTAGAGATGTATCAAAATTCTGTGTAGCATCAGCCCCAAATGTATTCAGTGCTTTGTTTAAGTTTAAAATGAAAAGCATAAGGAAAAGAGATGGGAATGGATAATGTGCATTTGGAACACAAAGAAGCAGTGCAAATCCTCACTTCTCTTCCAAGTTTAAGATAAAGCTTTTGATTCTAGTTCCCTACCATTAGTTTCTTGGCTGAAATATACTCTCTTGTATTACAAATTTGACACTAATCTTCCTAAGACAGCCCAAGTCCTAAAATTCTAAGTATGGTTCTGCATATGATAACCTAGAAAAGAATCTGCTTTTATACAATCTGAGAACCTATCACTCAAGTGTAAGAGTGAAATAAGCCAGTTACTTTTATTCCATATTGCAAGTGGAACAGCAGGTCAACAGCTCTGCCAGTCAGCTGAGATGACTGAAAAGGTTCAGAGATTAAAACAAAATCATGTGGCTGATTGCTACAGAACGATTTATTATCAGATAGTTTGGAGATAAAAAGTTAGTTTAAGTGTGTGTTTCACATCTTTAAAAGATAGAACAGTACTGAATAATTTGTTAATCTGTGTCTATGCCAAATAGGTGAGTATTCTTCACATTTCACACAAGAGAGGCTACTCAAGGCCACCATCAAGTTAATGTTCATGTGAAGTGGCACTAGAGTAAATGATACTAAGCTTAAAAAAAAAAAAGTTGTGAAGTGGTTAAAAAAATACCATTAAGTTACATGACTTAAAGCAGATTTTTGAAAGACATATTTAATAAAATGAGTCAAGTATTATTATTGTAATAAAATTACAGGAAGTATTTTGGCCTGCTCACATTGTGATACCATTTACACACACTTTCAAAGAAATCATGCTCACCCCATTGTCTCCCAAATTTTTTAAAGACACTGTTTTTACAATTAATCATATAATCTTATTTATTAAAGATTAATTTATTTCTGAGAACTAGCTGGTTGTGAGCATGAACAAGGTACTCTTTCCTTACACTGGAATGTAAGCATCTGAACTTCTCAGAAATACCAGCAAAACAAACCAAAACAACTGGGGACCAACGCACAGACCTCCTTATATATTTTGCTTTCTTGAGGGAGAGTTTAGTTACTCAAGTCAGATCCTATGCCCTTAAGCATAAGGTTCTTAAATAAAAATTAAATTATACATTTAGGAAAAGTCAGGTATTTCTACTCCCACTTGAAGTTAGGACCAATTGACATAATTGGTATTTTGGAATCACTTAGTCACTGACTTAAGGAAAGGAGTATTTTCCCACAAGGAACCTTAAACAGGCAAGCAAGGACAGACTGATTTGAAGGAGCTAAGGATCCAACCTTTGCATATCATAATCGGTATCACAAAATGTAAGGGAAATACTTTGCATCTTTTAAAACATGCGCTGGAATGAGGCCATGCACATTTGCGAAGAACAAATCTGATACTGTCAAATCAAGGTCATGTAAACGTATGGGTTTGTTAAGTCAGTTCATACAAGCAATAATTTGATACATGATGAACAACAGGGGTTTCTCTAGATCTCAGTGATCTGACTATTCTTAGCCATTCAGTAGACAGAAAATAAAATAAAATAATAAAAAAACATATTTGCTGAACCACTACAGTGGAAAGTTCAGAACAGAAACTAAACCAGAATACAGTATTCAACTAAGAAAATAAAATACATAGTTAGTACATAGTGTTGATTATATCCACAAATTACAGAGGGTAGGACACTGATTATGTGACATGTTTCAATGCAGGTGGAAAGGGTCGAAAATGACCTAGTAACATGGTGATCCACAGCTTTCAAATGTAAGTTTTAATTCTAATATTAGTATCTTACCTTAAATGAACCTGGAAACGCAATTTATTACAATGAAAGAATCTTAACTATGACCAATGAGCGTCTGTGGAATCATTTGAGAGAGACAGTAACAGCATCAGTAGCTGTAAGATTACAAACATAAAAAGCGTGTCTCTCTTTTAATTGGTCATTACAAAGGGATTCATGTAGGGTTGGATAAACGTTTATACACTTAGGTCAAATTAAAGTTTTTGTATCATCTGCTTCAAAAATAGATTCACAGATTATATATGTAAGATAGAAGAGTTTATTTCTTTTGCATGCCTTGCATACCTCAGTTTCGTATGTGTGGGACAGAGTTATACATATATTTAACTACTGAAACTTTCCAATAAGAGTGGTTCAGTGTGTGTTTGGTCCTTTGAGAAATGTTGGTATCAACTGCTACAGTATATATACATATGAATATATAACATGTGTTACTGTTTCATATTCCATTTTCTCAGACAAGTAATGAAAACACATCCGATTTTCAGAAGGTCAAACACACATAACATGCATATGACAGATGCAACGCCATTTAAACAAGAAATTAAAGCTGCTAAAATTAACAAAAAACACTCACTTTACTTCCCTTTTCTGTTTTTTAGCTGAAGATGCAGCTGGAGGTGGTGGTGGTGGTGGTGGAAGTGGAGAGGATGGAAAATCCAAAACATGTATAATTTTGTAATTCTTTGTCTCAGACTGATTCTGCTACAGAAAAGACATCTAGAAAGAACTTCAATGAGCCCCAGTGGATTTCTGCTTTGCATAGAATAGTATAGATTGATCTCTTAACAATCCTTGTAAACTCTTGCCATTTGGTGAAAATAATTTTTATTGGAGTAAACAGTTACAATTAAAAACTGGAAAATTTAAAGAAAAAATAATGGTGCAAAATGAGTTAAATGCGCTATAGTTATTTTTTCATGTCACTCAATTTATATACAAGTATTTTTATTAAAATATGTAACTTCTGCACACTGTTCAGGAAAAATATAAATAATTTTGACAGTTCGTATGTGAAATACTGAATGAAAACTAACATGTACAATGCAAAAAAATTGCTATTTTCGTAACTTGTACATTTAGATTTTTATATTATGTGTATTTCCTTAATCTGGGATTGTGTCCCTTTCCTTCCTTCTCAATACTATATAAAGTTCTAGAGTAAACATCTCCTTCACTTTAGGAATGCTCAACACAATTCTCTGGCTTATACCTACAAAAAGAAGGCCCAAGGTACACAGTACTTTTTCAAAACTACCAAGGATAAATATGAATTGTAGCCATTGCTCAGAGAAACCACTCTTTTGCCCATATGCCAATAGCTCTGCCCACAGTTCCCAAACTGACCATCTTTTAATGTAAAAATCGAAAAAGGCAGACCATAAACATCATACTTTCGGTACAAGAGTTAACTAAGTTACCTATACCGTATCTAGAGCAGGTTCTACATTCAAAGGCATTTAAAAGGCTCACATACTCCCAATGCACCTTTTTAAACAAATGCAGTAAATCAAAGTGTCTGAAAACCAATGGACTGGCACCAATTTAATCTTGGGAGGGAGAGGACAGCAGAAGTAAAGCAAATCAGAATTCACATTATCTCCCTTTCTACAAACAAGACGACAGACGGCACAGAAATTAGCTCTTCATAAACAACAATCTCCCTACCAAAGCCTTCAGTTCTTGATGAACGACAGAGTCCACTCCTACTAAGGTCTCACAAAGCCAGCTCCTCCTGCAGATGAAGGAATGAAAATGGCTAGTTATATTATGCACTGATCTGAGCATTCACTGGAACCAGTTCCAAATCTAAGAGGAAATGGACATCAAATGCAATTCCTGCAACAAACAAGTCTGACATGGAGACTCAATCCTGCCACTTTTTTTCACCCATTCAAAGAAAGCAGATCCAATCTCTTTTTTTTTTTTTCCTCTAAATGGCCCTTAGCATCCACAGAGAAGGGAGAATGACAGAACAATCTGCCGTATCACATACCTTTCTAAGAATGCTCTATGAACACAGATACTGTGTACAACTATCACCCAAAATTAAAGGAATACACAAAAAGAATCTCACTTATATTACATCCTTATTTATAAATGGACCAAATATTTTATGCAAACTTAGTTGACATAAAACTAGGTATCATGTATTATTTTCTGTATTAAATGCAGATACTAAAGAAAGTTATTTCAAGGTTGTATGATCATGTAATTTTATTCAAACTGTATTAAATGATGTATTTAATATGTATACTGTACCTTTTTATAACTGTATTCAAAGACCCAAAGAGGACCTAGTTATCCAGAACACATACTTCATATACAATTCTTGAACAATAAATATAGTAACACGTTTGACAAAAGCCCCTTTGGGCAAGTTGCATACATGTAAGTAGATTGCTGCAGATTGGATTTGACTCTCAACCAAGCCTGCGAGATGACAGAGAATTAACCTTTAAATCCACCTTCTTACCTAAAGAAGCCTCATGCAAGGCTGTGTTTATTTCTTACTCAAGGACACCCTAAATATGTCCTTGTACTGTCATCTATTATGCAAGTACAAACTGTTTAAGATGTTATTATGTTAAGTAATACTTGTAAATAAGAGTTCTCAACTTATTCATACAAGTGCATGTAAAATGTTCATAAATACACTGCAACCATCCCTGCTGTTATATTTTCTACATCAAATACTTATTATAAATACTTTCTATAAATATATTTACAGTGAGAAGTACTTATAAAAAATATACAGCATCAACTTTTCTCAGATTATTATGAACATTTAAATCAGAAAAAAGCTGTCCTTTATATCCAAAGTAATTTTCATACAACAAAGAAAAGAACCACTGTAACTATTCTTGTGCCGACTGTTTCTCTGGAAACATAAAACTAAAGAATGTTTAAAGTTGTGCTGCAACTTGAAGAGGAAAATGAATCCAGTAAGTTTCTCAAGCAATATACATTATTCACTTGTATATTTAGGATTACACTCTAAAGAAGGATTAACGTTCAATGTTAAGGAGGTCAGAAACCACAGACAACACAGAAGTCACATGTACATCTCCAGTAGAAAGCCACGCGCTGTATTTTTTAAATCAAAAATTTTACCAAGCAACCAGATTTTTATGTGGAATTATCAATCACATTATATAACTAAAATTTAAAGTCACAATGAACTAAACTTTTTTAAGGAATAGGGGAGACATTTCAGATATGGTTTACTTAATTCAAACAAAATACATATTTGATAAAAGCTGAACTTCTCCAACAGCATTTGAAAATACTTACAGAGACTAATACCTGAATATTAAAGTCTATATGACCAATAAGCTATTACTTCTTGTTTAGTAAATTAGAAATATGAATGCATTAAAGTGTATGGCTTTAAGCTAATAACAGAATCTTCCAAAACACCCCTTTATAAAAATCTGACAATAACTGAAGTTTGGGATTAAAAAAATAAAGCAGCCAACTTCTGTGATGTAATGTCAATAAACTACATTCTTGTTTGTTTACATCCTTCCCACTTTTAAGTTTGGGTGCCATCTATCTTTTGCACTGAACTGAAAAAAATATTTCTCTTATTTCATAAGTACACAGCCTACCACAAGAAAAAGAAAATTTTTAAAACTGAAGCCTTCTACAAAGATAATCTACCCAAATGGTCCACGTGAGTCACTGTACAAGAGGTATGCTTGCTGGCAGAAAGAGGTCTCCGGTCCCTAATTATGACCAGATTTCCAAACTTTAATCTTCACAATTCATGAAGAAAATCCATCTACGTCAATTTCAAGTTTCAAAGAAACAAGTCTTGAAAATATTCATCAAATTCTTCTTCCCTGAAAAAAAACAAAACAACAAACCAAGTCAAAGAAAGTTCTGCTTTGGATCTGTACCTAGGAGATAATCTTTGTATGGAACAGACATAGCAGACTTCTGATTAGAATCTATAGCCAGTACAGATCATTTTGACTTACACACTACATTCCAATAACCTTCACATTTCCACATCTGTGCAACAGTAGTGAGTTGGCTGTTAGGATTTATTTCTAAGATAATTAATGGTATAATAGGGGGTAAGACAGCAGTGGTATGGTAGTGGCTTGACAAGGTTCTCTTCCAGTGTTGTGTATATCTCCTCTTTAAAAACACATTCTTAGGCTCACTACATGAAAGGAGATTTGACATAATTTTCAAATTTGACAGAATATTCATTAGAACACTCAGGAAAAATCTCTACCATTGCAGTTCTGAATGGATACTTCATGTTTTACTAGCTAAAGTACAGATCAAACTAACCGTGATTTTTCATCTGCTTCTTGTAGAGGACCTTTCCAAAAGTCAGCATCTGAAGGACCATCTTGTGCATCACTGTTATCTGAATCTGTCAAAAAAAGTGCTTATGAAATAAATTTTAAACAAATTCATAATGGTTTTAAATTACATGGTGTATTGCTAGGGGCAAAGTTTAATTCTAGAATAAACAGAACACTTTACTTTGCATAAAGTGAAACTGAAAACATTTTCCAATGTTGGTCAATACAGCATCAAAAAGACTCTATGATATCACGAACTACTATTTTGGCCAAATATAACAACAATCATGTCAAAACATGATCATCAAATCATGATCTTGATACAACAGCATAGCACTTCCTTACTAAAATTAAGGGTGCATAATCACAAACCAGAATTACAATACAGTTTCAACTCACGATACCAAATTAACTAATTACTTCTACTTGAATGACAACTTTTCTCAATTTTGACTTATGAGTGACATTGTCAGAAAACGGATTACTGCATAACTGTTCCATTTAAGTATACAGGAGTGAAAACAAATAAAAAAATGCTGTTACCAGAAATACACCCTGACCTAAAAAACCCCAATCTTCCAACAGAGCTTTCCTGACAAAACAGAGACTCTGGGCATAGTTTGAATCGTAAGAAAACCACTTCAGGTCTTCCTGTATCTAACTGGGAAAAACTAGGTGCTGAGGACATTCCTAAAAAAATCTAGCACAGCAAAGCAATCAGTAGAAACACTCAATCCCTTTTAGACAGTCTGCAGCAAGAATTGGCATGACCAGGAGATGGGGCTTGTTTAATCAAAAAAAGAAACTGGGAACTGGAATAACTGAGAGGCAACCAGTACCTAAAGAGCCACTGAGAGACTGAGGGCATCCGCCCACAACGAGTAGGTCTCTGTGGTACTACAGGTGGTAGATGGAAAAGGCTTTTGCTGAAGCCTAGGATTTATTTAAAAATCTATTCATTTTTTTAGTACATACCAGCATCATTCCCTGAAAGGAAATGTAGTAGTTGTTATATCAGAAAAGTACTTTCTTTAAACAGCACACATTTGCATACCTGGACCCATGTAATTACTAATGATTTACCTATTTTTGCACCCTCTATTCTTTTCTGGAACAACCTGACCTCTCATTTTTCAGATTATTTCCATTTGGTTATCTGTCCACATTTTTATCCCTTACTTAAACTTAAAAGATTCCCTTCAAATTCCTTACAGTTTTTCTCCAAGAATTTATAAGTAATTATTTTGAGCCTTCGTGCTTCTGCCTGTTTTCACACACCATTTTTATCTTACAAAATATTGAAACTGCCAGCAAATAAAACTAAGACCAATGGCAAATGACTATGAAATAACACAAACTATTACAAAACCATAAGATGCAGAAGATACTACAATTCTTTACCTTTATCAGAATTATCTGAATCTTCTGAAGAAACGTGATCTGGAAAAAAACACCATTTAAAAAATAGTACACTTATCTTGGTTGTATCTGTTATCTTAAATGACTTACAAGGATATTTGTACCACATATATTACATGTGAACTGTGCACATGCACGCCCACACCATACATTCAAAAAAAAGCAAGCAAACACTTAAGTAAAGAGATTTTTTTTGCATGAGTTGAAAGGTCAGTTGGAGCTGATGTCATTCTGAGATCTGTGGTGTAAAAAGGTTATCTCATATTTCAAAAAGCCCTTCAAATCCAAAGCCTCAAGGAATTAAATACTTCACAACTCTTTTCTGGTATGCAATGTCCAATTATTGGACAAATTTTCCTTGCAATGCATATTGTTCAAAAGACTCTCCCTCTCTGTAAAAGATCAGAAATGTAACTTTTTTCCCCCTCCAAATTTACTTTTTTGTGCACCTTGCAGTTAAGAAAGTTACATATGTATATTTACACATAATTATCTATATCCATATATATATGTAGCTCTAGCAAAACTAAGATTCAATTAACCTATCTGAGTATCTTAGAATTTGAAGGTTTAAAATTTATATTTACCTTTATGGATCTTTTTTTTGGACTTCTTCTTTGCTGAACAAGATAATTTTGTCTTCTTAGCTTTTGGCTCTTTAGAGTTTGGTGCAGCTGTGCCTCTCTTCTTGCGTGCTTTAACTTCTTTCCTCCTTTAAAAAAATGAATGCACACCTTCTCTATTATATGTTATTATTATTATATAACATATTATTATATGTTGCCTCCAAGCAACAGTAAATCTTAAGTATTTAATTCAGTCAAACAGTTGTAATTTTTTCTGAAAGCAATCACTAATCTGAAAAAAATTAATTAAAATGAAAGTAGTTGACAGAGAAAATGTTTGACTCTGCTTATTCTGAATTCAAATGGGTTTACAATTTTAGTTCCAAAAAGCAGCCAGACAAATCAAACTAATCGCAGTTAGCCAATTCTCCTTCTTAATATGTGCCTATACAGTGCTTTAATTAAATTCAGTATGAATTTACTTTTGAAATGGATTAATTAACTATCTTGGATATATCCATCTAGGCGGACCTTTGATTTGTGCTACTTTAGAAAAGGACTCATCACTTCCTACCTCAAAGGTTTCCCTTTCATGTGCTTTTCAGATAATTGTATGGCTTAATTACTGAGCCATGCAACTAAGTTAATGCCACATCCAGATTCAGAAAATCATAAAAACTGAGTACCAATAGTTGTGGAATTCAGTGAGATTACATATAGATACCGATAAAAAATAAATCTAATCTTAATCCACACATTTTATAGGTTCAAAATTCACAATTCTTCTCTCCTATTAGTAAGTGATTCTCAAAGAATAACAAAAACTGAAATTCAAAATTTCAAAGCAGTCACTGGACTTATACATAAACCAAGTATTTTTAAGAAAACAACCCGGCTCTTAAACACAGCAAGGGACAATAAAAAGAGAGAGTGTTTTGCATAAACTTTCAGAAAAGAAAAATAAACACTGAGCTGAAATTAAGTAAAGGAGACTTCTATGGGGGTAGGGATGAGATTCTTCCAGTTTGAGGGAGTTTGTACCTTCATTACCACACCAGTATCTAACTCTCAATGGTGTCAAGCCAGTGGCTTTCTAAGAACTCCAGAACAGTATCTATTTCAGTGTAAATAAGTTCCATATAATCTAGCTGAACCTTCCCCATATTTGCTGTTCGTTATAACTGTAATCTATCGATAATTCAGCTCCCATACTTTTAAAATATTTCATTACCTGTGATGAAAGTTTAGTTTGTGGGAACATTCTGGACATAGTCCTGAAAAAGACAGAATGAGAAGATTACAGCCATGTATTTGGTAAGCATAATTAACAAAACACATTAATATGTATATAAAACTAGATAGCACACTACCTTCCAATTTCAGTAGCTTTTCCTTCAAAACAAAAGTAACAAGGTAATGGCAGCCCAGGTGAATTAAAAAAAAAAAAAAAAGACTTCAGTACAAACCCAGATTTTACTAAACCTGGAGAAAGACCCCCAGTTTAGCACTGACAACTCTTCATAAAAGAGTATCCCGTTTTATGGATATTTTTGTTCTAGAGATCAAATCACAGCACAGATCAAATTGTTCTACAATTATACTGAAGACTCATAAGAGTCTTAGAGCTTTGCCAGAGACCAACTGCTGCTACACAGAGTGTCTTGTGTGCAAAAGAAAAAAACACAATTAGCTTGTTTTATACAAAGTAACTGTAAGTTTAAATATCTGATAAAACTGGTAAGTTTAAATATCTGATAAACACATTAAAGTGTACATAATATTGAATAAGAAAATCCCACTCAAGAGGCAAGAATAGAAAATAAAGTGATTTAATTAAAGTTAGAACTAATTTTTGGAAGAAAATGTAAGCATTAAAAATAAAATCAGGTGCGCAAGAAGTTGTCTGTCCAAAGCCCTAAGGACTCCTAAGCCACGTAACTGATTAAGCAATGACAATGGTGAAACTCTCTTTGCAATGCAGCATTGTCCGTTAACACTAAACATTCCTGTATACAAAACAGCTTATAAAGTTACTGTAATTTATGACACCATCAATTATACAGCATGAAGTGCTCAACCTGTAATGACTTTGTCATATATAACAGCCATTCTCTCTAAATCAAGACCATTACGCTAAATTATCTCCTATTCAGTATTTCCCAGTTTGCATGAACTAATATTATCATTGGGCCTCACTCTATAGCTTTTAAAGCACAAGATATTGGTGTTCTTCTAGGGGTACATATCCTTCAAGGGATGACTTACTCAATTTCACAAGTGCATTCCTCTTTTCACCATGTTCAATGTAACCAAAATTCACCTCCCAGCTCTTCAGGCCTTCTTTCTCATCACAGTGCTTATTTCCACAGGAAAACTGACCTTTAAAGAAGTCAAGAACAGCAAACCATGGCTCAATGATTAACATGCATAGATCTGGTGTCTTTATTTCCAATCTTGCTCAGGTTTTGCTTCTTGTTTTCTGTTTCTTTCTCAAGAAAAAAGCAAAACCTAGAAGCAGCACCTCAATTACTTGACTCAATCATACTTGTCTAATGCTGCTTATTTGCAAAGAAAGAACATAACTTGAACCATGTTTTTCAATGTATACATTGAAGGCATATGTTAGGAAATAATAAGCCTAATACTGAACTCTGAAAAAATGAATGTCACTAGGATACATTCTATACTTACTTAGCAGAGGATGACGGATCAGGTGGCGTGATTCAGACATGCATCTTTCAAGTCTTTCAAGACATCAAACTATTCAAAGTATCACGTACATACAAAATTAAGATGCCCATGTTCTTACAATCTTACTAGTTTATCTGACATACTAGACATGCAATTTGTATTCTAATCGTTCCATAAACACTTTACTTTTAAGAAAAGGAAATCCAATTCTATGAGAAATATGCATCAGCTTTAAAAGCTTCCTTGGGGTTATTAAGTTAAATACAACATCAAATTTAAAATATTTGCACATAATCAGTGCTGGGTTCCCCATATTGCATAAAGATACATATATTGCCTCTGCAAAAGTGACCTGTATGCAGAGCTGACTGTAAGGATATGTATTAATAGGCTCACAAGCAGGACTGCTGGTGAACGATTAACCTCAGAACATTCTGCTTAAGCTCCTAACTAATGGATTGGCAGTGTCCTCAGATACTTCAATTCTGCAATGTAAAACCACTTGCAATGTTAACAAACAAAAAAACCCCAGGGCTCCCATTAAAAAAAACAGGTTTCAAATTATATATATTAAATATGTGTAACCCTATGTAAGGTATGGCTGTCAGTACCCCATGTCATCAGGAATAATTTGCATCTATTACGAAGTAAAAATCTACACGGAAAAAACTCTGGAACTTAACCAGACTGTTCACTTTATGTCTTCTGAAAAAAAATCCCAAAACAAAGCAGGCAGAGAGAAAAGAGAGATCCATGAGTTTTATTTATGACTAGCTGCTCCTCTCAGTCGGTAAAATCCATTTTGGATATTCTACATTTCGCATGTGGAACTGGATATGTTCACAAGAATGTAGTTAGAACAGTATCTTCAGATTGCTAAGACAAGCAATGAATTCTTAGGTAAACCAGAAACTGACTGTGTAAACCACCAAAATTCCATGCCCTTGAATATTTACTTGCATTCATGATGACCTATATCTTTAAAATCATGGTAGGGTTGGCTTTCTTTGTAGATCCCTGCTCCATGCCATACACATGTATAAACAACCAGGCTTCTCTTACCCTCCTTTCACACTGCAATCCCTACAACATATATTCAAACTCAATTAAACACAGAATTCCACCCTTTTTGAAGGCTTCTTCCATAGTATTTACCACTCCAGTGCATCTGAATGTCATAAAAGCATTAAAAATATATTTTTGTCAAATCAAAGGGAATTATGGACCAGATTATTCAATACTCGAAAATGGACTTTTCCCACAGTTAGATGTCCAAGAAACGAAGATACAGAAACCAGTATGCTGAATGGACAGTTACCTAATTTAATCAGCAAGAAAAATGTATGCCAAAAATTCCATTTCCATCTGAAGTTTTGTGACCTTGCTATGAGCTGCAGGGTTATTGCCTTTATGTTCAGAATTATAACGCACATAATCTAGCTGTTTAATGTGTGCTTTCAAAAACTATTAGCACCTTCTGCTTTTTGCAGAAGAGCTGAATAGGTGGCAAATGTAAGTCCTACAAACTAAATGAAGTACTGCAAATTAAATATACTATGGAAATCTAGAGAGCCAGAGGACTGATCTTATTGTATTTTGATCAGAACTCAGATGTACCAGATCAGTACATGGATACATGGTGCACTATCCAGGTATTGATACACAGCCTATTTTCCATGGAGGGAACTACTGAGAAAAAATAAATGGAAACAGGTTGGAAAGAACATTTGTTTAAATAAAGCATATTGCATGTGCATTTATACATATATAAAACAGGCTAAGAAAGACACTACTATGCTAAAAATAAAACTTTTCATTCAAAATATTCATTCAAAATTTTTCATTCAAAATATTTCATTACTTCAATGAAATAGTGAAAAAAATGGGCAATAGAAAAATTTTCAGGTATTAAACCCTATCTTGCCAAAGAACATGCCTGGTTTGAGTATTTCAGTACTTAATCTACAAATATAAGTAAGTAGAAAGCAGCAAATATATCCACATGTCCAGCTTTGCTCTTTCTGCATATTGCTGAAGAAGTTCTATTTCACATCTACCCAATAAATTTATTACCTATTTTCCTACAGAAAACTTTTATCACCTTTTGTCTAAAACATCTTCTATTTTAGAATTTTATGCCATACCTTACTATTCATGCTTTGAAAGTAGAGAAAAAATACTTGGTAAGGCATGTCAAATATATCTTTTAAATAGCTTAAAAGCTTTTTATTTTAAGGATTTATTTTCAGACCAACTAAATCATGTACCTACTATTCACTCATTTATAAAATACGGTTTCTACCCTAACTTAACATTTTAATTAAGAAAACGCCTATTATGTAGAACCATTTATTGTAACTGGGAAGGTACTGATACCATTAACCACCATTAAGGTTACATTTTAAATTTAAGGAGACACAACAGCAATCTCCAATATCGCCTACTTTCAAAACACCCACATCAAAGGACTGGAGTGAGAAGGAAAAGAAAAAAAAGAAATAATATGGCATTTACAATTAGTAATAGAAGTGATACCTGTCCTTTCACTCATCCTATGCCTTCCTCTCCTTGACCTTACAAAGACAGACGTCAAGAACAAAGCAGCCATGTGTGAGTACCCCATTCCTGCGCTCCCTTCCAAACACAACCCTTGCCACAGCACACCAGCCAGCAGTGGTTCTCACTGCCACTATCATTGTCATAGCTAAAATAAGCACGAGCTCTCCCTTTTTTAACGCAAATTATCAGACAGGTAGGTAGTAATGCTTTATTAAATTTAATTAAAGAGATTGTATTAATGATTTTTACTGAAAAATAGGAAAAGAAAGGCACTAAAGATTCACACCTTTTTTAAAAATGATCCTTTGAAACTGGACTTGGAAAAAGCACCCAATACACGAGGTAAGGTTGAATCCTTGCGCCCCCTAGTGGTGAC
>JAVJGJ010000062.1:27218712-27235795 GCA_035590215.1 Microhierax caerulescens
ACGCTGCTTCTTCCCGAGGGCCGCCGAGGGGCTGCGGCGCCCAGAGCCGGGCAGGGGCTGGGGCAGGGGCTGGGGCACGAGTCCCACGAGCAGCGGCTGAGGGGGCTGGGGCTGGTCAGCCTGGGGAGGGGGCTGCTCGGGGGGGGCTTATCGCTCCCTGCAGCTGCCTGACAGGGGCTGTGGGCAGGGGGGGTCGGGCTCTGCTCCCAGGGAACAAGTGACAGGACAAGAGGGAACGGCCTCAAGTTGTTCCAGGGGAGGTCTGGACTGGGTATGAGGAAAAATTTCTTCACTGGAAGGGTGGTGAAGCACTGGAACAGGCTGCCCAGGGACAGTGGAAGGGTGGTGGAATCACCATCCCTGGGGGCATGGTTTAGTGCTGGACTTGGCAGTCCTGGGTGAACAGTTGGACTTGATCTCAAAGGCATTTTCCAACCTAAATGATTCTATCCTTCTGTGATTGTACCCTTTCCAATAGGATTTAATTGAAAAGCTTAAAACATGTAATTCTGCCTTTTCTCCCACATTTTAAAATATAGAGTACCAGATATTAAAAGTACAACAGAGCTTTAAATTCTTTTTTCCCTATGAAGACTAACTCTTCATAAATTACTCATTTCTCATTTAATTTTAATTATCTTTTTAAAGCATTCAATAAAGCATATAACTATATAAAATGTAACTATCTGTTAATATAATCTGTAGTGTTGAATGCAACACATGACTACAACTGCCTTCAGGAGCTTTAATCTTTATAGCTTAAACCCCCCCAGGCATTAACGTTCACACTTCCTCCTGTGAAAGATAATTTAAAAAAAAAACAACAAGTGTATTTCTAACTTCTTGTAATATATTAATATAAATAGAGCTGTTTAAAGAACTGTTCTGATCAACAGTATCACTCTATTTTTTTGTATGCCCATGCATGCCTTCTGGAAATGGTACATGTGTATGAAGATCTACCCACTGGATCAGCAATACATTCACATAATTGTCTTGCCTGTTCAGCTACTTGAGAAAGTCCATACACCTAAGCCACAGAATGGGGACCACTGTGCAAAGTCCAAATAACAACACATCAGTAAGAACTCACACACAGAAGCAGCCAGAATCAGCTACTTGTTTAGAAACAGGATTTGGGAGACATGACAACCATTCCCACTGAAGCTTTCAAAAACAATTTAGCCTAAAACAAACATCACACATGGAACTTTTAACTTTTGCAAAACAGCACACAGCAGGAGAATCTGTTAAGATAATTATCTCCTTAGGAAAAGTATTGAGAGACTTCAGTTGAAGGTATCAAATACTACTGGAGTAAAGCAACTGAAAAACATAACCATGAAATTCTACATTATCAAATGCATTATGCTGGTGTTCATTACAAACCTGACCTTTTGAAAAGAAACAGTATTCTCTTAATTTTAAAATATGCAGATCGGTATGCACTCTAGAGCTATGTGGCATAAACCAGCAAAGTTAGAAGTTAGGCCAATTTATAGTCCATTATTATCTGATAAACTTACTGTTTATTGTCCATTAGTATCAACCTACTGGAATTGTCAGATACTTTTTAACAAATTATTCCAAAAAGCAGCAAGAAAAGCATCAAGGAGAGACATAATACAGAATGAAAGACAGCATTACCTTTTCCTGAAATTACTTCTTTCTCATGTCGCCATCTAAATCCAAACTGTTCAGATAAGAAACAAAATTAAATTGTGAATAGACAACATATTCAGTAATGTAAAGACTAATTTCAGTTGACTGATGCCCTGCATGTAGTTCATCCACTCAGTTCTGGTTAGTAAAATTTAACTTCTTTCTCTGTTAATTAAAAATATCTCTCTGCCTCTGCTTACCAGAATGATTCCAATTTACACATGCAATTCAAATTCTAGTAGATGCTGTTCAGTGCTGAACAACAGCTTCCTAAAAGGCTTCATAGCAGGCAGAAGAACAAATAGGAAATTAGGATAGACTGACTTTAATAGACACTTCATTGCAATTTTGTCCACACTAAAAACTGGGAAAACCACTAGAATACTAAAAAATCATATTAGCACAAATCAATGGATCACCTCTTATATCCTAAAGACAAAAAACCCCAAAACCCCACACAACAAAAACCCAACAACTAAGTTGTGTTTTTCTTTACGTTGCCCAGAAACTTTAGATGCAGCCAACCCAACTACTATTTTTGCTTTCCAGTAGAATCTGCTTCATCCTCTCAAAATGGCAAGTAGCCTAGTGAAAAGACTGAAGATGGAAGGGAGTGAGAACAGCCTAGGAAAACAATTTTCTTTCCATTAACAAGCACAAAGGGGATAAAACTCCAAGGCATACAACTTCTCAAAAAATGGCTATCTTGTGTTTTCATTTAAAATTCATGAACACAGGATGACAACAAGATAAAATCGACACTCCATAAGAAAAGCACAGAAGACTCCGAACTTCGTGTTAAAAGATGGAGATGCAAGACGGGGAAGAAAGGTTACAAAATCAAAGAGCTACCAAAATGGTTGCAAAGCCCATCTTTAGCATCTGCATTCCAAAGATTCTTTTGGAATATGAAGCTTCTCTTGTTGCACTCATAGACTGAACCCACACAAATGTGCATTTCGTAGATGCAGTGGCATAAATTCTCTAATGTAGTGGATTGATTTTTATCTTTTCTAATCTAATTTTAAACACTGTATAGAAGTACAGGTATCTATTGCTCTGTGTGTTCTTTAATGTTGATTTTTAAAATAAACCATAATAATCTTTTATCTGAAGGGCAACAAGTAGCATGTGGTTCAAAGAACATCAGAAAAAACAGGGAAACAAAAGTTTTGGCTTTTAAGAAAATGTAGCCAAACGTTTTGTCAGCACTAATTTTCCCCAAGTCAGTATATTACAAAGAAGATGTCTATGAAAACTAAAAATTTGTACAAAAAAAAAAAATATTTGCCTCTCTTTACATCAGTCCAGTAATTTCTGAATTACTATTATAACACAAACAAAGTTTTCACACCTACCGGTTTCACTGATCCCAGGAGATCAGGTTCTGCTGTCATATTGTACATGATGACAGTTTGCTAAGGCTGGATCAGGTTTGGTCTACTCTACAAATCTGCAGTGTGGTCTGAAGTACATTATACTACTCAAACAAATATTAATCAATTGTAAAAACCAAGAACTGTGCTGAACAGTTCAGTGAAAACAGATTGTAAAAAAACATCTGTAAATGTAGAATTCATGATGGTTTATCTTTGGTGTGATGGTAATTGTTTTTGTTCTTTTAAAGGATATTTGCTGTTCTACAGGGTATTCTAATTCTGAAAAGCTTGTGATGCAAGTTTATGATTAAACATCATCAGTATTTTGGCATCAATTTTGCATGTGTGTGCTGCTGGCAATAAAAAGTAAAAAACAATTTGACCTTATCTGCATGTTTGCTTTTTCACAGTCCATCTGCTACTTCACCTATTACCAAGTTACCCATGCTCACTTTTGCTACTGAAGTAGACTTTTATACATATTTTGCCTCACAGTCTGAACTTGACTCAGTATGATATAAATCAGATTATAGCCTTAGAGAGTATTTCTGTAATGGTATCAAAAAGAATAAGCAAAATAGAAGAAAGGAGGGAGCCAGAACCACCTGTGGTACACCTAGGTCAAAAGCTGCCCTCATCCATGTTCATTTTTGCCAATCGTTCTTCCACCAACTAATGGAAAATGACAGTGACCGATGTTAAGAAGAAACAATAAAATAAAAAGTAAATACAACTGAATTCCTCTAACTAAGCTAAAATATCAAGAACAGATTAAACTATATAGGAAAATGAAAAATTAGGGTAGGTTCTTGAATAGTCAGCCTGCAATATTAAAGGATGCAAAAGCACTGTCTGCAGACAGCATTTATTGTGACTCATCTTCTTTGTTAAATGAGTTCAAACAAGATCCTAAATGAGCTATTTCTACAAGCCAGACCACGAACAAGTAGAACAACTCCAAAACAAATGCTTTACAAGAGTATCAAATGGCTAAGTTAATAAGAAATGATAGCTTTAAAAATCTGAAAGACCATTTAATATCCATAAACAATAAAATTCCCAAATTAAATACGGACTGCTTGTGTAGCTTGCATTGACTGCAGCAACAACTAACGTGTCCACAGACACCTTTTTCAGAAAAACATAAACGTATGAATTTAGACAATACTGTGGAAAAATACCATAGGTATTTTAAATATTTTTATTTTCACAGAAAGGCCTTCATGCTGAAAAACAATGACAAAGGCAAATTTATTAATATTACCAAGTGGAAGACAAGTTGGCCTAGAAATCTGAAAATGATCTGGAAATAAAAACAATAGAATAAAATTTATTCTGTTTAACGACCAGGTGTCATGACAGATTTTGTTTCTTAGCAAATAGGAGACATTTTCAATCTGTTGAGCTACAAAGCAAAGCACAGAGACAGCAGATAAGAACACTTCTAGGAAAATAAGACAACAAAGATAACATTTCTAGTCCAACGCGTATCAAAACTTACATGCAGAGCACTCTCCCTTACTGCACTGCAAACTGACAATAGAAGTAAACTACCTGACAATACAGACAGCCATTTATCAGCCTCAAAACCTGCAGGCAAGATGCACTGAAGGTTCAAAGACAACCTTGACCTAAAAAATTCTGATCTAGGGAAAATATAAGGAGTAACAGACCCACCACAAGCAAGAGCTGTCAAAGCACACTCTTCCAGTGTCTGTAAGTAACCTCACACCAGAGGGTCACTTTGGCACTTCTCATTAAGAAAGAGGGAAAAGATTTTTTGTCCTAACTACACAAAGGAAAGTGGAACCGTGGGTTACAGGGTCCAATTTGCCTGCAGTGTCAGCAACGGAGATGAGTACAGTGTGCGAGCACCACTGACAACCAAGCCAGACTAGCCATCAGCTAGGTGAAGTGGCCTGGGAGCAAGGAGGGTGAGTGGGTCTCCACTGGCCAGCTCTGGGTGTGACAGCAGCTGTGTATCTAAGGATGAGTGCACAGGGGTGTCTGCTATGGGACATGGGGAGTCCCCACCATCTCCCTGTGTGTATGTGTAGACGCCTGCATGTATGTGAGTGAAACAGTCTGAATCAGCAACTGAAGCACAGCTGTGGCCTCAGGGCTTCTTACTGTTTTCTTTCAAGCTTCAGTTTTTGACAAGGTGTTCTGCTTATTTTTCAGACCTCAGGGGAGCAACTCCCACAAAACTGGTCCTTATCATTATCCAGTTCTTAGGAAAACTGCTTTTTCTCAGAAGAAAAGTTCTAAATGAGATCTGAGCAACAACCTCTATGCAGAGGTCTTTAGAAGAATTAGCTGGCTAGAAGATTTTGGCTAGTAGCAAAGTAATTACAGTTGTGAAAAGACACATGACTACGTACGTGCACGTCTCAATCTATGATACATATATAAAACCATCACAGAAAACTGATCTCCCACTTTACTTTGACAATATATTCATCTAGCAGGATACAGAATCATAGAACAGCCCAGGCTGGAAAGGACCTCAAAAGATCATCTGGTCCAACCTTTTACAGGAAAGGGAGTCTAGATAAAATTATCTAGCACCCTGTGCAATCACATCTTGAAGACCTCCAGTGATGGGGACTCTACCGTGTTATGGGGAAGTTGACCCAGTGAATGCATGTTCTCACTGTAAAAGTTTTTTCTTGTATCGAGATGAAGCATCACCATATAGTGTCAACAACTATCATACAAAAGGTTGGCCAGCTGAGAAGCTTGTAATCCATGCTGCACCCCTCATAGCACCAGCACTGCAAAACAGAAGGTGTAAGGGGCTACAGATATCCCACTTCCAAATTCTGGAAATGCAGAAAAAGAATCAAGGCAGGAAAAATCTGAAAGCCAGACTGCATTCCATTGGTGTGAATGGGATCAGCAGCCTATTTCTGACTTCCAAGTAAAAACCCTTCCTTCCGTACCAAGAAAAAACTCGACATCCTTCCGTACCAAACACGGGCATGGATAAATCAGTAGTTGAGAAAAATCTCATTTCTTCTGTTTTTCTAAGAATTTCTAAGAAAGGACTCTCACATGATCAGAATGTATTTGAAAACAGAAAGAATAACTTAAGAGAACAAATCACATGACAGAGCAGTTATGCTGAGTGGTGATCCCAAACATACAGGTAATGACTTATGAGCATAAACAGGAATTCAGAGTAACCTCAAAGTTAGGACAGCCACATTTGAAGTCTGACAGGGAAACACTGTTCACACAACACACACAAAAAAGAAGGAAACTGGGGCAGAACAGTTTCCCACAAAAGATAGCAAACATATGGAAACTTGGCACAGTAGTGAAAGAAACAAAATCTGTAAGCATACTCAAGGGAAAAATCAGTTGGGGGGCGTGGGGCGGAGGTTGAAGGATATGAGACAGCTACAGGAAAACAAAACCAAATTTACTCAAAAAAAAAGGACGGCAGACATTTTTGGCATTTTACTTTTTGTTAATTTTCATTCAATTTTTGTATTTTTCCAAATTTCTTTAGAAGGCTGTCAACTTTTCTGCCCAGTATCAGTTTAAGCCCAGTCCCTGCAAGTATTTACCACTGAATGTAACTTTCACCACTATGAATAGTCTCAAAAAACTTTATATAGACAGTATTTGCAGGGCTCGGTTGTTACTATGTGCTAAGAATGCTAAGACGCATCTAAGTTCAGCAACACTCTTTGCAAAATCACAATTGAAACTTCGTGTATTCTTTTTGACTAAGAGGTTAGTCAGTCAAAAACTTAGAAATGCCAGAGGCTGTTCCATTTAAGAAGAAAAAGTGGCACTGGAATTGGGCTGTTTCTCTTAAGAAATTCTATTTATTTACAAGTAACATGCAAATCCTATTTCTATAAACAGAAAAGAACAACCAACGAAAGACACTGCTTTAGAACACTTTTCAAAATTGTTTCTGCCAGCATTCAAGTACAAAACTCTCTCTTTGTAGACTTTTTTTTTTTAAACACTAACATTCCCATGGTTTTTTAAGCTTCATCTAGTGCTTCTCTCCAGGCAAACCTCACTAGCCTTCTCTCCTTAACCTCTCTGTATTTTCTGCCTTTCTTACACACAATGTACCTCTTCACAGAACACCACTCTGACAGAAATGCTCCTATTCCCACAGAAGCACTTTTTTGGGGCAGTGACAATGCCTGGATTCAAACTGCTGTTTCTTATTAAATAACTTGACAAGTTCTCACAACTCTTTTTCTAGGGAAGGGGTACTAACATTCTGGTTTCACAACATATCCACAATCATAAGGCAATTTTTAAAAA
Source organism: Microhierax caerulescens (assembly GCA_035590215.1). Lineage (NCBI taxonomy): Eukaryota > Metazoa > Chordata > Aves > Falconiformes > Falconidae > Microhierax > Microhierax caerulescens. The sequence goes on from JAVJGJ010000062.1 coordinate 27,226,047, forward strand.
AGGAAATACTTTAAACCCAAGATGATTTACAACAACGAAACATACCTTATTCTCTTTGTATCTGCTGAGATCTGCTATACAGTATTCTTTGTACAATTTATCATAATACTTCTTTGCAAGCCTCTTCTCCCTACAGCAAAAGGTATTATTTTTTATTAAATATAGAACATAATACAATTCATTTTACATTGTAATAGTATTATCAAGATAAAGACATGCTGTTTCATCTGAGGGACGCTATTTGCAGAGCTAGAAATGTAACAGAAATATGCTTACTGAGCTAAGGGGTAATTTCCACAAAACTGGAAAAACATCTAAAACATATCTACAGCACAAATTAAACTATATTTTTTCAAACTAGGCCTCCTTCAGAGTTTAGAGACCAGTCATTTGGATCTCAGAGAATGCACAAATATCTCTTAGTTCCTTCTGTCATCAATTCATTTTGCTACTGAGCAATATTACAACATGAAAGACTTCCTAAAGGTCTTTCATTTTTAAATGCATTAAGGATCAAAGAATGATCACTAATTATGCACAGTAATTCTTAATTAGTAGAGGACACCACAAATTTAGTACAAGTGATCTAAGAATAACATGGTCTAGAATAGTTCCAGGTACCAATTCATGTCTGCTTCATCATCTTCATCCCACAGGAATCTATGGTTTTCTCTAATAACATCAAGATCCGTCTTGTCATTAGCTCTACAAAAGGACACATTGTTTTTAGTACAATGTAACATTAAAATGAAAAGTCAGTCAAATAATAATTTGGTAAACATTAAGTATTTCACAGTTGCGATCTCCACCTCACTGCATAGAGGAATGTATTGCTATGGAATAAAACTATCAAAAAATGAATTCCCTGGAATACCTTTTCCCAAATGAAAAGTTCACAGTGGAAAATAGCCACTGAAACTGTGGATAACTTGATCCTGTCAATCCTGAAAATACCTTTTATACTTCTTACTGAAGACAGTAATGTTAGAGGGCAGTTATAGATAGCTCTAAAGAAGGCTATCATTATTCTGGACAATGGATAGCAATTCTGCACATTTCAAAAGTATTTCAGATTGTTATTTTGAAGGTACTGCCAGATATTTCTCAATGTACCCTCAATTAATGCTCACCTGTCATCTTCCCTTTTACATAACAAAACAAAAATAATTCAGCTCATGCTAAATTCCTACATTAAAATCTGAAAACAAAACTAAACAAGGCGATTCTGTGTTTTGGATATTTACAATGACTGTAGTCACTATTTGTGACCAAAAGAATTAGTAATCTGATACATAGCCACATCCTCCTCTCACCCCAAAGCTATAAAATATATTTAACAACCTTACATAACAGGGGAGCTTTGTGGGCATGAGGGGAAAGACGGTTAATGGTTCTTACCCAGAACGTCGGAAATCCTCTATTTTGCCACCATAGTATAAAATGTAGTCATTCACAAACTTTTTATGTCTTTCATACTGAATAAAGCAATTAAGGACTGTTTCAGAACTTATCGTCTTTTATTTTACCATAGCTTAAAACTAAAAAAAAAAAAATAGAAGGTTTTATATACTTTACGGAAAGAAGGTTTTTTTCTCAAAACCAGTCCAGTAATTTCCAGAAAGAAAGGAATCAATTAGCAATTTTTACTCAATAGCCTCACATAAAACCTACTTTCTATTTCAAGGCAATTTCATCTTTAAAACCTCAATCAGCTGCCAGGCCTTTATAAACTTGTCTTCCTTTATCAAATATGCTCTGTATGTATATACTTAGAAACTGAGTCCATTTTTCAGCTGAAATTTAGACAACAGCTTCTTAGTACTGCCATTATGGTTTGAAACAGGTTTTTTTTTTTATTATAGTCTGTATACTATTATAAACTAAACAATTTATTACATTTTAGCATCCATGTAGAAATAAAAGCTATCTGCTTCAGTTTGGAGATGAAAATCACAGGAAAATATGTAATGCCTTTTTTAGAACACTTTGGCCTCAGAGACATGATTTAAAAGGCTTTTTGTACCATAATTCGAGAAAAAATACCTAATTACCTATTCAGAAAATGTGTCTTCACAAATAAAAACTTCATATATGGCTACTTAAAAATATTTTTTATCAACCTGTAGGGTGTTCCTGGAGCAGCAAATTAGGAAATATATTATCTCCTGGTACATATCCTGGCAATGACTGCATCAATATGAATAATTTGCATCAACCTACTATTCTGATATGCATTAGAATTTTATTGAGAAAATATTTTCCAAAGGCCCAAAAAAAGTTAATTTAACTTTAGTATATGTCTTTTTTTTTCTCCCCTCTTTCTACCACAACAGAAGAAACAGAGAAGCAAGCACAGAAGGTTCAACTAGCACAATTAAACGTTTAACACAACATACTACCTTGTGCGGCCATTCAAGTTACTGGGCGTTAAAATTGCATAGTACTAAAGGTTTCAAATAGAAAACACTCAAAAAAATATCAGAAAGTCATTAAAGTCTCTACATAACAAATTTTGCAGTCATTCAAAAATATAGGGGCTTTTCTGTGGCTAATGAGTGTCAGTGGGACCAGTTAAGGTATGTCCCCTTTACAAGCATACGATGGCTTATAGAGTGTCTGACCAAATTCTAAGCAGGTTAGGAGAAGTTACTTTCTGTTTACTGGAGCTTCTAGATTAAATGAGTCTTTACTTTCCTATTTATTAACTGTTACTGCTGAAGAACAGCTATTTAAACAAACAAGAAACTGATGGTATTTCAGATACATTCAGTCAAAACATGTGATGACTGCCCCAAGTCAAAACTAAATAAAAGGAGAAAGACTGTATTCTAAATAAAGTAGTAGTTACAAAAGCAACTACAAATTATGCATGAAATATGATTAAGAGATTTCAAAAAAACATAAGCCAAAACTGCACATGACTTTAAACAGGCTTACATTAGAGCATCTGTAGAAGATATTCCTGGAGTTAAGGCTGTTTTGAATAGACTTTTAAATTAACTAATGCATTCTTAAATTTCCAGTAGAAATTTATTTGTCCACCCATAATAGCAGCCTTATATAAAATTATGTTCTGTATTTATATAACTGAAAGAGCAAAGTGTCTTTGTGCCAGTCTAAATAAAATTCACTGTATAATAATTTTGTCCCAAACAGGACAAATAAGCATATAGGAAGAATCTGGAAATGCCTCTACTGAGAGGCATTCTTAGAAACATCTTAGCAATGAAAAGAAGCTAATTTGAAGAACGACTCAGTATCTGGTGCTGCATTGTCAACTGCTGTGGTAACTGAGAAATCCCAGTATTTCACCATAATGAATAATAACCTGTGCCCCACCTTCAAAGCTGAAGAAAAATGCAATAGAAGGATACGGCATCCATTGCTATCAAATGAAATCTTCTTTTTCTTGCTTCTTCCCTGTTAATAATAAATGCATTTGAGTGAAAGATATCTTCACATTAAGGGGGAAAATGCCTCACAAAAGCAATAGATAAAAGATACCTATCCCATTCTTCAGCTGCGAATTGTCTGTGAACCACACTGTCATGTTTAGCTTTTTGGAATGGCTTTATCAGAAGGCCATCTTCTTTTACACTAAATGTAGGGGGGCAAAAAGGAAGAAAAGTTAGTCAAGAACTTTTCATAAGCAATAATATTTCCATATGCCAAACTCTGCACTAACTTGAGTAACAAACACTGTTATATTGCCAGATTCTATGTGAATAAAATCAAACTTCAGAACCCACATCAGCTTAGATTTTTCTTCATTTGCAGTACTAAATCTGAAAGGCATTTGCTTACAGTTAGCATTTAAAGAAAACTGCTTAAAACAGCAATTTGAACTACTCGTTTTTACCAATATTATCACTATAGAACCACAACAAAAAAATCCTAAAGATTCCTCCATTTCAGTCCACATTTAAAGCCCTCTATAAATCTCAGCTACACAGCCAAGCAGGAACAGGAAGGACAGTATGTTCACTGAATAAGACTGACTGCTAGTAACCCTATCCCATCCTTTCATGCCAATGTCTCAACACCTCATTAAACAGCTCTGCTTCTCGTAGTACAATTACAAGAATCGCCGATTTAAAACTTAAGTACTTGTGTTATGAACCATACTTGTCAGTGGCCAGCTGAAAATACTTCCAAAATTCAACAAAGTAATTGAAAGTTAAATAAAAAGTGATGCATTTTAGCTAGTAAAAGGTATATTTAGTTAGTTTCATTCCTCAATAGAAGTAAAGAAAAGATTTTTCCGTGATTATGAGCTGACAGAAAGAATGGAAGTCAGAAACCTGTAGTAAGCAAGCCAGAGAATTTGTATTTCAAGGTATGGAATACAGGACTCCAGAAACTAAGGGTATCATTTGCTCAAAAGAATCTGTAGGCATAAAATTCCCACAAGGAGACTCTATAAAACAGCAGTATGGAGAAAACTTTAGACTACCATTTTCCTGACAGTGAAAACAAGTATCATTGTAGAGCAAGAGAAGGATTTATACATACATAGTGAACCCACATATGATTCCCACTGGGAATCAGCAGTAGTGTGCCACAACAAGGGTAATGACGATATTTTTGAAAAGCTCCTGATGATTAGTTAATATTGCACCTAAGAAGCAGAATAGTATAACGTGTAATGGCCTTTTAAAGAAACTAAAAAACCTAAAACTGAACAAAACCAGTCACTGTTTTAACGGAGAACAGCTATATTTATTTTATAAATGGAGCAGCACAGTACCTGCTGCTATTCCAATGATTAGAACACAAAATTCTTTTTCCCCAGAAAGCAGTCAGACACTACAGAATCCATTCCTTCAATTTTACTAAAAAGGAAAATATGCAAGACTCCTAGGAAAGTTTCCAGAAAGCCTTCTCAAATAAAGTCCAATAATGGAGCAAGGGAGAAACAGGAAAAGGCAAGAAAAATATATGCATAATGTAAGCAAAATGTTCAGTACGGTGCAGAAAGTGTCACAGGACGATGGTGCTAAAGCAAAATAAATACATGAAAATCTTAATAATATGAGATCAGACTACAAAATTCAAGGTCACTAATCCTACGAACTACTGATAGAATTGGCAAAGGTGATCTCAAGTAAGAGACATGTAGTTACATTTCAAGGACCGAGTACAATGCAATTCACCAATCCCCAGGTCTCTTCACAAATTAAAAAATAAACAAGTAGCATCAGTTCTTCACTTCCCGCAAGCAGGAGTTTTATATCTACAAAGCCTGCTGCCACTTGGCCTTTTCTGCCTTGCTCTCTTAGCAGTTCCACGTGTCCTGAAAGATCACTGTGAACACTACAGCCAAACCCCAGCAGCTGATACTAATGCTTGGAAAAATGAAACACTGCTCCGAGAACTGAGGGGCATATAGACACCAGATGGACATGGCAGAAAGGATTTTAATCAGCTGCCCATGAGAGACGACATGCTTTGGCAAGCCCGACATGAGGAGACGAAGGAATCTGAGAGAGTTACATGTTTTTTGAAAAATCAACACCAGATTTTACATACCACAACATGATCTTCTATACACAGTAATAGGCCATTTGCACAAAACACATAATGCAAAGTGTCAATTCTGTACTACATTACCTTTTAGTCTTTTGCACAGACTTCTCTCCATTCTCCTCATCACTAAAATCAGAATCATAGTCTCCATGGCCACGTGCCTGAAAATAGTAGACAACACAGTCAATATATCTGCTAATGTAATATGGACATGGCATAACTAGAAATCAGTACTGTTCAGCACGTATAAATAAAACAGAAGAAGATGGAGAGCAAGCAACTGCAAATTCTCACATGTCAAATTCAATAGATAATGCAGAGTATATTCCAAATAACACAGGGCAAAGACATCAACAGTTTGTAAAAAGATCACTTTATAAATAATTTATATGCAGATGCCCCCATTTTTAATCTTCACATAGATGCAGATATCCAAAAGTATGATAAACATCTTTGGTCTTTACTTTCAAACAAGCTCCCTTATATAAGAAAAAGGTGAGTATTTTCCCCAGGAGCTACTCTTCCAGAGGGTTGAAGGACAGCAACAGATGTGCTCACATCATAAACAAACGATGAGAACCTAAGTTTCTTAGGCTGTGGTACAGAATTTTAGATCATTAGGTCTTACACTGGTAGCTGGAAAGCTGGTTGAAGCTATAACTAAAACACAAAATAACACATGCCTGCAAAAATGTACCATCTAATCAGCACAGCATTCCTACTGTGAAATGAAATTTTTTTTTCCCACATACTTCGGGACTACACCATTAAATTAATGCATATAAGAAAACCAAAATACCTCATTTCTTAATGCCATCAAACAATTAAGCACTGACTGATGTCCAGATCTACCACCTCCGCTTTTCAAGGCACAGTTACATGTCCAATTCTTTCAGCAGAAGTAATGGCTTAAATAGATCCCATCTCTTCTCCCTCACTCCTATTCTGGTACCCTCCTTCCAACTGCTCAGTTACAGTTGTGAAGCTACATATGAACCAGATCAAACAACTCATCCAAGTTACACAGGATCCTATCCAAGTAAGATTATTTTAACCCAGATATGCTTCCTGACAGTTCATTCAGAGCCCCCCCAGCCAGCTACACGAGGCACAAGAAGAAAGCAGCCAGAGCTGGGAACCATGTAAACCAGCACCAACACAAAAAAAGCATTTACACAACTGGAACATGTACACAACAGAGCTAAAAACAAGAGGGATGGATATTATATGTTTGCATGCGGAAAGGTTTCGACACAAACTTCCTAAGTATCAGTGTTGCTGATTCTTACGTTGGCTACAATCATATTTCTCCTCAGACAAAAACCTCAGAAAAACAAACTCTGCAAAAAAGACACATCTTCAGGATGATTTTGGTGAGGTGCCTCCTCTTGATGCAAATGGCTGCCAGAATTGCCATGCTGGAGTCAACTGTATCCTCTACTGACATCAACAACTGGTCTGTATCATGCAGAGTATGTAAAACACTGTCTTCTCACACTGATGGTGAAGGATTGATTTTTAAGATTGTTTTAGAAATTACTTTTAGTAATAATAATAAACTGTACCTTTTTTCCTTGCTTCAACACTGCAATGTTCCTTCTACCCTTGAACTCTTCTGAAGAAGACACAGCTCTTATGTATTAGAACAAAAGCAAATCAGAACTGATTTACCTTTATGTCTTCTATTTCCCAGGAGACACAAAAATTATCAGTTACCAAAAAGTAGTGCAGCATATGGCTGCAGTGTCTGGTGTAAGTGGGCCTCGTACACTGCCAAAAGAGCAGCAATAGTGCAAGGTCCTCCCAGCACAGTCCCATGATAATCCACAGTCCAGATGCAGGTCTCCTAGCTGAGGCAGTTCTACTAGCAAGCCTTTCACTACTTTAATTAGTGAAGCTTATGTGGTCTTTAAAAAAGGCTGAATACATTATGAGTGTGCAGCAAATACATTTATACTTGGCCTTTAAATTTTAAAAATACCAAGGTAATCCAGGAATGTTTTAAATGGCAAAAGTAATGCTTCCCAGACACTGACAGTTTTCTTCACACTCAAAAGGGATGAAAGTCCAAGCCAACACAATATGCATGAAAGTCAACATGAGACAGATGAGGTATAAGAACAGGCAAGAAGATAAAACCTCAAATAAAAGGAGATTTTCCCAAAGTGGCTGCCCTTGGACGATGGGCTCCAGGAAAGAAGTACATATACTCGGTAATCAGCTCCCAACTGATTCTGGGAATGACTCAAAACCAAAAGATGCAAGATAAGCTGTTCCAACAGAGTCATACCATAGGGCTCTCTAAAGTTTATGACTGCCTTTTGTAAAGCTGTGACTATGAATACAAGGGCAGGCATGGCTAAGATCTGGGTCCTGAGAGGATGCTCTTCTCACAGGAAAACTCTTCACAGCTTCAGCCATTCCTCTGAATTCTTACAATCACTCAAAGATAAATTCAGAGAGAAGAAGAGTACATCCCATAACTGATGCCCTGACACTTCTAGGTCACTCCTTCAAAGCCAACAGCAGGACAGACAGGTACTGTACCGAAGCTGGGTTTGACATCAGCAGCTCCAGCAGTGCTAAACGCCACTCTGGGAGATCAGGACTGAACAATTACTAACCTGATGCCTTAGGATGATACCAAGATGACCTTTTAGGTAAAACATAAAAAATAACTCCATTAAAGAATCCCATACATAAATTAATCTTTCTTTTTTTGGAAGGACAGCGTAAACAGACACCTGCTTAACACTGTGACATTTCAAGACTAATTTCTCTCTTCTCCACAGAAAAAGCCAAAAAACAATCCCAAGTAAGGAAAATGTATTTAACTGTAGTAAAAAAGGAGCAGATACCAAAACTTTGTGCCCAAGCTAGTAGATTTTAAGCGAGGCATATGTAGGCATACACAAAATTGTAAAGAACATTTAAAGTAACTACTTTCACTATTTGATAAACCCTAATCTCTGCTTTGATGGAATCTGTCAGGAACTCAGGATGCTTTTAGTAAATTATTAAGGTAAATACCAAACGTTTTATCAAAACATGAACCTGAAAGCTACATAACTTCAATGGTACAGTGTGCTTTGTCAGTTGCACCAACTTTGAACTTTTTTTTCCCCCAAACAACAAAACAAACTGAAACCACAAAACTAAAACAAGTACCAATGTGTTTTGGGATACATTTAAATCACTGACATTAAAGTAGTCCCAACATCCTGAATTAATTGACAGCAAAGCAACTGGAGATAGAACCAAGCCCACTAATTTAGGGCTCCTAAAATATGGCAACTTAAACACAGTAAATGTACAAACACTATACACAACTGTTGGCAAATAGAGATGTCAACTGTTGATGTCAATATAGGACACTGTGGACTCCCCAGCACTGCATCCACAGGAAGTATTTGCATCTGCCTCCTTTAACTCTCTCTTTAACCCAGTGAAAGGGCCACATCGTAGTTCATGTTGACTCCTGATTACAACACGCAGCTGAACAGAAAAAGACAGTTGTGTTTTTTTAAAAACAGAAGGCAAAACAATCCTACACAAAAAATCCCAACTGTTGGCTCCTGACTTCAGCACTACTCTTGCTCACAAGACCCTCAAAAGCATCTCTCCCACTCCTGCTTTTATCTGCCCAGCACACAGGCCTGTGCTCATGTCTGCTCACAGCCTGGATGTGGCCCAAACCAGCCCGGAATACTTGTTTTGGTACCAGCTACTCTGGGAGGGCCTGAAGGGAGCGTGGAATCCAGAACTGGGCTTGAGGAGCCGTCCTGGCTGGATAACAGGGGCCATACGGAAAGGCAGCATGCTTCGCTGCAAAATGCTCTTCCCACCTTCATGCCTTTGAGGCTTTGCAACCCCCACTTGGAGCTAAAAACCTGGCAGTAAGTACAATTAGCTTCAAATCCACTCTTCTTGTCAAACCACTTAGGAGTATTTGTGTATACCCTACAGTGAACACCCCTAACAAAGAGAAAAGACGCCCTCAAGATACTGTCCCTTTATTAAAGCTCTACAGCTATGGAAGGAGAAGCAGGAGTGGTAGGGAGCAGCAGACCACGACAGTGAGGACTGGAGCTTTGCAGAGCTCCAAGGAAAAAAATCGCACCGCACACCGGCCCGCCTGGATCCGACAGGCCTCCCGACGCCGCTGCCGCGCCCCGAAAGCCGCCCGCCCTGCACAGGCCCGGCCCGGCCCCGGCCCGCCAGAC
>JAVJGJ010000062.1:27236488-27251459 GCA_035590215.1 Microhierax caerulescens
AGCCGGCGGCTGGGCGGCTGCCCCGGCCGGGGGTCGGGGCGGGAGCAGCCCCTCGGGCAGGACGGGCCCTGGGCGGGCGCTCCCCGCCGGCCGGAGCTGCAGGGAGGCCCGGGGCCGGGCTCCGTGCAGTAGGTGTGCGTGCTGCCCCGGCGCGGCACGGAGCTCCGTCACAGCCCTATTAACGCCCCGGCAGCTCGGCAAGGTAATATGTAACATTGATCTCCACGGTTTAGCCGTTTCTCTTTTCAGTCGCCTCTCGCAGTTAGAAGAAGGAAGGGCAGGCTGTGACCCAGTTTCTCTGTGAGGATGGACGGTAACAGAGTGTTAAAGAGTTGGGGAGCCTGTGGGTTGCTTCAGGGAAAGGAGCTTTACGAACCAAAACTCTTTTCTCGTAAGCTAGCTGGGAAGTACCAGCCTTCCAGCATTAAGTCATCAGATACAGCGAGCAGCTGTCAGAGGGCTGATACCGTTTCCCATCAGACATGAGGGCACACGATACCTGAACCAGCATTTTGACTGCCGAGGTCTGAAATGCTTTAATCCATCACGGATACTTTCTTCTGGGCTGTGTCAGAGTTTCCCAGCCGTGTTATTGATTCCTGGAGTCTTAAACCACAGATAGACTCAATTCAGGGAAATTTTTAAAACTGAAATACTGGTATTGTAATATGTAAGTTGCAAAATATGGCTAGTTGCTATTATGCAGTGAGGCAATCACACCCCATGGTGACAGTGTAACTCTTTACCTTGCCTACCAAATCTCAGTTTTAAAAGCAAAATGATTTTTTTTTTCTCCTGATTTGTGTCACTGGTTATGTTATTACCACTCTGAGGGGATGTAAAGGTGATGCTCAAGTGCCCTGTGGAAAGGAGCTGGGTGGCAGTATGCTTATTAGTGTGTATGCAGTGTTCTGCTGAAGTCCTACTGAATGCGGCCTGTTTAATCTAAAGGGCAGAGACTCCGTTGCAAAAATGGAATTGTCCTAATTAATAATTTAAATATTTCAAAATAAATAATGTATACCTACGAAGATGTAATAGCAGGCATCTTTTTGTTCCTCTTACGGAAATGACAGACTGCTTTAGTGTGAATGAATCCTGACATGATTCTAGAAACTGGGCCAACATATCATTGATTATGCACTTTGAAGAAAAGTGGGAAAGGTAGAGGAAAGATTTACAATTCTTGACTCTCTTGGCATTGTGCTGTGGCCACAAAAGCCTGCATATAGAAAAAATCAAGTTTCTGGGACGGGAAAATTCTGCAGTGAGGCCAACTATAGAAACTGTTGTAGATGCTGAAGTTACTTTATAAACAACATTTCTGAGAATAGAAGTTAGATAATTTCATCTTGCTTTGTTACACTTTTCTGATACCTGACTGTGTTGCTTTCAAACATCACCTGACTGCTTTTTATATGTGGGCTACAGTAAGGCACAGCTGGGGAAGTGGATCAGAAATGGCCTCCTAAAACACCTGGAAGTTGAAACTGGACCTGTCCTTAACCCTTGGTATATGCATTATAGTTTATATAGATCCTATAGATCATATAGATCCTATGGGCGCATCTCCATAGTTTAAGTCTAGCATCAGTATGCTTTGACACCAAAAAGGACAGTTCTCTTATACAAGTCCCATGGGACTGAAAGGTATGGGGAAAGAGAGGAGAAGGTCATAACTCTTCACAGGGCAGGAGGTGCTACAGTTGTAAGTTGGATTTCAATTATTATACATCCAAACCTTAGGAACACAGTTTTCCATTACAAGTAAATCAATCCATGGGTTAGCTGCCGCTGGAGAGAATATTCCTCTTTTTGAACTGGCACTAGTGCTCATCTGAGCACTTCTGCTAAACTGCAGTATTTAATTTTCTGCCAGTCAGACTTCTCTGACTATCCTGCTTTGATGTCTGATGAGGAATAGTGGGGGTGCAAAAAAAGGTGAGGGATGGAGGGATGGGACAGGAGGGAAGGGGGAAGTGAGAAACAAGGGTGGCCTTTTCAGCAGCACCTCTCTATTAGATCAGCTTAACAGTAATGTGAAACTATACTCTTACATTATAGCCTGAATTTCATGGCCCATGAAGGAGACAGCATCACTGTAATTCTTTCTTTACTCCTGCTCTAAATCTAGACATGGGCCAAATATGAGACCTAGTGTACCCAGAAAGCTTACTTTTATATGTACCAAAAGAAGGTATTAAGTCATTGAGATGCAGAATTCAAAGAACTATACCTGACATACTTATTGAGCGGTTCCTAAAAGCTTCCAGTATAGTATATTTCACAGTATAAATAGCTTAATCTATTAACCTCTTAGGTATATAGGGTTTTTTACTAATATCTAAGATAAATCTCCTTTGTTGCTACTTGAGATAATTCCTTAATGCCCTACACTAGTTGGTACAAAAAGCAGGAACCAAGCATCAGTTGAATAATGAATCTTTACATACTCAAGGACATACATGCCCACAGTCTCCCCTTTTTGAAGCTAAAGAAATTAAAGTGCTTCAACCTTTCCACAGATGTTTTTGAAAACTCATAGATGTTTTATTGCTCTTCTTCAGACTCTGATTTCCCTCTATATTTCTAAGAAACACTAAGTATAGCTGTTTAGTCCTTATCACTATTTAGCTAGGAAGAAATATCTCAACCTTCCTGCAGGAGATTATTGCCTCCTAAGATCTGATAAAGTTGCTTAAACTCAACAGCCTTTTATTTGTTTGGTCAAAATTAGCTCAGTTAGCCAATTAAGAAATTGGTCCAATTTTTAATGAAGCAAATCAGGCAGCTTTGCCAGCAGGACAGAAGAAGCAGCTACCACTGGTACAGAGCGCAAGGGCAAGGCAGTCACTGACAACCATATTCATTACAAGAGCTGCTTGCAGAGGACATGTGACTACATTTGAGTTTGATGATGAGAAAGTAACGTGGGATCATCAAGAATGCTAGGAAAATTTAGATTTATCCTGTCTAATCTTTTCTCTTTCTCCATTAAGCCAGTTGTCTTGTTGGAAAATGAGGAAATTAGACTTTGTAATTTGATATTGGCACCTTCCTATCTCCTGCATGTCTATGAAGTAAGTTCCCAAAGCATTTATTTTCATGTCTTCATAGTACAAACAGTCTCATGGCATCTGTTGTGTTCCTGATTTTCATCTCCCTCTATCTGAATCCCCTAGTAATTTGTAGAAAAGCAAGTAGAACTAAAAATGGACATTCACGTATGCCAGTAACATTACATTCAGTAAGTGTAGTTCTTCTTTTAGATATACCTGTGTATAACTTTAGGGATGCTTTATGCCTCCCAACAAGCCCTGAGCAAGATACATACTTGAGTCAGACAGCTGACCCCCAAGGCTGACTTCCTGACAGCCAGGGAAAACCAGTGGGGCTGTGCTGAGGGGCAGCGGCTCACACTCACCAGTTCCAGTCACTGGGAATGTCACTCTAAACTAGTCATTAGAGACTGCTGTCATTCTGTAATCATCTAGAGGTTATGTAAGGAGAGCAGGCTGTTGCAATGCATATTTATTTTGTCAGATTTAGTAAATGGTATGTTCCATGGCTTTTGTTATACAAAGGTTATCAAATGTGGAGTTTAATTAGCCACTAGATGTCAATGTTGCTATGCTAAAAGGCAAATGCAGTTTCATTTGTTTGGCTGATAATTTAATAGTAAAAGCACTTCTGTATTTAAATTTTTTTCCAGTATAGAGGAAGTTACAAAAAATTTCATAGAGAAGCCTGTGCTATGTCCATTATTTCGAGGGCAGCTGTGCTGTTTTATGCTATTTGGAAGTTGCAATTACCATTTCAGTATGTAATCATTGTTAGAAAAGTACCTTCGAAAAAAATAGCATCTGATTGTTCATCAGTTTCTTCCCTTGTCCAAAATTCCAGACCTTTATATAAGTAACTACATTGTATTGCACTGTAATTGTGAACAAGATAAAATAGAGATAACATGATATCTAATCCTATTATGAATATAGAATTTCCTAAATTCCAATTACCAGTGGAAATGTTCCTTTTAATTGTTCCTGTTTAACAAGATCAGAGATCAATGTCAGCTACATCATGTGGAAACAGAATTTCTAGAACATTAAGGCTTCCAATATAATAAACAATTTGGAAAACTTGGTTCTTTTGAAAATCTGGCCCCGATTCTGTGAAACTAAAGACAGAGCCAACAGATGCTGGAATTTTAGAAGGCTTTATGAAGTAGAATTTGACCTATAAACCTTTCATATTGCAGGCTCCTGTACTTCTAGGGTGAACAAATTGCTGCAAACCTCCACAACTACTTACTGCCTAATGCACTGTCAGACTTTATCTGAAGGTGGTGGTTTTGTTGGCTGTCTGCAGAGCACTTACTTTGAGTCCAAAGTTTGGGAATTTTCTAAACACTAATGCAAAACTCAAGAAGAGGACAGCGCACATCTCAAATTCCAGATTAAGGTTGTTCTGCTGATAGGATAAAAAAAATAATCAAAAGCTTTCATTAAAAATAATTTTTTAAAAATTTAAAAATGTGAAAAAACTGAAAGTTTCAGTTGTTGAGAAAATCTCCGAAGAAGCAAAGCATGAGGAAACCGCACCCTTATTCTTAGCTGATCAGTTTAACAGGTAAACAGCTGATCAGGTAAACAGAATCCCAGTTTAGGCCACAGTGTTAGAAAATACAACCTGACCTGATCTATTCCATTAACTCCACCTTTTGTGACAGCTTTAAGTACAATTCACAAAATTTTTTTGTTACTGTTGGCAGAGGAGTAGCCTTAATCTTCATTATCATGGACAGAAGTAGTTTAAGTTATGCTTAACACTATTTGATGGTAGCATCACTTACACTTTTAACACACTAATAAATCACAGATACATGAAGAACTGTAAGTGTTTGAATTTCTAACATCTGTTTTTTTCTTGACTATGACTACAGAGTTATATAAGAGTCTTATCTTAGTACCTTGAAAACCACATTGTTTCATTCATTCATTCATTCTGTTGCAATTAAGGGAACACTTGTAGCCACAACCTTGATCCTACAATTTCTGTGAACTTCAAAAAGTATCATTAAAATAAACTAGGCTGAAATCCCTTTTTAAGAAGTGTATTGTAAATAATGCCAGTATGACCCTCTAAAGCCTAACTGATCCAGTTATGGAAATAATAAAGCAGACTTTCATCAAAAAGTAATTATTGGAAGCAACTTCCCATATTATCTCTGAAGTTTGGGGTTTTTTTGCAAAAAGTAAAGAATTTTACCTAATAAATCCCCTTAGAGATATTATTATGTAGACTCCTATCTAGTGTCCCTTAATTGTCACTGCCAGTGCCACACTTGTGTGGCAGGTAATTTTGAGACCTTACAGTCTAGCAGCTCTGCTGAGAACAAAGCTTATACATGCACGTAGGCATGCATAAACAAGTATAGCAACTTCAGCCGATCAGGAATTTAATTAAAAAGTAATTATCAATATGCACAAAATATTACTTCTTATTTTTGTCAACCTACATTGAAATAAGTAGAATACAGAAGCCAACTCCTCCGTGTTCCAGTTTTCATTTGAGGAGATTTTAGAAGTGCAGTATGCTTAAATTCCCCGAAGTATGAACATTTTCCTAAGACAGCAAAGAATGCTTAATCCTACTTTTATGTCTAGATCTGCTATGGTGGAAAGTGACTGATGGCATTCAAATACATAAGTCCAAGAAAAGGGGAAATAATTTTTTTCTAGTTTGATAGCAGAGTTATTATGTAAATAAAAAAATGAAAGAAAATAATAAGCAACAGTGGGAAAATACAATAAAGTGGAAATAAAAAACCCCACCAACTGACAAATACGTAACAACTTGTTTTCTTTAAATTATTGTTTCCCACTGGATTTATTTTATGAAAATAATATGTGAGAAAAATTGCAGTCCATTGCACTTTTAAACAGTGGTGGAAAAGATATGCATTCCTTTGTTTCCTGATACATGTTTTTGTGCATAATGTCTGCCATGTATGTATGTATATTCACTTCTGATGAGGACTGAGGGAAGATAAAAATAATTCACAGTTGAACATATGGAATCTAAAGTTTTCTGTATAAAAAGGTGATTGACAAGTTCCTGTCTTCTGAGTTGTAGAAGCAGTTAAGCACTGTTTGTATAGCTAGCATTCTAGAAAACAACTGTTTTTTTAGAGATGTGTTGTATCTTAACTTAACTAAAAGTTGAGATCTTAATCCAGCAGTCAAGGTCAGTCCTGCAAACTATACTGTGCAGCTGGCCAGGTGTGTTTACCACAGTGTTTTCCAGTCGTTGTCTCACAAGCTAAGAAAATACTTAGTAGCAGGGATTATTTGCAATATACAGTGGTGTAATCAATTGTTTGGAATCTCACAGATAGACTTTAAAAAATAAGGTATAAGAGCATAATAAGATGTAAAGATTACAGAATCAATCTGCATTTCATCTTATGATTTCAGTAAAGTAGTACCGTAACTGCCTGCAGAGGCTGATAGTATCTGGGTTGAGGTGATCAATAGCTGATCATTTAGTGGAAACTGAAGGATACAGGGATATGAAGAGGCTGTTCTGAGCAGTGAAGCAATCAGAAAAAAATCCTGTTTCCCTTTTTTTTGTGAACATGCTTATAGAATGCCACTGTGAGACCTCATTTAATTAATAATACCATTAGCCATTCTGCTAGAACTGACCTTTCATTAGTAGAAGTATACTCCTGATTGTCAGATTTTGGAAATAATAGGGGTTATATTTCAAATTAAATACAATTTTGTGTTATTTAATCACCAATACCATTCAGACATAAAGTACTGAAATACAATCTACTTTTCTGTTGAAAGTATTGCCAGATCCTATTCATGCCATGGCACCTAGGTGGAATGGGAAGGATAACAATCTTAAATAGGAACAATTAGTCTAGCTTAGTTTCAAATATCAAGTTATGTTACTTGTAGCCAGCAATACTGAGCTGTGCGATATCCACAACCCCAGAAGTAAAGACAGCAGACTCAAAAAACTGCTGAGGAAAGTTATCTATAGCAAGTAAAACGAAATATTCCAGCTTGTACCTTGGGGGAGATCCTGCTACTTGCTGAAACCACAGTCAATTTGCAAGTGATATGTTAAAGTATTAACAGTTATATCTAGACGACTGCCTTTCTTGAATGGAAATAAAACATAACCACATGAAAGATAAGCGTCAGGATGTGCAGTGAGATTTGAGTGAAAAACTATTTCCTTTAGCATATCATGGAATCTTCGCTCAAGCTTGTGTTACACTGTCCTCAAATATACAGTTGTTATAAGGTGGACTGTATTATTTGAAGTTATATTAGGATCTGCTTTAAAATATTTTAATAATCTTTTTAGTCACTCCATGCCACTCTCTCCCTGTACAACCAACTTCTGTTTGAAACTCAGCCTTCATAGAGTCACTATTTGGCAGGTGAAAATACTCTTCTGACTACCTCATTTATCTTAGATATGGGCATAATGCATCCACAAGTTTTAAGAACTAGGAAAATTGGTATTTGGAGATGAAACATTAAATTCAGTTTGTAATATGGGACTCCTGAAGCATAATTTTTCTCATAAAATTTTCTGTTTAGCTTGTAACTTTTCATTGTAATTGTCTAAAATCACCTAATTTTTTAGAAAGTTAATGTAGATGAGTAAATCTAACGTATTCTGTATACAGAAATGAACTTGTTTTATTACATGTTTGGGAGCTAATTTATACTGTGGAATAAAACTCCCATGTTTCTACGTGGCTGTTGCTTTAATGACCAGTATTTTTCCATCCATTCTTTCTTGCAACTTGCCCTTTCATTTATGTATCTTGCCTTCAAATTCAAGATCATATTGTTACCATTTGGAAGGATTTTACTGTATTATGAAAGAAAAATAAGTCTTATTAGACACTTGCTTATTTTCATTAATCTTATCTTCACCATCCTGAAAGGATGCAACTAGTGATATTCTAATGCAGAAAAGTGATTTCTAAAAGATGGATAATATTTTAAGACACTTTTAATTGCAGAGTAGAGATAACTGTGTTCTAATGACAGTCCTCAAAAATTCCACATGTTCAAGCTTGACAAAATAAAGATTTTATTTTATGATTCCAAAATTTGTGTCAAATTTCGAAAACATCGGTTTCATAACCTTAACAATCAAATGACACTTACCTATAGCACACTTCCCTATTTTATGCAGTAAATGAGTTGGAAAGTATATGTATAAGCAGTTTCCACTTGCACTATCCATTAAGTTGTAGACAGGAAGGTAACTTCCAAAATTAACATTAGCTTTGTCAGCATTGTCAGAGGACACACTGCCAAAAGTTCAAAACAACAGTATGTAGTACAATTTTTTTTATGTGGTTTCATTGCTGTCTTGAAAGTAATCAAATATATGATGAATTGTCATCCTTTCAACTCTATAGTAAGAACAACTAGCGAAGCATTTTGATATTTTCTTACTTGGAGATGTCAATGCCTGCAGAAAAATATGCCCATACAACAGAATATTAAATTTTTTTCCCAGTTAAAAAGAAGCTAATGCGCTATTAATATATGAAGGTACTGTTGCACTGTGATCTAAGACTACAGTATGAAATCCAAAGCCTTAAACTTATGGTAACATCCATGATTTCTATTGATTTGCAGTTCAGTGCAGTCTTAGAACAACACAAACACCCGAACCTTGGAGCCTGCGAGTCATTATGAAAGGGCACTGCAGCCCGGGTCACAGATAATAATACAGCTGCCTGTCAGCCGCATCCATGTGGATCCTCCATGTCCTCAGCAAAGAGGGATTTAGCTGTCTTCCTAACATCACCCATTCTGAATCTATAGCAACCCTCCTCTAACATGCAAAGCTATTTTTAGCATCAGGGCAGCCTTGCAAACAGCAGGTAAAGCATGAGAAGAATGAATAAGTGGTTGTGGTGCTTGCCTGTGAATAAAAGCTAAATATAGCCCTTGAGAGAGAGATATCTTAATATATATATAATTTGTATATGAAGGGAGATCTGCCTCCCCTCAAGGAGACAGAGGTGTCAGAAGCAGAGAGCATTGTTACTGCTTCTCACCTGAGCAGTTATCTAAAAAGTCATTATTTCAAATAGTTCTGGTTAGGAAAATAAATCGTTAGTGGGATCAGGTGTCTTTGATATGGTCTTTATTTGCAAAGAATGCATAGAACTCATTTCCCTGAGTGAAGAGCAAATTGAACAGCAGGAGGCTATTTGCAGCTCCAAGCTCTTTTCAGCCAATACTCGCGCCAAGTTGTTCTCCGGGGATGTTTCTCAGGTCCCCCTTTCCAATGCCGGAGGTCTAAGATCTCGGTTTCTGAGATGTCTCCACTGCTCTCAGTTCCCTCTCCTCTTTTTTTGTCTTTTTCTTTTACATATTTATCTGTTTGCTTCAAAAAATGCTTAGTGAAAAAGCTACATACGCCTTTGTTTAATCAGTAGCGTGTGCCATTTATTTAGCTGGGGAGCTATATTGCTTCATGAAGGAGCTTATTACTTCTTACTGATGTATTATATCAAGGCTGGGAATTAGGCCCTCCAGTTTTAATGACTCTGCCTAAATCACAAGGGCAACAACAGTGGAAACTTGCAGATGCCTAAAAGTGATTGGTGTCTAAAAGAAAGTCAGCTCTATGGAATTTGGATTGTTGTCTTAGAAAAGTGACACGGAAGCAACACTGTAAGCTCAAAATGTGAATGTTACCATGCTCAAGGTAGGGAAAATCCTTCAGCTTCTGAGCAGTTATAACTAAAACATGTATCTCTTGGTTGCTATGAAAATTACATTTAAAACTACAGCCAGTTCTTAGATAACAATGTTTTGTCGGTTTTGCTCTCCCACTGCAGAGGGAGAGAGCCAGCAGCCAAGAGAGCAAATCCTTTCTTAAAGCTGTACTGAGTAAATAGCATGTTGGCGTATGAGCAAACAGATGTGATGGACTTCTTCAGCCCTCCAGAGTCTCCTCTGCAGGGGGATGTGGTTTGTGAGGAAAAGAGACCAGGGAGTTCAGCTTGGTGTGGTATCTCATTTGATGGAGAATCTACACTGGGCTTGTGCAGTGCCAGCGTGCCTACCACAAGGTAGGGTGGGGTGTCAGGCAGATCTAGTATTTGCTGGGGGTAGAAGGGATTAACTCTTACTGAAACGAGGTATTTTTCCAAATGTCTTGAATTATTAAGAATAATAAAAACATCACTGAAATGCACTTGTGGCACTATCACTGATGACTCCTTAAAATGTTTTTGTGCTGATCCAAATTCTCACTTTGTAAAGCATTTTGATTAGCACTGATGAAACACTAATACGTATTTCATGAGGCACGTCCTTCTCGTGCAATTCATTATGTCAGTGGCACTCCAGTGAGGCTTTTACTTGAACTATTTCAGTGACTTCAGTGGCACTAAGATTTCTTTCATTATGAATTATTCAGGATGTAGAAACCTTCTGGTTTTAATGAGTAAAGATTCTCTCTTCAAAAGCCTGTTATCTCTGCCATGTAACAAAACACATTTCCTATGTACATTTAAATAAATAACATTTAGTTACTTTTTTTTTTCTGTCTGCAAAATAACAAGGAAAATTAAATACAAGTTTATAAAGATTAGAGTAATTCTGCAGAGAGCCAATGTCATGAAAAAAAGTACAGAAGGGCAATGTAAGATAGTACAGGTCAAGGAAAGGATTTTATAACATGCCGTCTGTTTTTAATTAGCATCTTGGCAAACTAGAAGAGCTCAAACATTTTTCCATGAAGAAATGTATTATAGACTTTTCTAGCTGCCAATTAAATGGCATTTAGCTACAGTGACAGTGGTATGTTGTTTTGGGTCTGTAGAAAGCACTTGCTCATGCTAGAAAATCTGGGACATTTTGTTTCGGATAAAGGGTTCTTACTGGACTGGATTTTCTATCCCTCTTATTTTTACTGTAGGCATGAAGGATACCTCCTGTGAACAATTACTAAATTAATAAATAGTGCAAGGGGCTGGCAGAGTGGATATAATAATTAAATTATCAAGTGTCAGTTTGTATACACCTGTTGAGGGTCTGTGCTCCAGTTAGATGATAACTTTTGAACAATGCTAGCTAAATACTAAGGCATTTTATGAGGTTCATATTTTGTCCTGTTTGGTCCAGACTGAAGTATTTTGCCACCAGTTCTGTCCTATGGTTCATTTAAATGTTTGTGAGCATTTCTGATATGAAACTGCCCCTCAGACTTGTGTGGCTCCCTATACATTTTCTCTAACAGTGAAACCAACGCTCCCTGCTAGTGTCCTCAGCTTCTTGTTCTGGCTCTATCAATTCTTGTTTTGTTTTGGAAGGATTTGAGCTTGTTTAGGTTTTTTTGATTTGTTGTGTTCTTTTACTAGATCATTTGTTTAATCCCATTTTAGAGAATAACATCAGATCCAGAAGCACTAGTAGTGAGCTGTGGAAGAGGGCAGAACCAAGAGCCCATGGAAGAGTGGGGAAGAGAGAATCCATCCCATTAAGGAAAGCATTGCACAGAACTGTGTTCTCAATATCAACACATCAGTTCCTTTGGATGTCACAAGACCATTTCAAATCATATATTAACCACAGATTTCCTCAGTAGTGTCATGCTTTTAATGTCTGATTGGGCTGTGTAGGGGAAAAAAAAGGCAAAAATGTGACTTGTGTATTTGAACACAACTTTCCATTCCTGAGAGGTTGCCATCCTTCCTTATGGCAGGATGCTTGCTAGGTGATGCATCTGATTGTCAGTTTTGCTGAAGTGGGTGGGCATGTTGACTGGTTGAAAAGTGTCCCCATTTCCAACCTTGCACACATGAGGTATTAATCTTCCCAGAGTTAAAATTACAGAGAAATTTTCTTGAAAGTTTTCTTGAAAGACTGAGAAAGTGCAGATTTCTACAGCAAGTAAAAACCTGGTGTTCTTTTTCATTGTTTCCTTTCTTAATACATCCCTCTAGAGGTTCAGCTCCTGCTGCGAACCATGAAGTAGCACTGCCTCATACATCTCTGAATTGGGCTCTCGTTTGCTCTTGAGCTTATATCCTTGCTCTTTTCATTTCCCCCCTCAACTCCAAATATCCATTGTCAGCATTTTCAAGGCAAAACACAGACAACAGAAACAGAGCAGGAACTATTTGTTTAGGTCTGGAGAAAAGCAGCTAGTATTCAGGAGACCAGTTAACTTCATGCTACTGGATTGTGTGCTGCAAAGCATAACGGAATGTAGGAACTAGGGAAGAGCCAAGAAATCCCAGCTCTGGGATTTATACGGGCATCCAATCTCATTTGGAGGAGCAGGAATAGACAACCCCAGAGGAAAGTGGGAGTCAATACATAACAAGATCAATAAAACTTGTGGGGTCTTTCTTATAGGAAAGGGCCAGTCCAGTAGTTCAGGTTATGTCCATGTCTGACCTGAGGACAGTTAATGGATTTTTCTTGATAGTTTTTCTGATCTTTTTCTTTACTTACGTAAGGTAAAGCTACTGAGCTGTGGCATTTACTTGCCCGCCTTGGAAGATAGCCTGACTGACCAGCATGAACGGGCACCCTGCAGAACATGTAAACACACTTAATGTCAGCAGTATTGTCAATATCAGCTATTCAAAGATGATGCATTAAGTCCTTAAAATGTTGTGATACTGGTTCAAAAGTCATGTGATATCAAAACATAGTACATTCTGGATATTTCTTATCTAGCTTCTTAGCCTTTATCCCTCTTGCTTACCCAGGAGGTTGGATGAGATATCCTCCCTAGATCCTCCCCAGCCTGAGAGCACTTTTCAAAAATCACAAGGGGTAGAAATCCTATAGCTTTGAAGTGTCTTCTGATGTAATTTCTAATATCCTCTACTATTTAAAAACCTGCAATGAAAAATAAAGCATCAAGAACCATAAAGAAGTCCTAGGCTGTAACAAAATAAAAAGCCCATAGATTAATTTTGCCTAGCTTCTCTTCGGATTAAATATATTGTGCATCTGTTTTTCTTAAAGAATCACAGTTCAGATAATGGTATCTCTCTCCTCACATGCTTTTTCTTATTGCTCAAATTCTGGTGTACCTAAGCCAGCGAGCAGGCCTAGAGCCACCTGCACACTCACCAGGATATGCTCAGTGGAGTAGGTGTCCTGCATCACCATGAGAGCTAAGACCTGACTCATTTCAGAGATGATCACTTCTGACTCCACGGCCAACTGTGAACTAGCTACTTTATGCAAGGGAAAGGAGACCACCCTCCAAGTTTTTCTTCCCTCTAAAGTTGGCAGCAATTAAGTAGCCATTTCCTTAGCTTTTTGACAAAGGGACTGGCCTATTTGTTCTGCTTTTAATGAAACTCTCGTGGTGCAACAAAGAAGGGTACAGGTAATACAGACCTGTATAGACAGGATAGGGCAAGTCCGAAGAACTTTCCAACTGAAAAGTTCTGTGTAGCTCTGCGATCATACCCAAGCTAGCCTGCGCTATGAGGTGCTGTAAAAGCATCTCAAGCTGTATTATGCCTAACCTACAGAAGGCCTCTTCCTGGCAATGGCTTTTGGTGCTCGATCTACTAGGAAGCGTAGTCTTTTCAGAACTGTTTAGAATTCACAGGACTTAGTTTTGTTTATTGGAAGTACAGCTTTGGTCTCAGCTGCTTTATATTTGCCATTTGCTGCAGAATTTGTTAAAAGGGTGGCACTGGGAGAGTGAAAACTTAGACTCATGAGATGTTCGTAGGAGTCTTTGATCTCAAAGTCCTTCTGCTCCAGTGGTAACATGGCAATGACAATGTTTTGTTCTTTAGGAGACTCTTGAATATTGGGGTGTGATTCAGACTGTTAGGCATCTGTGTGGTGTAATATTATGGGCCTAACACCAAGCACAGTAAAGTTAATTAAAATCTCGCTATCACCATCAGTGGATTTTGGATTAGGCCATGTATGTGCAGGCAGCTCATCCTAGGCATAGAAGAGACAACACAATTTTCTACAAGCGGGATGAAATGAAGGATAGCTCTAACAGTGTATGTATCTTCAAAGGGAAAGGTAGCACGAACGAGACCTCAGGAAGCTTATTATGATTTTGTCATATGTTGGTAATGAAAACATACTGTGCTAATGCAAATACAGTCAGGGGAGCAGAGTTAATATTTTTAAAAAGTATTAAATATTTTTAAAAGTAATTTTTGGCTTTATGTTTTGAGCATTTGTGTTTGCTCTCTTCAAATACTTTAGCAAACAGGTTTAGTCATAGAAGTAGCGACGTTTTAACCAGATAGATGAGAATACTTGCTAAAAGTGTATTTTTAGTAAATATGAATAATAATAAATGCCTGTGTTTGGTTTAGAAATCAAGCCACAGAAGTTGTGCTAAGTCTTGACCAAAGAACACAAGCAATGGCAGGTGAATACCCCTGGTGCCAGCTAGCAAAGGGACCTGTAACTCGGGACCCTCCCTCATGCAGCTGCACCAGGCCAGTTGGGAGATGGTCGACTGCTGCCAAAACTTGCTGTCACCAAACAATGTGGCAACCTTGGAAGAAATAAGCCGTTTGAGTCCTGCCCTATACAGTGGCCGTGTGGGAAGTGATCAGCCACTGAGGCTTGCTTAGCTCTGGTCCAAATGCGAGGTGGCACACCACAGCACGTGAATGAAGAGCAGGGAACAGCGAGCCGAGGGCAGCGGCGGGTGACAGCCTCCGGTTGTCACAGGGGGCAGAACCGCGAGCGGGCACCGGCAGAGCACGGGGAAGGCGAAGGGAAGCCGGGGCGCACCCCCCCCTCCCCGCCGTCTGGCCCTGGGGGGGCTTCTCCTCCCGTCTGGCCCCGGGGGGCTCCTCCGCGGGCCGGCGGGGCTAGAAGGGAGCGGCGCGGCGAGCGAGCAGGCAAGGGGCCGCCGGGGCCGGGAGCGGCGGGGCTGCGGCGCGGCGGGTTGCCGGGAT
>JAVJGJ010000062.1:27253914-27281609 GCA_035590215.1 Microhierax caerulescens
TTTTAATTAATGTTTTCCATTTTGAACAGTGCTTTATCCACTTTATTTAACCACCTCAGAAAACATGTAAAAAATGTTTTTTTTTATTTTATAAAAAAAAAAAAAAAAAAAAAAAGCAGCAGTTGGGGTCTATTTTGCATGAGAAAATATTTTGTTTAGGAATGACAGTTGTAGGCATTCTCTCATACGTTGTAATATTTTCCATGTGTGGCAGCTTGTTTTTCAGTGGTACAAATATGTGCAATAAGGGCGAAGGATAAAAATTAATCTAACAGCTTTTGCAGCAATGCTTTTGATGGTTTCACTCGATTTCATTTTCCTGTGGATACTGCCGTTAGTTCTGCTCCTTGCAATATGTGAAGCATAATTCTGAAAGGTTCACGAGGTTGTAGGGATCCAGTAAGAGATGACTGATTTCTCTCCCCACACACATACACTCCACCCCACACCCACTCACCCACCCACCAGCAAAACATAATGCTGTACTATTTTTGGCAACAGGGAAAGGGCCTCCCTGTGAAAACAGAAAGCAGTGTATTTCTCAGTTACATCACTTTGCAATCTAATGCTGTGTTGTGCTTGGTGTTTTTGTGGTGATGCAAGTCTTTTTTTTTTTTCCTTCTTTTTTTTTTCCCTTCAGCCGGTTGGATTTTCCCCATCTTACAGCACCTCGCAGGTCTCTTCTCTGAGCAGTACGTTGCGTGAGTGAGTGGAAACATACAGATCAGCTGCAGGTTTCTGTCTACAAAAACAGAGTGAAAGAGAAAGAAAAGGGTTGGGAAAGCAGAGACAAATATTGACCTGGACTTATAGAAAGACATCCAATGGCTGAATAAAGAACCCCTGTTCATGTTTTGGGATATTCTTTCAACTGGCTGGAACGAGAGCGGATCAAAAGAATGGGAAATGCCAGCAGACCCTTTAGAAGAATTGCTTATTTCTTATGCCTTTTATCTGTGCTTTTGCTGACTGAAGGGAAGAAACCAGTGAAGCCAAAATGTCCTGCCTGGTGTACTTGTACCAAAGATAATGCTTTATGTGAAAATGCCAGATCTATTCCTCGCAGCGTTCCGCCTGATGTTATCTCACTGTAAGGGCTGTAAGCATTTGGTTATTTAATTTATGATTTAAAATGAACTAGGATGTGTGGTGTTTTCAGTGCATACGGAAGGATGCTTGCTGCAGGGAGTACCTCCAGCATTCAGAATCATCAGCTAATGTGTTAAAATTGTGCTGCATCCTTGAATCCTGATTTTTACATCTCTTTCATCTATCTGTCTGTCTGTCTGTGTATGTGCACACATCCCATTTTATACCTCCTTCTATACTACATGAAACCTGTAACATTAATTCTTTGGGTTGGTGGTTGTGTTTGGTTTTTTTACTTAATAGAAATAAATCTCTCTGTGATGACCAGATCAGTATTATAACCATGGATATAGGAGACTACATTAATATAAGGTTGTTTTTTTCTTCTTTCCAGATCCTTTGTGAGATCTGCTTTTACTAAAATCCCAGAAGGGAGTTTTTTGCTCACACCATCTCTGCAGCTTCTGTGAGAAATATTTATATGATACAATTTTTGTTATGAAATGTATATGTATCCATAGATATTTAAGAAAGTATCTCAGTATTAATTTTGTAAGAAACAGCAAGAGAAGGTTAATTGGATGACAAAATACAAGACTTTTTAGCAATTTGAAAGACAGTGCATGTTTAATTTTTTTCAGTGTATCTACTTAGTATTTTGCAAGGCTATCTGTTGTCAGTACTACTTTGAATGATTACATGCTGAAGCTTTTGGGGACAGAACGTATGCTATCTTCATTATACTTTAATTAACATTACAGTAGGGACTTCAGCATTGCAATAACCATTGGTGTTTCTTTTCTGCAGTCCTGTTCCCAATATATAGCTGCCCATTTGCAACTCCCATCGATGGTGAGCGAGCTCAGAACCCCTCAGATCAGGCCCTTCATTGCAGTGGGACAGGTCCTGAAGTCCTTTTCCATGTAAAATTGCCATTGACTTCTGTGGAAGTTTAGTCCCTTCAGTGGGAGTTTTGCCTTCATCACGCCTGGATTTGACCCTGTTTGTTATTTCATGTTCTTTGGAAAAAAGAAAACAGAAAAGTGAGGAAGGTTTTCTTCCAATTAAAAAAAATCAAGCAGTTATTTAAAAATCAAATACATCGATGAGGTATACACAGAAAGAGAGTATTTTGGGATGTTTAAATCTTAGATGCATTTCGGTAAGGATTTTCACAGGCTCACAGGCTTTCCTAGAAATGTGGGTATGCGATTATATAATTGTGAGCTATACGGAGGCAGAGGGGGTGTAACCTGAACTGTTTATAGTGGATGCGCTGCCAGCCTGACACGCACCCGGGTTTGTCTCAGAAATCCGGCATGCCAGACTCCCCGATGTGAGATCAGAATCGAAACTGGACGTCTGTCCCAGGCTGACTTCCCGTGCACCCCCGGTGCGGCCAGGGGTGCAATGTGGGTGCATCGGAGCCCTATGGCTGTTAGATGAACTGCTGGGGTGCCCATAGCAGGAGCCCTGACCCCAGCTGTACTCTGCTACCTCAAGTGGAGCTGATAAGGAGGTGCAGACGTACTGTACAATTTTGGATAGAGAGTAAATAGGTAAATGCAGTTACTATGGAAACCTAAATGCTTTTCCATGGTGCTTTATTCCCGAGAAGCTTTTCCCAGGTGGTCACAGATCATAAAATGGACACATTTCACGTAATTCCTGCAATGGGCCTTTCAAAGGAAAGAAAAAAGAAACGGCAGCATTGCTGGAGCTTGTATCTGAAGAGAGTGAGTAAGACATCATCTCTCTTGGCTACGATATGCCACCTACACTTAGCGATCCCACTGCCAGGGAGGCAGAATTGGGTAGGGTGGAGTGGGACAGGCGCAGTCACCTTATTTTGAGTTATTATAGTGCCTGGCACAGCGGGGTCTGGCAACAGCTTAGGGCGTTTTGGTAATAATTGGCGTGGTCTGGTGTACACTGAAATGCACGTTCTAAGCTGCTGTTAATAAATGCTGCAAGAAAAGCTCTGACCCCAGGAAATCAGGTTTTGTTCCATTACGGCCTTCTATGAGTGATCTGTTTTCCAGATATATTTCTGACATGGTAGCTGAGCTGCTTGCCATCTTTGGGAAGTCAGGCTACTTAAGGCAAATGACTTCTTGAGCACAGACTGTAGGAGCAGGATTGTATCCGTGAGGCCAATACTCCAGTTTGCATGTGGGAAAAAAAATTTCCATCTTCGGCAGAAGACAGTATGAGAAATAAGAACATGGAAAACTCAGGTTAATTAAAAATTATAGTAAGTTTTAGCTTTGTATGATCATAGCTGTATTGGTAGGTTTAATTTACCCAACAGCAAGAGTTAGCAGCCTATATGTACTTCTATATGATAGTCCCCAGCATTACATGTTTAAAGTGCAAAGGTAACTCAGTATCTCCAGTATGCCAGTCAGACTTCTAAGCATGGACTATACCTGCTGCTTTATTATTTACTACTGTTTTTACTGTAGTAGTGGCAGTGGTCTCTGGAAAAAAATCGTAGTCTGTGCTAAACACTACTCATAAGTCCTAGGCCAGGAAAGCTTCTTTTTCTTGAGTAGTATGGATGGTATGCTCTCTGCTCTTCGTGTGACAACAAAAATACGTATGGTGAAGTGCCAGCAGGAGTGTTGCCTAAATGTAGAGAAAATCTTCCTGCTCTCATCTCTAACACGTGTAACTCCATGTATCAGCAATATGCTGAGGGTGCCCTTACAAACTGATGACATGAAAGCCTATAGGTAATCATGGCACCAGGATCCATACCTGCTAGCAGCGTACAGTTCCTGCTAAGCAATATAGTTCCTAGCTACAGTGCAGGATCTTCAGCCTCTGTCCCCAGAAGCAGCTAGCTGGTGGGTCACAGATCAAGCAGATTTGGTGTTTGAGGTCAGAGAGTGGGTGAAAAGCCACTTTGTGCATCAAATATGTGTGATACAGCCACTGGGGGGAGGTACGAGAGGGGAGGCAAGTGAACTCGCCAAGTGCAAGACCTATGCTGTAAGCCTGCGGCTATCTCTAAAACAGCTGTACTATTTAAAGAGATACCACCCTGTTCTTTAAATTATGAGGGTAGAGTGCACAAAAGGAAAAATTATCAAATGAAATCACATCAGAAAAGTAAAATCAGTTGCAGGCAGCAGATACACAAAATTGGCCTTCTGGTTCAGAGATTTTACAAAAATACTTATTTTCTCTAAGAGAGGGAAGCATTCATTGTTTCTAACAAAAAGGGAGAATTTCCTGCTTATATTTTTCATACATATAAAGGAACATATTTATAGCGAAAAAGCAGTCTGCAATAGCCAAGTGAGAAAATAAGTGAACTGCAATTTATTCTTAATGCAAACTTCAAAATAAGAGATTATCTCATTAAGTGTATTAATTCATACTTGGAAATCTCACATTCCTGAATGCCTAAGGATGTCATAGTCTAAATCCATTTATCCATCAGGTCCAACTGAATAAAGTATAGATGTGCATCTAGTATTTCACCGGCGTAAAGTTCGTTGTACTTGACAATGCCTCACCATATGAAGGGTGTGGCAGTCCAGAGCTGAATTAAAATGGACAGATGCAAACATGTCTGATGAGCATAAATAAAGCTGGAAAAATCAATGATAGTCCCCTTTTAAACCTTACAAAACTATGTAAAATTAAATGTGTTGTTGGTATTTTTACTGCTAGATGGATGAAAAATACATGCACACACTAAGAGCTATCTCCAGCAGGTATAATGTGGTCTTACAAATAGTTCTGGTCTGAACACTGACTAAATTAAGAGATTTTGCATTTTTTTCTCAGCAACTTCCAGTACCCTCAGGTCAAATATGCTCACAAGTTTAACTCATAAGTTAAGGGATTTTCCTGCCAGTCAGTGGTGCAAATTCAACCTGATGTCTGGCTAACCAGCTGGATACTTTACCTATGTTGTCATCAACAATTAATGTTCTTCAAGAACATTGGACCTCTGTAGGACTTGAACATTTCATTGTTGTCCAAGTATGTCTCCAGTGGCACTTGTACAATCCCATTGTTTTACTGGCATGATAAACCCACGTTTACATCCCACAGAAGTCAATGGAATTTTATCAGATGGCCCCAGTAGGCAAAGAGTTCTTGGGTCCTTCCCTTTGCACCGGACTATGGTGCGATATATCAGCCTTACAATCCTGTAGGCCTTATGCAGACAAAACCATGAAACCAGGCAGTGGAAATTTGGCCCACCATGGTTTGCTGAATCATTTTCTAAAGATGCTAATAGCCTAATGGTTTTTTGTTTTGCATCTCTTTTTGCAGGTTGTTTACATCCAACACTTTTGATGTTATTAGTGATGATGCTTTCATGGGCCTTCCTCATCTAGAATATTTGTGAGTGGACAAAAGTATATTTCCTGGCATTATTGAATAGAATGGGTGGGCTTCTGAGTTCCAGGCATTGCTTTGACCAGAATGACTTTACGACCCATTACAGGTTCATAGAGAACAACAGCATTAAGTCAATTTCAAGGAATACTTTCAGAGGACTGAAATCTTTAATTCACCTGTAAGTAAAGTGGTTGAATATATTACTTGGTATATTTAATATCATAACTGAACCACCGTGTTGTTGAATTGCGCATTTTGACATATACCTGTTCACATTTGTGTAAGCAGTATTAACAGTAATTTAATTAGAATGTTAATCTTTGTGTTTCCACCAAAGACTTCCAAACTCTCTTATCTGTAGAAGACCAGGACCCAAACAGCTTCCAAGCAGTACATGTTTGGCAGTAGCTCCCTGACTTTTTCTCCTCGGAGCACCAGGGATTTCCAGCTAGGCTGGAAGCGTGTAGGAGCAGGGAGAAAGGAGGACGATGAGCTTGGCACTCCTGAGGCGAGTCCCAGTTTGGGACTTGGAGAGGAGGAAGGTGAGAGCTGTGGTCAGCACTGAGGTGCCATGGTGGCGAGGGTCTGAGGGGTGGATGCGCACCTCTTCCCAGGCACCCCAGTCTGGCGTGGATCCAGGAGAACATTACAGCCATTCCTGGGACAGGCCATCACTGTCGGTACCCGCACCCACTTCAGCTACTAACTGTATCCAGCAAAATTTGACCAAATCAAATTTCCCACCCCAAACAGTTTTAAATAGAAGGGTTGCAGCAAGGTGCCTTTATTGTGACTGACTGATCCACTTCTTCCACTGTAACTTCTTCAACTGTAAGGCATAGCAGCCTTTAGACTCCAGCAGGACTGGCTTCAAAGCCCTGCCCCGCACCGTGTCCTCTCTCGAACGCGAGCAAGAGCATCTCACGGTCAGGATCTGTCACACACTGACACCGAGGTCTGCTTAACATTCCTCATGTGGCTGCTCAGCTCTTCGGCTATCCTGGAAACACGGCCAACCCTTGCCCTCTGACATGCTGCAGACCCCTTGCTGCATTAGCCTAAAGGGGAAATTAGTCAAATGCACCCTGGATGCTAATCCGGCTGTTGGGAGCAACGCTTCCAGTGCTCACACCAGCCCAGGCACTTCTCGTGCTGGGCTCAGCAGGTGGAACGCACACTGGCAACCAATACCTGTAACATTTCACTGCAAACACAAGAGTAGCATCCTCATGCTTGGAGCCATCCGGATAATTTTTAGACAGGCTTTTGTCTCTTATCTTACGTCAAGTTTATCTTTTAGTAAGAATTTTATTTTAGCAAGTGAGAAATGTATTGAAAATACAGTATGTATGGTAAGAAAACATAAAAAATACAAAAATATTGTAAGAAAAGGATGGGGTGTGCCTGACATAGGTTTATACCCAGCTCTAAGCATTTGCATTCTGAAGCATATATCTTGGGGGGGTGGGGGGGGAGGTGTCATAGGCAGGGGAGTGGATTCTGACCTTTTGGCCTTAACACAATAACCTCCAAGAGGGCTTTGGAACAGGGTCATTTAACTTTTTCTTTCATATATTTTGACACAGGAGAGAAAGCAAAGGTTCCGCTTTAAATAGTTAATGCATAGATATAATAGTTGAACTGCAATTCACCATGTAGTAAATGTACCATAAAGCACTTTGCTCTTCCCTTTTTGGTCAGAACAGACAGGACTCACAGCTGTCTGAAACCAAGCCTACTGTGACTTCTCGTGTAGTTAAAGTTACTTATAGAATGGCTGTAGGTCTGGGGAAGAGTAAAGAGAGAGAAGAGGGAAAAAGATATATAAACACACTGTGCTCATCCCAGAAAAATCCATATTAGAGGTAGAGGCATAATCATAGCATTGTTAAGAAAGGCAGATAATTGGATAAGACTGGTAACTGGGACCTTATCTTAAAAATATTTATGCACATGGATAGTTGTATATTCACAAATGGGTCTAGTACATTATTTATTACATTCATTTACTTATTTAGTAGCTGTTACTCCCAGTGAGCAAATGGCTTTTCTAACACAGAGAAAGGCAGTTTGTCTCCGCAGAGCATACAGTCCAAGAGTAACATCTTGTCTTGCCTGTTGTGTTGGTTTCTGGGGATGCTTCAGCAGTTTCGTAAGAGAAAATGTATGTAAAAGAACCACGTTTGAGGAGCCACTGTGGTTTGCATGTGGTTGCATGCACATTTTTGGGACACGGATTTGTGCATCATGCTGCTATTTGCATGGAGTGCTATTCATGAAGACAATGAGAAATTTGCAGAACATAACTGCAAAGGCAGGTCCATTAACCACAGAATGTGACTAGTTTAATCTGCTTGCAGAACCAATCCCTACCCTCTGGGGAAAATTGCACATACACATTAAGAATAATCATTTGGCACCCTGAGGCATCTCTCATTTAAGAAACAGGAGAGTACTTGTGTACATAAAATATATTAAAAAGAATCATAGTAAATAAGCATACAAATGAGTTCCACGAAGTTGGAGGGGAAGATGAACTTTGTTCTATTTATTCTACTCACTTCCTTTTGCAATGCAGTAGCTATCCAAACATTTGTATTTTTATGTTGCAAATAACTTTGATGATTATACTGTATCCTTATTGTAAAACAGAGTCATCAAGTATTTATGCAACACAATTTATTTTCTGCTCAGAGTAGATTTAAGAACAGAAAAATTAAAGAAAAATAGCATTTTTAAAACGAATTTTCTAATTTAATGCCCAAACCTTACAGTTAGGATTGTACAGTAATTTCTATGCACAATATATAATTTTCATAAAACCATAGAATCATTTAGGTTGAAAAGACCTTTGAGATCATCAAGTCCAACTGTTAACCCGGGACTGCCAAGTCCAGCACTAAACCATGCAAATGCGTAAACCTTGTGTAACTTTTTCTGTCAGTCATATTCCCATGGCAGTGCTGAACCTCTGCTACTTCCAAGCACATCGTTCCTTTCAGTTTGCTGTATAATAATATATAAAGAATATGTAGGGCATCAAACCTGCCTCAGCTTGCAAGTCTACTTAAGTTTTCTCCATGTAAGTTACCTGACTTTTAAAGAATTGCCCTTGGGTGTAAAATTAAGCGTAAATGAAGCACAATACACCAAACAGTGTTACAATCGGAGGTACTTTGGAAGTGGTGAAGTCAGAATGGACTAATGGCATCATCCCATATTTACTATTCCTGATGAGGCAAACACTTAATTTTAAATGAGCCAGCAGACCTAGTACATCTCAGCCTGTTCTTGAATTTAAGTATATGCCGAAGTTGCTTTGCTTAGCTAGAGAAACTGTCGTTACTAGATAACTTTCATGTTTACAAGTGAAACCGAAAGAGGTTTTACGTCTTACTAGCTACAAATTCTAACTGGGATCATAAACTAGACCGATTTCTTTCCATTTTCATTTCTTCTCATAAGCAATAAATAATCTGGTTAATCAAAAGAGGCATAAGCTATACCCTACAACATCATTCTTTTCTTTTCATGACCTCAGTGACATTGTGGAGAACCCAGACCTTTGGTGGACTCACACAGAACTGTCTGACTGAAATGTAATATATTGCTTGTTCAAAGCCTGCTCACATTTCCTCATCACTTTTACTACTAGACTACTCATTGAATTTAATTGAGTTTTCCCAACATTAAACACTGGGAATTAACAGCAGATTTTTGCTGGTCTTAGGCACACATGCTTACACATACACACACACCCCTATTCCAGGAAAGAAGTTCATGCCGGTTGGCAATTTCTTCTCTGTTACTGCATATTTCCAAAAACTATGAGCTAAACCTAAGTCCAACGGAATGAAAACTAGCGTTAAGTTTTCCTTCCAGAAGTGGGGAAACTGCAGTAATATGAACACCAGGTATTGGTATCTCATAAGGGACATATCAGTAGATCCAGTCATGACTAATTGTTTTAAAATAATGGTATTGGTAAAGCATGAGAGGTGACTGCACTTACTACCCTGCTAAGTGAAGTATTGTAAACGCTGCAAGGCTGCTGAAGAGTGAGAAGGCAAAAGAAGGCATGGCATTTTAGTGGAAGAAAAAGTCACAAAGTAAATGAGCTATTCATAAAAGCAATTTTTTAGAACTAAGTGCTGGAGAATACCAGGGTTCTTTGCCTTAAGAAAAAAATTCCACCCAGTTACATCTTGCAAAAATGTTTAATTTCATGAACTAACACTGATACTGAAGTGTCTTCTTTTACAGGAGTCTCGCAAATAATAATCTCCAATCACTTCCAAAAGACATATTCAAAGGCTTGGATTCTTTAACAAATGTGTAAGAAAACAATTAATTTATCTAATAATTATACTAAAAATATAAAGAGATTATTTTAGACGCTATTCTGAGTAATCATTCAAACCGATAGTCAGTAATGGGATCTTATTTCTGGTCAGAAATTGGGTTTTACCTGCTATGGTTGATAATTTGCTTTAGTTTTGAATATTCCACCAGTTATGAAGATAAGTAATATTGTTAGTGGTTATGTAAGAGACCTGCATGTTCATTGAGACTTGGTGCATAAGATGAAAGTATCCTTAGGGATGCATGAGAGAACATGGCATATGTGCAAGTAATTTCTGGGAAGGTTACCTTTTATCACAAGAGCACGTGTCTTAGTAAGCACCATATCCCATACTAAATCTAATTGCAACCAACCCCAATCCTGAACTTGTTTAAATATATAACTGAAATACCAGTGAAAATACAAAATATAGATAAACAGATAACCTCTACAGTTGTTTCAGTGAAATATGTCCTGTTTATAACACATCAAATTCTGGTTCATCTGATCTGGGATAATGAGTGCAGAACATCCGTTGCCTGCTCCCCGTATCAACGAGGTAGGCTGAATTCATAGTGTAAAGCTGCAGTAGTAAGATGGGGAGGTGGTCAGTGTATCTGGTAGCATTACTTGGCACGACTGAACATGGCCAGGTGGTTACACAGTGGTCCTGGCGCTTGCCTGTTCCTGTGCATACGATCTGACATCTGACTGAAGACAGCTGTAAAAGACTTGAACAGAACTCCTTTGCCTGTGTCTCCTAAAGCCCTAAATGAATATTTCTAAAGGACGTAGCAAATACTGACTGGCTGACCATCAGGTCACAGTAGTTGCAGTTTTGTTACCTAGAATGCTTTTATTCAGAAAGGGTGATCCAAAAGAAACCACCTCCTGAAATATGGGGCCAAGGCTTTTGTGTACCTGTAAACTTGGGGAAATCAACAAACATTTCCTACTGATCATCAAGTTAACTTCTCCTTGGTTACCTTAATATAATTAAATCTGTGTGGGTTCTGGTATGTAGATTTAACTATGGGTCAGGACAAATTAAGCCAGGAAGGCATCAACTGAGAATAAGCAGAGGGCACATATTTAACAAGAGCCCAGCTTATTGTTGTCCTGCAAGGAGGAATACATCAGCTGACTACTTGCTTTCGATGCATGATTTATATGTTGTAGAGATCTTAGAGGCAACGCATTTAATTGTGACTGCAAACTGAAGTGGTTAGTGGAATGGCTGGGCAGCACCAATGCAACTGTTGAAGACATTTACTGTGAAAGCCCACCAGAATATAAGAAGCGCAAAATCAACAGCCTGTCTCCAAAAGAATTTGATTGCATTATTACAGGTAATGTGCTTCAAGTTATTTATTCTTGTTAAATTAAAGTCAAAGCTTTGTATTTTTTTATTCCAGGGTCCATTTTTGCAGGAAATCTGCATAGTGGATGGAACTTTCTCTAAAATCAATATGAATCCTGTGCAGGTGGAAGTCTGACATGTGAATCACTTGGGAGTGGAGTCTTACATTGCAGCTTCTACTCAGAATTTAATATGCTATATAAGGGTTTGAAGAACTGGACCATAAACCAGCATCTCTTTATTGAGAACGACTGAAAAACAAGTTGCAGTGCTCCTTTATCAAAAGGAAAACTGGACTAGTGATGAAATACTGTAATTTGTAATAAACTGGTATCTGTTAAGCAGATGTTTTTAAGTACAATATGGAAAGTATCTCTGTAGTAATATGTTGTGTGCACTTTTGCAGAATTTGAAGTTTATCAGTCCCTGCCATACCAATCTCTGTCAGTAGATACTTTCTCATACATGAATGATGAACACGTGGTTATTGCTCAGCCTTTTACTGGAAAATGCATCTTTCTTGAATGGGACCATGTAGAAGTGATGTTCAGGAATTATGACAACATTACAGGTACGAACACTGCTCGACAAGTAACATTACAACAGCTGGTCCAACAAGTGGTGCTAACCCTGTCTTTTTCTTTTTATAGGTACTTCAACTGTTGTGTGTAAACCTATAGTTATTGAGAGTCAGCTGTATGTCATTGTCGCACAGCTGTTTGGAGGCTCCCACATATATAAAAGAGATATTTTTGCTAGTAAATTTATAAAAATTCAAGATATTGAAATCCTTAAAATCCGAAAACCTAATGACATCGAAACTTTCAGGATTGCTGAAGACTGGTATTTTGTTGTTGCAGACAGTTCAAAGGCCGGTTTCACCACGGTTTACAAATGGAATGGGAATGGATTTTATTCCCATCAGTCTCTGCATGCCTGGTACAGAGATACTGATGTGGAGTATCTTGAAATATCTGGCAAACCGCATTTAATTCTGTCAAGTAGTTCCCAAAGACCTGTAATATATCAATGGAACAAAGGAACAAATGAATTTGTTAAGCGTTTTGATATCCAAGATATGGAAGATGCATATGCTGTGAAACATTTCAAAGTGAAAGAGGATGTATACATTTGCTTAACAAGATTTATTGGGGACTCTAAAGTAATGAAATGGGGTGGTTCAGCATTCCTGGATTTACAAAGGATGCCATCCCGAGGGTCAATGGTATTCCAACCGCTTCAGATAAGTAATTATCAATATGCCATTCTTGGAAGTGATTATTCTTTCACTCAAGTCTATTATTGGGATGCTGAAAAGGCAAAATTTGTGAAGTTTCAAGAATTAAACGTACAGGCACCAAGATCTTTCATACATGTCTCCATCGATAAACGAGATTTTCTCTTTGCTTCAAGTTTTAAGGGAACTACATTGATTTACAAACATGTCATAGTTGACTTAAGCGCATGACACTCATAATTCTGAGGTTACATCAGACTTTCTACCATAAGTGGACAAAATGAACTAAATGCATGATGACTCTCTTATCTTACTTCCAAATGAATGCCTTTAAAAGTTGAGATTGCTAGAACAAAGTATTACTAGTATCTTCATCTTTAATTGTCAAGTCTAGTGGTGTTGGAAGTTGCATTTTTTAACAAAAAGAAATTAAATTAACTGTTCTTTGCATCCACAATATGTAAATATGTGTGCAACTGCATCTGTTGCTGTAAGAAATATTAAGATGTACTTTTCCATTTATTTATTCACCTGTTTGAAACAACTGCCAAATAAAATGTTTACATTTTGTGTCTTTCACATTCCAAATATTATTTTCAGGTGATACTTTTTATTTGTGTATATATTATACACATGTAAAATAAACCCAAGAAGGCATATTGCCCAATGTAGTGTTGTTGCACAATATCAAAAGTCAGGTGGATTTTACATATAATAGTAAGTTCTTATAAAAATACAGCATTGAACCCTAATCCTATAAATTATCACCTGGACATATCCTTGCGTTTATGTGAAGCTTCACTGATTTAAACAGAACTGCACCCAGAAAAAAGCATTCAGTTATATAGAACCAGTTGCAAAATGGAGGGTTCCATTCTAGAGATCCAGCTGTAGGATGGGGCTTTGTACTGTGTATCCCTGTAAGAACCTGACTTTCTAAAACTTTACAAAGAAATCAACAGAATAAAAGGAGATGTAAAGGCCTGTCTTTCTCCATCTCATGCTGAAGCAGCGCAAATCTGTTGTAACACTGGGGCTGTTACTGTGCTGAAATCTTGAAGCACAGCTTATTTTTCATCTAGCATCTTTTCTGTTTCTGAACTGTCACACGTCACTTGCATGAATTCTGCGTGTTCCTGTCAAGTCCTTCCACTGTAATTGCAATTATTTAATCTTCAATGAATTTATTCATTATTCTGAATTAATCTAGTGAATGTGAAGTCATTTTTTACCACTCCCCTGCAATGAAGTTTAGTAACAGGTACTTCTGCAATTCAGGGAACTTTGAATGTGGCAGGACAAGTTCAGTTGGTGTAGCCTATACAGCTCCAGGAAACCTACCTGTAGCTAATAAATGACATCAAGTTTGAATTTGGCATGAAAATCTATTGCAAACTCAAAGTTAAAATAGTCTTTTGTTTACATACACCTAGTGCACCACTTGTGAGAAACCTGTACTGCTGCTGAAGATTATTTGGTGCAGCTCAGGAAGAGACCTCCAGCTGATTTTAGACACCTTTAGACTTCACTTGAAGTTACTAAGCCTTGTGCTCCAGAGACATCTTTAAAATACACACTTGAATACTGTGTATGTTTAGACACATTTCTAACATTCACAGACGCTGATGGGCAAATAAGACTTACCATACTATGCATGCCAGCTAATCACACAAGCTGATCCTGCAAGTTGGCTGCTCCCCGTACTCACAGACCCCCCAAAAGGCAGAGCATTACGGTTCTGCTGAGAGCACCAGCAGCAGAAAAACAGTCATGAAGAAAAAAGACATATAATACATATTTTAAAAAGCCAGTCCTAAACAGTATGCTTCTGTAATAAAAAGGGTTTTTTATATTAAATGTTATTTGAAAAGAAAAAAATCCCATATGAACAATACTACTGTAGTAAGTTAATTTTTCTGATGCCTTTTTAACCATAGCTGCCTATGCTCTGGTCAGTATTTGGCTTAATAACTACTTATTCCATAAGTATTTACAGTGTCACTAGAAATATTTTGAACTGTGTTTTCACAGTTGAAACCTCCAAATTTTTTCTTAATAAATACATTTCCAAAAATCATCTTGATAAACCAGCATGTGCTTGACAGGTTTCCTTTATAAATTTTTAGCTTTTATATGAGCATGATTTCAAACCCCAGGTGAACCCAAATAATGTCTTTTATTATTTCTCAGTGTTGGCTGCACATCTGTGATTGTTGCCAATTCAGTTTGTCCATCTCTTCTTCAATCCACTTTGCTTGGCAAAAGAATGAAATGCAAAGTCATGAACCAATCCCCAATCTACCAGCAAATCATGAAGTGTTTTTTTAACTTCATCTTGTCTTTTGTTTCAGTCTTTTATTTAGGGTCCTATTGAATTATGTGCACTGATTTTGATCTGATTTCTCCCATTATACTTGCCTACATGTGCTCTCTATCAAATAATATAGATAATGGCTATGTATCCTTCTCATTACGGATATATTATGGACATCTGTCTGAATTTAAGTGGAGTCGGATAACCTTGCAACTCTGCTACCCACATTTATTTACGAACACTATACTCCAATATATTACTTCACTATTGTACCTTGAGAAGGTTATGGTTCATGGAATTGTATTTCAGAGCTGACCAACTGCATGTGCTACGCTACAGTAGTGCTATGATTGTTTTCCAGAGTTAACTTATTCTGAAATAATATGACGGACTTAAGGGAATTCACTGCCACTCCTGAGTTTAAAAGCCTGCAAGGGGATGAGCCACTAGCAATTTACATTCACAGTACCTGTAAAACCAGCCACAGTACCGTGGAGGGTGGTAAGGGATTAATCTGCCGGGTTAATCTGCTGAAGTACGCAACTGTTTTATCAATTTGATTGTTCCTTCAGGAAATTTTACCTGTAGTCAAGCACTAATGATTTAGGAGGTTCTTAATGCCTATGTCATTTTTGGAAGGTCAGCTAATCACTATAAATAAAATGCTGGATGTAAATCTGTTCTCTGTTGAAAATCCCTTTCTCTAGCCAATTTATGTCAGGTGGATATTCACAGGGACTACATCCTGTTTCCTACTGTGCAACTATAACATTTCATTGTACCACATAAGGAACAGGGGTATTTTTAGGACAGAATTTATAATCCTTAATGTAGAAGAGTGTAAAGGCTCATTAGGTGGCTCCCTGTGCTGTTGCTTCCTAATTTCAGATACTGGGCATTCTAACAGTTCCTCTGAGCATAAGGCCATATTCCGTCCTGGTTCTCTGCTCAGTATTCCTTCCAGTATCAGTGAAAGTCCCAGGGAAAAAATAAAATAGAACCTTTTATCACATATACATTGATACTTTTTTTAAATGTTTCAAAAAAATCCA
Source organism: Microhierax caerulescens (assembly GCA_035590215.1). Classification (NCBI taxonomy): domain Eukaryota; kingdom Metazoa; phylum Chordata; class Aves; order Falconiformes; family Falconidae; genus Microhierax; species Microhierax caerulescens. The sequence continues at coordinate 27,269,671 of JAVJGJ010000062.1, forward strand.
TTTCTTTCAGCAGTCTGTTACTTGCTGCTGACTGGTTGTCTTCTGTGGTTGTAATGGATTTTCTAAACTCCCTAATTGTTTTGTTTATGACTGACAGAGTATGTAAAGCACTAAAAGTATTATACAAGACAGTATTGAAGGTTATTAATGGATACTGCTCATTCTTGATGCTGCTTAGTCATGTTAATGCCTAAGACAGAAAAATGTTCATGGAATTGCATTGTATTCCTACAACTACATTATATTTTTCATGGAGCACAAACATAGAAGAACATAGGCTTCTCTGCTCTGGAAGTGATATATAAAATATATCCAGAATACCTGATATACCATGTGTAGCTTTTTTTTTCCTTTGCCTGTTGTAGTGTCTAGGACTTGGCAGGCTTTTTGTTTCTACTTATTTTCCATTGAAAAAATACTCCAAAATGCACTCTTCCTACTATGAAAAAAAAATCATTAAGGAAAAATCTCATTCTGTAAGGTAACAAAACAAACAGAAATAGGAACAAATTGTATTCTTGATTTGGAGTTGCATTTTAACTGTAATGTCTCTTAATTCTCTTTTATTTTTTAAACTTTATTTGAAGGGATGATAACAGCCATTCAAAGTATACTTGAGGATGGGAAACAACTATTAGCATAGTTAATAATATGTGTGATATGCTTTGATATGTTCTAGTGGGAAGCTAAATGTCCAACAGCTGTATTTATGTATATGAGCATTACCATATATTGTGTTAGTATTCAATGGAAAATAAAGAATATTTAGACCACAGAAGTAACAAACAGTCCTTAGACTGTTGATGAACACTGCTGGCAATGGCACCGAGAGAAAGCAGAGAAGTCAGCATGCCCGACGTGTTACAGCTAAGGGCAGAATGTAGGCCCACAGCAAGTCTCCAGAGTCCAGGAGTATTTCCTTTCAGCAAAATATTTTCCTTACCACGAAACACACAACGTGTTCCTCTGCAGCAGGGACCCCCGAACACCCAGGTGATTGCCCAGTTCTTGCAAGATGTAGCAAGAGGCTTACAATGGGCAACATCCCACATCCCCTTGCGTGGCTATTTCCCCTCCTCTCCGTTACGCCGGCCCTGAGAGTGGTGACACGCGTGGAGCGGTGTGCGGGCCACCACTCGCCGAGGGCCTGTGGCCCAGCAAGGCAGGAGTCAGGCCAGGTTCGGCAGGTGGAACACGCGAACCACAATGCTCCATCCGCTCCGCTGTCCATGCCCCCCCGCTGCCTAGCAGGTTTTCTCCCCCATTTGTTAATAGGTGCTGCAAACACTTGCAGCTGCCCTCCGTACGCCTGCAAGCCCTCTCTCTTGCTCATGTGGTGCCTGAGCGCGGTGGTAGGGCTGCGATTTAGAATCCTGTTGATTGGAACAGCTAAATATGTCTCTGATCTGGGACTCACTGATAACTGTCGAGGTCTTGGGTGCCGAGTATGACGCTTCAAGACCGAGCTGCCGTACGCTGTCTGACTTACTGCTAATGGCAACTTTCCTTCATTACTGATGACTCTGAATTCTAATGGCTGGAGTTACAGGCATCTCTCTGTTTATAGCTCACTTCACGTGCCCGGAGGCCAACCTAACCCTATTCCTATTCAGGAATTTTCCTGAAATGAACTATAGTGACAAAGACCTCCAGTGTGCTATTACAGAAGTGGTGTTGTATTTGTGCTTTGAATTTCTCCAATTAGTTATGCTAGTGTAATACTTCTTCCTTCAAATTTGTGACAGTAGAAAGCAATTTGCCCCCAAATATGCATATTTATATTCATATAATTGTTTATTTATTCTCCAAATAAACTGAAGTGGATGATGATAATAATTACGTTACTGTTCCCTATCTCCCATTCATCAAAACAATTTCTGAATTCTCAAAAGTTGTTTTCAACTCAGCCTTACTTTATGCTTCCTACTGAATTATTTCAATTGAAGAAGGACTTTCTGACCCATTCTCACTTCCTGTCTGAAGGCCTGGATAGCGACAGCAGTATGTTAGCAAGTTGTCAACCTGCCCAGATGGTGAATATCCAAGAATGCTGAAAGAGCTTCAGAATAAACAGGCTGATCTGCTAAGAATACACAGTCCTTCATTAAAAACCATTTATGTGCAAAAGAACTGGAAGTAACAAATATTGTGTCTATTTTTACAAAAATTTCATGGGATAATCGGCAGAGTTTCAGACCAGTGAGATCCACATTTATAACTTGTTGAATATCTGAAATGGTAATTGAAAATGGAGGTATAAAATTTCAGGAGAAAGTAGGTAGCTAAACAAGTGGGACAGGCTGACTAGTGAAGTTCAGGGTCCACAAATGCAAAATATTATGCATAGGAAAGGAATGCGTGCAAGGTTTAAAATTAGCAGGAAAGAAAGGCAACCTAACATTGCTGTGAACGACTCAGCAAGACACTGATCTCAATATACAGCTACAGGAAAAACCAAATAATGTTACAACGTGCAGAACAGGAGTGAGAATACAACACTACATGTTATGGCAAATCAGTGCTGTTGCCTTAACTGAGATACTGCATGCAGTACTAATGCAACCGTCTCAAAAAACACTCTGCAGAATGCTTAGGGACTCAGAGGAATGAGGAAAAACTCATTGAAAGTGTGGAACAAAATGACACTTGACTTCAGCAAACACCAAGCCATAAACCAAAATACTTAAACACACACACCCCAAATTAAACTGTGGCATTCCTTGCAACAGGCAGTTGTTGAGAACAAGAACATGGCATTCAGAAAATGGTCACACATGGACAAATTACATAAAAATTGCATTTATCTTTTTTTAGTACTTAAAATAATTTCTAATTATTAGAGAAGAGGAGGTTCTTTGCACTTCTGTTGAGAAGCATCTGGCTGTAGCCATTTAGGACAAGCAGCTGGATAACGAATATGCTCCAGTGTGGCATTTCCTATTTCCAGTCCTTGAGACACATTACACAGAGATTAGCTCAACTTTGTTGCTGAGATTCACAAAATAAAATATATAAGATGTACATACCAATTAGCTGTTCAGAAGCATTTACAATACTGAGAACATGAACACTGAAAAAATCTGGAATATACTGGCAACATGTATTTTGAGGATGTCAACAATTAGAAAATTTTGGCAAACTATTTGCACGCACTTGAAAATGTAATTGCACAACTTTGGCTGGCTTCAGCTATGTAAGTCCTAACAGACATAGACTCCTTTGGGAAGCACAGAACTCAGCCTTTTTATAACCTTATTATTAAAGAGCCAAATAATAGAGCTGTAGAAATATTAGGTGCAAAGTACCTTACAATTAACCAGGTAACAGTATTGTCCTGTGAGGGAGTAATTTCTCTAACACAAGGACAGATCACTCATTTTGGAAAAAACTCTAAACAAAGAAATGAACAACCCCAAATTTCACAATTCCCAAATAACTGAAAATTGAAAACCCTATCCTGCTCAGTTTTGTGCTCCACATACAATACCATGATGATACTGCCCATTCAGGAAAAACACCAGTAAATATGTTGCTCCAGAGTACAAAACAATGGAAGAAAAAGGACAAAGCTGGAACAGAAACAATAATTTGTAGTCAGGAAATCTGTTTGGTTTTGGAAAGTTTAATTGCACCCGTGAATGTCTAAATTTTCTGATACATGGAACATTGCTGAAAATTTAATGTTTATGTTTGAAGTCATTAGCTACCTGGATTATAAACTGCAAACAACAATAAAAATCCACTGCTTTTAAATAATCCACATGCACTGGCATTAGTCAAGTCTTAAACTCTCTCTCAAACTTTTCCTTAGCATTATTTAAAACAACAGTAACTCCTTCAAACTAAAGTGTACTTCACGGCTGAGACCAAGGAAAAAGTACCTGGTACAGCAGCCACTAGGAAAGCTCTTGCCTTTCTGCACAAGGTTCTGAAGTACATCAAACTGCAACAGCAGTATGATAATCATATTGTACTAGCTTGAACCAAATGGGAGATGAATGTTTGTTCCAGAATTACAACTCATTTCAGAATTTCTGTAAAGTTATTTTGAGAGCAGTGACACTATCAAAAGATCTAACCATAAGAAAAAAGGAAGCTAATTTCATCTGCATCTCAAAAAGTCCTGCTACTGGGGTGGTTCTGACTTGTCTAAGTTGTCTAAATGTACATACATGTAACTAGGTAAAATTGCAAAATCAGTTAATTCAATTACATGAACTGTGACGTGTACCTGGCAAGACACGTCACAAATGAACTATGCTACAGTGATATCACTGCATATAACTCGAGTTCTCTTAAGCCTGTAACTTGCAAAGTTTGGTTTCCCTGTCTGAGACTAGGTCATAGCCTTCCTTGTGCCTGCACCAGGAGCAGGCAGCGCAGAAGGTGCCCTTGGAAGTAGAGAACAAGCTCCACGTGTGCCTCAAAAGTGACGATTTCCTTAAGTACCACCACAGACCAGGGGCACTCCTCCCAGGGACAAGGACAACTCAGCAGGGTCCTGGGGACGCCAGCTCTGGCATTTCAGATTTCCAGTTTTGCTGGTATTTCAGAGGGAGTAGTCAGCTTGCGTGTGTCATCAAACCCAAGCTCACTTAGCGTCCACGTGCTGGGGAGCCAGGAACAGATTGCAGAGATCAGCACACCCTGCAAAAGCTTGGTCAGCCCATTCCTGAGGGGCTGCCACACTGGCACAGTTAGCGGGATCTGAGCTAGCTGAGGTTACAGGGACATAAAAATAACTGTTCAGAGTTAGACCAGGGTTCATGTGCTCCAGTGCCCTGCCTGCTTGGCCAGAAGTGGTGCCTATAAAAAGAAAAAAAAAAAAAAAAGAAAAAAGAAAAAAAAAAGAGTATGGGAAATGCAGCATGATGATTTCCCAGGATACCCTTTCAGCCTCCAGCAAGAAGGAAAAAAAAAAAGCCATGTTTCCTGCCTTAAGGAAGTAAGTATTCTTGTGGACAGCACAATGCCTAGAATCAGTACATTCTATATGCATGGCAGCAGCAGGGTTTTTTCCTATATTGAGGAATGCTGTTCTGCATTGCAGCGCCTGGAAGTAATGAAGGAGCACTGACTTCACTTAAAAAATAATGAAAACAAAGAAGACCCCACCTATATCTGTGACTCTGACAAATGGAGAAGGTTTTAAAACCCATGTTGCAAGGTTTTCGTCCCATAAGAACAACGGTCAGGGTTGCATGTCAGATCAGTCCCCTTTGAACATACTGGTACAGGCAAACTGAGAGGAGCAGACATTGCACTAGCATGTCAAAACAAGATGAGAGGTGCGCAGGCTGAATCATGTTAGTGTTTTATATATATTATGTGTTTATATAAATACAGAACATAAATATGTTCAATAAAAATAATACATTATTCATATATAAAAATATATATATGTATGATACAGTCCCAATAAACTAATACTGATCCATCGCCTGTGATAAGGTTATGTACATTGTATGTAATTTTTGTTCTGGGAAAAAGTAGAAGCCACAAGGAAGAATAATATTCTTCAAGTAAGGCATGTAAATGAATGCTTAATTATTCATAGGAGTTGTAAGGAAGGAAGTTTCCCCCTTTCTGCCCTGCAGAGCAGCCCCAGGCAGATACCTTATAGAATAGGAAATGTACTGTGTAAGTGCTAAAGAAATGCAATTGATTGAAATAGTTCCTTTGCCTTCCACGATGATAAACTGTACATTCAGTCATTTGTATTGCTGTAAAAAAATCAGTTAATGTGACACTGAAAAAAACCCAATCAAACAAATCATCTTTTAACAGCCACAAATGCCATTATAGAACAGAACAAAACAAAATAAGCAAAAATGATGAGTGGCAACTGTGAGCAATTTCTACTTTCTTCCACTCCTCCCTGGGAGCTCGAACACTCAGTGGCACTCAAGCTGTACTTCTTCTATCTGATTTTTGCACTGTACTGCCTGCCAGAAAAGAAATGTCTAGAAAATCATGATGAACTTCAAAGTTACATAATTTTTATTTCACATTCCCTTCTCTCCACAGTGCTGACTGCTATGAAGAAGGAACCAAACACTTCTCCTTGTCTACTACTAATTCTCTGAGTAGTTTAGGAAGAGCAGAAAGACCACGTATTTAATGATTACATTATTTCCACTCAAGCACGTTGCAGAATGGTAACTGATATCTGCTGCCTAATCCTGTCTTGTCTGACTATAGTTCAAAGAACATCTGCCCTTCCCTCTTCCAAGCCCTTTGGCTTTGGTAGCTGCATTGAACAAGCTTATATAGTAATGTCTGCAATACGTAAGCAGAAATTTGCACTAAATTAACAGGACAAGTTGCTAGGCAATTTCCAAGAACTCCTCCAAGGAAGAGGTGGAAAAAACCAAGTAAAGTTATGAAAATTGCCAAACATTTTTTGAAAGATCCAGAAACTGGGATGGATTTGGGAAATAATTTTAAATTAAAAATATGTTGGGGGCTGAAAATGTTAAAATATTAAAATTAGAGATTTCCAAAATAAAGCATTTTATTTTGGAAATACAAATCTTTAAGCAACTACCATGAGGAGATGCTTACCAGGAGAAGCACTCATCTAGGGCAATGCATACATAAATGCCAGCACTCTCATTTCTTCTCTTCTATACATCAAATGCCGTCAATGTTTGGTTTTGTTTGGTTTTTTTTTTTCCCCTGGATTCCTTGGTCATTTTCTCTCATTTTCTTTTTGTTCATTATGCATTTTGTTATGCACTAGATGATCTTACTCTTTATGAGTAAGAGTTTTTCAAAGGGAACAGAGCTTTAGTTAGTTTTATAGCTAATGTCATAATGTTCTGCATTCCTAGCAATAGCACTGACACATCAGATCAGAAAGTACACTAAGAAAGGGAACACGCCAAGGTTCTAAGCTCTTCACTGCTTAAATGGCCTCAATAAACAACTGAAAAAGGAATTATGAGTTACTATGTTACAGTGAATCCATGCTCCTCTAGTACTAAAAAACATATTATATGCACGACCCTGGAAAAAAATTCATATAGTGAGGACTCAGGTACCTTCGACCAACCAAATGAAACAATATGCCTGGATGAAACATCACCCATGCTTCTTTTGCCAGAAAAGAGATTTTTCCAAATTCAGGCTTTCGCATTGGTTTCTTTGCCAAGTTTATATTCAACATATAGTTTCTCCTAAAGAAGTAGAAGTAATAGCCTTGATGATGCATGGTTTTTCAAGCACTGCTAGTTTGAAACATGTAGGAATTCTGTCCATTACCTTCACAGTGTCACAGTATAAACTAAGTACATACACGTGTATGTGTATGCACCTGGGTTAGAAGCACACAGGGCATGTAAATATTCATTTACCATTAAAAACTCTGTTCACTGAGATTAACTCAGTACATTTTGCCTTTTTAGTATGGTATACTTGTTACATGATAACAATCTGTGAAACTTCACTGCAGGAAGACAGCAAGTGCTGCTGACTCCTCTGAGTACCAGGGCAAATGCCGAATGCTGCCTGCCACTGCGCTTTACAAAACTTAGTGGTTTGCCCTGTGGCAAATACATTTCTGATCAACAAAACCAGTACGACCGTTCGTGTTCTCATCCACCAGTGAGCTACTAAAGTTCACTTTATTGGTTCTCTTAGGTGTTTATGTTCTTCAGTGGACACAAAATGGTAGAAAAAAAAGAAGAGAAAGAATCAGATAGCTTTTTTATTATGAGATTAAAATAAATTATTATTTTGTTCAAGATGTATTAGAGTGACAGCCTTTTCCATGTGCCTAAAAAGAACCCAAAAACTACATAGTATTTTTAATTTAAGGATCAAGATCTAGATTTGCATAAATTCTTCATAAGTTTATGTGAAATACAAGAAAGAAAACACTAAGTTTACAGTGCTCAGTGTACATGGAAATTATTTTTAATTTATCCTCCCATGAATACTGGCTCCAGAGACCTGATTGCTTAGCAAGCAGTGTAGTTAAGCCAACTGAGGATAGAAGCAATGATGCATGACCTTTATGTGACCATAGCCAGCTAAGCAGCCCACCTTTAATACTGGATTGAAAGCACACTAACATATATAGAAGCAGAATTTGAATGTTGTCCTGCTTATCCATTACTTTTCAATTTTTCAGAAGTAAAAAAACATAGTCTTTCATTCTGAAAACCGCAGAAGTTTTTTGTTACATATACTCCTTACTTATACCTGAATGTACTTGTCTCAATACTTTCAGTCTCCTGAACAGCAACTGCTAATAGTGCAATCTGAAAAACACCATTGTAAAGAGCCCCAGGATCCCTCCATTATATTGACCATAATTGCAAGATTATGTCTTAGCCTGTCTCCTATTCTGTTAGTACTATTCAGTACAACCACTAGCTCAGGAGGAAGAAAACTGTGATTCTCTGAACAGACTCCTTGACACAAGATTAAACTTTTGTCCACAGTTGTGTATCTACATGTGGAAGCAATTTGTGGTGATAGCAAAACTGGGTATCATTCACTGTCCATCTTAACAGGGAAGTTGAAAAATATGAGTCTCTTCTAGCACATCAAATGGACATAAAACCCACTAAGATACACACTGGAATTCTTGGAATTCTGATGGAGCTGCAGCAGCTCATATGGACTACATCCTCACTGGGCTGCGAGTCTACAGGAACCCCAAGGGACATAGTCCTGAACTCTAGGTGACCCTGCTTTGAGCAGAGGGGTTTGGGCTGGACAACTTTTCAAGGCACCAGATGTGCCCATCAACCTCAGCTATTCTGATACCCAAACAACTCTGGGTTGACCAGAAGTTTGAATGAATGACCGGGACAATGAAACTCCTTGGTGCTGCAATAATCGTTTGTCTTATGGCATTCAGGTGCAGAGGTAAATGGTTATTACAATGCACTTAAGAGTTGGATCCATTTCAGAAGCTGATAAAAGTATTTATGAATTTTTTGTTAAACCCTTTCAGAAGGAAAAAATGCAAGTTTGTTATTTATTGTGCTGCTTCCTTTGCACTAGCCTGTATTAGTTTTAATGAATTTACTGCTTGACAACTTAAATCCCAAATCAAGATCTTAAGAGTTGTTTTACAGAATTAGCATTTTTGCAGAATAAAAGCCATCAATACAGATTGCTGTTTTGATTTAAATCTTCTACTATTTTTATACCTTAAGTAGCATATAACTGTGCTGGCACAGCTATGTTAAGACCAAACTGGGATAGATGTCACCAGGGTGTTCCACGTGCAGTGCCCAGGAATCCAGCATGCTGTCTCTCTGCCGGCGCTTTGCAGAGCCCTTAGTGCTGCCCTTAGGTTAGGCGAGGAAGGGCTAGTTCAGTTCCAGGGCTCCCTGGGTTTATATTATTTAGTTCTCACTAAACCTCCACGAGGCAGCAGTGTTTCAAGAAGCTTATTAGGATATCTCAGCGGTGGATAAAAGAAACGATGTGATAGCGGATAAAGTTCTTACAGTCTCATAGAAAACTCCCACGGTTCTCCAGAAAACTCATGTAATTGCTTTGTCATTTGTGCCCGCTCGAGTTTCTGAAAAGCCACTCTGAGGATTTGGAGACAGGGCCTGCAGGCAGGGCGATGGAAAGCGAACACCAAAAGATCCCTCACCAGGCACATGGCGCCAGATCAGCAACTCATTGCAGTACTAAGTACCCGTCAGGTCTGTATCTCAACATGCGATGGAGCACTGGCTATTTCCTAGCATTTATAATGTCCAAAACTGCATAAATTCTGGATGAGGGTGGGCATATTCCTCCTTTGAAGAGAGTAACCCAAGAAAAATATCTGTGTGGAGGGTAGTGACTACACAGGAGAAGGTGGCTGCCTTTCTGCGCTTACGTTATGGAAACCAGATAAACGCCAGTGCAGCTGGTGCTGCAATTTAATGTTCAATGGTCAAATTGCCCAGGTTCACTAAAGTTTTTTCTTACAGACTTTGCACTCAGGCAAGACACTATAGGAGGTTCTTATTGCTCCACTGCTGGTTGCAAGCTGGCGATGCGCTGGAGAAAGGAACAGCTAGTTCTGAGCACAATTACTACACAGACAAGGCTTAATCTGTACTTGAAAGGGCTGCATAAAACATTGACCTGTCACATTTATGCAGCTACTTAATTTTCCTATCTAGGGCAGCGTGACTGCAAATTACATTTGCCTGCTGGTTAGTTTGGGCAGCTGCAATGGCTCTGTCATTTTGGAAGTGCTCTCCTTAGAGAAGAGGGTTGTACTTCACCAGCAGAACTTGGAAACTGTCAAGCCAAGACAAGCCTGGCAGTTGGACCAGGAGCAAACAGAACACTTTATGTATCTTGGCATAAACAAACACTGCCCTTAGATGTTCCCTTTCAAAGCCAGACATAGGGGGGCACAGAGGGGGTTGTTGCAGTCTCTTTGGAACTCTACAGCACAGGATTTGGCACTGCAGCACTTCAGAAGTTTACTTTGGGTTCTGTAGTGGCAGTATTATAAAATAAATACCTAGTCTGTAAATTTTTAACAAGTATATAAACAAATAGCCAGAAATCGTAAAAACTCACTAGATGTTGTTCTGTGTCTGTACTATGGATTAACTGCTTGGCCTCTGGTTTTTCTTCACTGGAGACTCAAGTCAGCCAGCTGCTTCTGCTGTCACGGACGACAGAGGTAACTCGCGCCATGACGGCAAGGCAGGCTGTGTGTGTGCGTACGCTGCAAGGCTGCTTCATGCTGGCTGCCCACCTCCTAGGGACCTGCGGCATCGCCACCCCAGGGTGGCTGGCGAGAGGCAGGGTCTCCACGGCTGTCCTTCACCAAGACTGCTCTGGGGAAGGAAGCTCTGCCTTTGGCTGGCTGGTTCATGGAGCAATGACCTGTAAAAGCTGCCCTGGAGTACAGAGAAGTGCAAGTTTATTGGGAGAGGAGAGGGCTGCCGGGTTTACTTGCACCTCGCTCTCCAAATTAAACCCAACTCCAAGGGATAGCGAAGCTCATCAGGCAAAAGTAACTTTGTTAAGGGTGTCTGGGAAATTTGCTGGCGTTATTCTCTCCCCTCTGTGGGATATTCCAGCTGCCCTTGCATCTCCACAGAGGGAAGACTTAGTAAAGATTTCACTATAGCCTTTGTAGAAGACTATGCTGATAGGAGCTTTGATAAAAGTCGTTTGTATCCAGTGCAGCAGATACTTATTTTCTTGGTTTATAGCAAGTGGGGTTCAGATAATATCAATCTTTAGAAATAATCCTGGTTTCAACACAAACCATCAAATTTATTCATTTTATATTTTTTAATAGTCGACATAACACATCTAATTTTTAGTTAAGAATAATTTGTGAAGTAATTCTGGTCATATTAATCAAATGCTAGCTCTGAGATAATAAAATACGTACGGCCTCTGGTGGCTTAGCATGGACTATAAAATGTGCTGTATCAAAGACAAGGAAAGCTTGAAATAGCTTTTGTGAGGTAGCTGGAGGGAAAGCTTGGAATAGTTTGCGTTAAATAGCTTGTATTTATCATTTAGTACACATTTTGCTAAAACTATAAATTATGTTTCCCCTTCTTAAAAATAAACACTGATTAATTTATGCTGGTAAAAGACAAGTGTGAGCATAAATCTCTTCTTTGAATAGAAATTCCTGTTTTAATTATTGATAATAGGTTAGCTTGCTCAAAAGGAAAGAATTCTGGCATTTTTCATTTATTCTGCTGCTCTTTCTCTGCACTCGGCGACGGGTAAGGAGAAGGGGCTACTCCGTGTTTTTTATTCCAGGGGCTCGAATGACGCACCAACGTCCCTACGGTACCTTCGCGCCGCCGTTTCCCCGGCGGTGCCCCCCTGCCGGCGCCCCGTCTCGGGAGGCAGCTCAGAAGCAGCGCGGCCCGGCCCTGCGGCCCCGCTCCGCACCGCTCCGGCGGGGTGCGGGCTCCCCCTCCCGAGGCGCCGCGGCC
>JAVJGJ010000062.1:27292444-27304447 GCA_035590215.1 Microhierax caerulescens
GTCGCTCCCGTGCCGGCGGTAGCGCTCATCCCTCGGGAAGGCGCTGCCTCCCGCCGCCGCAGCGCTAGCGTGAGGCTGGCCAGGTGCGGGTGAAGCGGGGCGAGGGGCCTGAGTGCCGGCAGCCGCCTGCCCTGGCCACCCTCGGCCGCTCCGGTGTGAGCACGCTTCGTTCTGCCTCGGTCCGTGCTTCGCTTCTGGGTCGTGCTGTATCGTTAAAGCCACAAACTTCCTGCGAAGTGTGTGACGTGGTTTTGTTAGTTTAATGTGGCCGCTTTTAAAAACATAAATGCCACCTACAAATAATTTTTGAAGTTGTTATCTGGGGTACTTCAGCACGTGTCATTTTTCAGCATCACTGAAAATGTGTTTCTCATTCAATACGGACCGTAATTGACTTTCCAGCAGAAAAAGGGTAATTTGGCAATCTTTCTCAGCTAGTGGGCTGTGGAGAGACCAGAAGAGAGAGTGTAGTTCACCTGCAAAATTCATATTAGTATCACTTCTGAGGCAAAACTTTGGGGAAAAAAATATCTGAAATCCTGAGAAACTTGCATTTATTCACCAAAAAAACCCACTTTTTTTTTTTTTTTTTTCTTTTGGTAGTCCATCCAAGCAAAATTCGTGAGTCAGTGGCTGAACTTTATGAATCATGCCTAGATCCTGTCTGTGTGACCACGCTTAGCAGGGGCGCAGGCTGTCGTGCTCCTGGCACTGCCCGAGGTCAGTGAGAGCGCTGCTCAGCCGCTTGTGGTGTGAGCAACCCATCACCCCTCGCTGGCTTTCCTGGAGGCCTGTGAGACTCATCTTCTCACTGACCACCTTCCCCATAGCCCGTATTTTTCTGCCCCTGCTACTCAAGATGCATGCACGTGAGAAACGTGATTTTCTTCACTGTATGTATTTTGCAAGTATAAAAACTCTTTGAAAGAAAGCGTGGCATTAATATGCAAACAAAAAGAATTTACACAGAAAACTATGTGCGGTGGGAGGCATTTGAGTAGGACTTAAAACAGGAGTGGAAGATTGTTTGAAAGGCTTATGTGTGGAGCTGGCCAGGGAATAAAATTGGAAAACCAAGTCTAAAATCTGTAGCTGCTCAGAAAAAAAGAGGACTTGGGTGCTACTCAAAACTTTTTATTTTCAGACCGCTACACTTTTTTTTTTTTTTTTTTTTTTAAAAAAAGCATGAATGCTTGAGTATTTTAATAGTCTAGCGCTAGTGTTTGGAGGCTTAATATTTTGTGGGATGGGAATGTTATCTTAACCTAACTTCTTCTTACAATATATTTCAAAATAAGTACTTCTTCAGAACTGCAACTCTTGTTTTTGGTGGAAGAACTTGCACCATTTTATTTTTAAAAGGAAATAAAACATTTCTTACCGCACTGGGTCCGTGCTTTGGCAATGTGAGAGGTTGATGGCTTAAATTCTAGTATTGCAAGATACTGTTTCTGATAGGCATGGTACGCTGGGTAGCTTACAAAAGTGATTTCCTTTTGTTTTTTCTGCTCCTTCAAATCCAAAGCTTAGTTCTGTGTATAAGATCCTTTCAGCTTACTTTGCTTTAGTGTGATTGGTTTTCCATTTCAACACTTCCATTATTTAGATTGGCTTTGTTCTGTAGTGATCAGACGAGCTATCATGCCTGAAGTAAAAGTTAATCTGTTTATGCTGTGTTCATCCGTACGCCAGCCTGCACTTGGATTGCCAGTTTCAGTTACAGGCCAGTCTTGATGCCTCTTGCTTTCGTATTAGAGGCATTGTTGATTTTGTGGTTCTGTTGTGTGACTCTGTGGATTAGCGTCTTATGTAATTAATGGACATTTTAAAAATCTACTCATTTTCAAAGTTGTTGAATGTCCCTTTCCAGTGTCAGTTGGTGGTAGTTTTTATAGTCACTTTTATGTAAGTGGCTGCTGCTGAACAGAAACGTTTCTAGTAGAAACTGACACTCATTTTCAGCTGTAGTGTGGCTGGATTCCTTGAAGAGTAGCCCTTCTGCCTACTTAAAATTCTGCTTGCAGGTGTAAAGCCAGGGTCTCTAGAATTGTTAAAGCCAGAACCAATGCTGTACACGCTGCGTCAGCCCACAGTCTCAGCTCTCGGGCAGTAAGATGCAGTTTCTCAGCCTTTGGTGGTGATCTCAAGGACAATCAAAATGGTTTGTGACAAGTATTGTTAATTTAAAAAAGCCCACACACCTAAAACAAAACAAAACCCCCTCAAAACCACATTTGGTTGCTAAGCAACTCACAGCAGTGCCCTGATGATGATATTTTAGGAGATCCTAAGGCTCGCTGGCTTCCACACTGATGTGAGAACGCTGTGAACGCTGCCTTAGGTGCATGAGTTCTCACTCTTACCTTCAGAGGCTATGGTAGTAGAAAAGGTAACTCCCAATGCTTTAGACAGAGAGAAAAGAGACAGCGAGGTAACATCCCAGTCAAATATTTAGTTAGGTTCTCTTTGCTGTGGTTTTCCCCTCTAGGTTCACTGGAAACACTGTTCCTCTTAAGCAGCACAGCAATAAGGAAAAAGGCCCGTGTTGAGGTCAGCAGCAGTTCACCCTCTCTGCTTGCTTGCCTTTTTTTTTTTTTTTTTTTTTTTTTTTTTTTTGTTGAGGGTGGAGATGGGTGGAACGAGGAAGAGTATGTCCCTGAAAAGAGCCTGAGGGAATGGGCAAGCTTGAATAGAAACTATTAGACTTGGGAAACTACAACTACTTCAGGAAGAGAAAGTTTGATAAATAAGCATAGATAAGGTGAAACTGAGGTCTTCATGGAACTGTGATATCAGTACGTTAAGCAGGCCTAAGATATTTTAAAAGTAGTCACTTAAATTTCTTCTGCTTAAAAATGTATATTTGATGTTTATTTGAAGAAAATATTTGGATTCTTGTAGAAAGATAAAAATGTTATGTAAAACTTCAGAGGGTCTAGGTCAAATTTAGGGTGATTTAGCTGCAAGATAAGCATGAGGTATAACAAAAATGAGTTTCTGTACACAATTTTTACATGTGAGCAAGGAAATTAAATTTTTGCTTATGAACCTTAATTTACTTAATAATCAGATAATCGCCAAGGTAGTAATTTTCAGTGTTTCAGAATCTGACCACGGACTGTTTTGCAGTCAGTTGTATTCCTTGGTCCTTGGCTGGTGGTCAGAATCATACTGTTAGTCCTATAGTGAATCATCCAAACTAGCCTGATGCCTCTGAGGAGTAAAGCCTACTAACTCATATAGAACCATGGGAAGTTTTGTATCCAAAGTGTTAGAGTTCATCTCTTTTCTTGTGTTTTAAGAAAAAAAAAAAAAAAGAGACCTTTAGTGGTCAGTGAAATGCATTTTCAGGGGAAGTCTGGTAAATACATGTAGTATTTGCATGTTTCTTTTGCATCCCCTGTCCTCTACCACAAGAATAGCTACAACTGTATGGAGCACTGCAGTATGTAGAGCTGCCTGACCTAAGAAATCTTCTAATAGATCATTATTAACTGGAGTTTATTTGTTGCAGGAACAAAGAAGAAAGCTGCTTGTCCAGGACTTGGGCTGTTTTATACCGTACTGTCTGCCTTCCTTTTCTCAGTGGCCTCTTTATTTCTTAAAAAAATAGATGATGTACATTCAGTGGAAGTGAGTGCATTTCGATGTGTTTTCCAAATGGCATTTGTTCTTCCTGGTTTAATATACTACAAGTAAGTGAAGCAAACGTTTAAATTTAAAGTTTTTTCTTAAAAGTAGATCTAGGATTGTCACTCAGTTAAATCAGATTGCAAGATAATTTTAAGTAGGACTTCATTTGCATAATTGATTTTTCCATTAGTTGATAGTATCTTAATACAATTCAGAAAACTGAAAATCTTTGACTCCTTGAATTGTAGGGTTTTCTGTGCATTATGTGAAATGTATCGATCTTCCATTAGGTAGTGTTCTCAAAAAATAGGAGGTAATTTGTAGACAGTTTTGGGTTATTTTGCAAGCAAAGAGTTAATAGCTAGAAGATTAGGTTCTGGAATCTGAATATAATTGGGGGTGGTGGTAGGAATAAACTGGTCTGTGGTGAAACAGCTTAAAATATTTTCATATTTTATGAGTCCCTCATCCAGAAAGGTGTGTACAATCTAGAAGGGTGGGTACATTTAAGTGTAATTGGATGTTGGTCATGAAATAAGCAAGCCAGTGACATTAATGTATCGTTTCTGTTTTTCAGAACTGGGTTTTTGGGACCAAAAGGTAAAAGAATTTTTCTTTTCTTCCGAGGATTCCTTGGCTCTAGCGCAATGATTCTTCTCTACTACGCTTTCCAAGTCATGCCACTAGCTGATGCCACTGTTATAACTTTTAGCAGTCCTGTTTTTACATCGTTGCTGGCATGGATCTTTCTCAAAGAGAAATACAGTATTTGGGATCTTCTGTTTACCCTCTTTGCAATCACTGGAGTGGTTCTTATTGCCAGACCACCATTTCTGTTTGGGTCAAACGTAACGGGGATTGAAGGAAGTTACACAGACCACCTTAAAGGAACTATAGCGGCAATTACAAGCACAGTATCTGCAGCTTCAACTTTTGTTATATTAAGGAAGGTGGGAAAATCTGTGCATTATTTTTTGTCAATTTGGTATTATGCAGTTATTGGTTTAATTGTGTGTGTTATAGCATTGTTTGTTTTGAATGAATGGCGTTTACCATATTGTGGTAAAGATAGGGTTCTTCTAATATTAATAGGCTTGTTAGGGTTAGGGGGTCAGATATTTCTCACAAAAGCATTACAGATAGAGAAAGCTGGACCTGTAGCCATAATGAAAACAATGGATGTGGTGTATGCTTTTATTTTACAAATTCTTTTTCTCAATCATCTGCCAACTTGGTGGACTGTGGGTGGTGCCCTTTGTGTAGTAGCCAGTAGTTCTGGAACTGCCATTCGTAAGTGGCGACAAAGCTTGAAAAAAGCTAAACAAAATGAAATCTAACAATACAGACATCTAATTCATTACAGAAACAAGCAACCTTGACATATATATACAATATTTATTTTTATTTATTTTGAATATCTCATTTACCAAATTGTACTACAAAGTTATAGCCAATAAAATAAGTTGTTGGTTTTTTTTTTAAGAAAACAAAATCAAGGGTGTTTTAACAACTGATTAAGTTACGTGCTTTTATTTCTTATATGTAGGCATGCAGATATGAGAAGTAGAAAGATACTTAAAAGTTTCTTGCTTCGTATCAAAAGTGGACAGTAGTTTTTTGGTTTTCATTTTCCTAGAATTCCTGATTCTCCACTTAGACCCTTTCTCCATTCTTTTGAGCAGTGGAAATCAGTCTCCCAGGCTTACTTAATACTGTTCTCTGCTTGATTACCAGAGGAATTGCCGTATAAAAGATAGAAGGGAACGAAGAGTTATAATCCTATGAACATCCAACTTTTATATAACAGATAAAGCTTGCACATTTACAAGCCTTCTAATTATTATTTTTTTTTGCACAAAACAGATACCAAATGGGGTTTTATTTTTAATTTGGATTCTAAAAGAACAAAGGCTATTTCATCTTTCCAGTATCAGGAGAAAATTAACTTGTGAAAATTATCTATCAGCTTTGCTTTCTTTAAAAAATATTGTAAAATGTTTGCACTTCTTTTACAGACATAATGAAACAACCTAATCCCTTTCTTTCAATGTGATTTCCCAATAGACATCTTCAGTTGCTGCAGTCTCGGTGATGAGACACAACAGTTAATTGTATGCCACTCGTAAATTAGCCATTTCTTTGTGGTATGGAATGTTATGCTTTAGCTGCACTTTTCTTTATTCTATGCAAAAGATTATAGGTTTTAGGTATTTAATATAGATTATTTTAAATGCTGCTTATGACCCTTTTTGTTTAGATTCTTTTGTACAAAAGTTCTTTATGAGACCAAGTGTAAGTCTTGTTGGCCTTCATAAAGTTAGGAGGATTTACAGTAAAGCATTTTTCTGTTTCCTAAGAATTTAAAAGAGTTCAGGGTAATTGCAGTTTCACAGGAAATGAAGGCTGGCCCAGGTCATAGCAGAGATTCTGCAGAACAGACTTGAGGAGAGCTTGATGGGATGGTGGAGCTATGGATATACATCTCAAGATGTGGAGTCAGCCACACTACATCCGGCAGTGCTAAATGGGCATCTTCAGCCCCGTTTCTCCACATGGCCATTTTAAATCTGCAGTTAGTCACTTCTTATACATCTTCTCACTTTTATAGGCTTTATCTTGATAGCAACAAATATTAAGAAAAATGCTCTTAGTGTCCGTCATGTTTGAGGAGGAATACATGTTTAGTTTCACGTAGGGAGATTTTCCCAAATGCAGTTTTAGGTACTTTTGGGTCTTGTCTCAGTAGTGCTTAAACTAAATTTTGACTTGGATCTTTATTTGGTCCTTTGTATCATTAGGTGGTTTTCAGTTATTTGTTCACCTTAGCTTTTTTCTAAAAGAGAATGCTGTGTTCTGTAGACTTGATAGATAGTAGGTTTTGGTTTTGTTGTTTTTTTGGGGTTTTGGTTTTTTTTTTTGTTCGTTTTTTTTTTTTTTACAAAATCACTAAAGTTGGCTGATATTTTCTTATTTTGATTTACAGATGTCTAGTCACATTTCTTTTGACAATAAGCATTGCATCCTGGCAGGGCAGATTTAGGTACTTGTGTCCTGAAGGACTGGAATGTGTATGTACTTCGGGATGTGCTGGATGTGAGGAGCCATCTGCAATAGGTTTCAGGGGTGGGAAGGAAAGTAGACTGCATTTTTTACTGCTTAACTTCATCTTTAATATGGATGTGTTTGAGTTGACACTTCTAAAGGTGTGGTTCCAAAGCAGTTCAGATTGATGTAAATCTGGGTTGTCAGCTAGTCCTGCTCCCTCCCGTTGGCTCAGTGCTTGTGCTTACTTGGTTTTGTTGTGAGCTAGCCCTGGGAGTTGATCTGGCTACGTAGCTTTTTAGTTAGGTTGTTGGAGAGGGCAAAACAAGAGTAGCCTGAGTTTGATGAGAGTGTGAAAACATTAGGAAGGGGAATTAGATCATAGAATAGAATAATTTAGGTTGGAAAAGACCTTTGAGATCATCAAGTCCAACCGTTAACTTAAGGCTGTCCATCACTAAACCTAAGCACTGTATTTACCAGTCTTAAATACCTCCAGGGATGGTGATTCCACTACCTCCTCGGGCAGCCTGTTCCAATGCCTCACCACCTTTTCAGTGAAGAATTTTTCCTAATACCCAGCCTAAACCTCCTTTGGTGTAACTTGAGGCTGTATCCTTTTGTCCTTTTTTTAGTTATCTGGGAGAAGAAACTGACCCCCACTTGCCTAAAACCTCCTTTCATGTAGCTGTAGAGAGCAATAAGGTCCCTCCTAGGTCTCCTCTCGCACAACATACTTATGTTGATTTGTCAGTACAGAGTAAAAATAATGTGGAAGCTTATATAAAAAAATCTTTAGGTTGTATTATTTCAATTACTCTTGTTTACTCTTAGTGGAGAAGAACAGCCTACTGAAGAAAGGGCTGTTTTCTTGCCCTTAATACATAAGTAAGTGTAGAAGATAGCCTGATGTGAAATCAACAACCCAATACAGCAATTGGTAATTTTTCTGTCAAGTTTTTGCGGAAACTCTTTTGATATATTTCCATACCTGTGGTGCCAAATGATTTTTTTTTCTTTATCCAGATCTGTAGGGTTTTCTTATGGCTCCATCTACTTATTTCCTTTTGCTGTTCTTCAACCTTCCTAAATACTTAAGTTGTTAATAATAATCTAAATAAGATCCTGTGTTGGAAGACATTGTATCTTTTGGAACGTTATTTTGATTTTGAGTCATCATTTAGAGAATTGTTTAACTAGTGTGAGAATGAAGGACTTGACTAGGGCTTCTCTAGTCATAAAGTATGACAAGCTAGCTTCTATAACTAGCTTTTCTAGGTGATACTGGGAATGGAAGACACTTAAGCTTTAAGTTTTTTTTTCAACCACCTCCATTTTTAATTTTTTCTTCCTCTCAAGTGTAGGTTAAAAACCTAAATTCTAGTTGGAAGCCTTGAAGAGAATACCCTAAAATGCTGGTGTTTTTTTAAAATGAAAAATATTTCTTACAATTCATGTTAAGATGGTCAAACTTCTTTTTTCTTCAGAACTTAACAGTTTGAGAATCTGAAATGAAGCTGGCTGAATGTTGATCCTTTCAGATTCTGAGTTTTACTTTTTTCTAATAGATTTTTACTTTCAAAAATTTTTTTTTAGCATTTTAATACAGCAAGTTTCTCAGGGTCAAACATTATTTTTCTGAGCTTTTAGTCAGAAATATATTATTAATGTTCATCACCTGTAACATCCTGTTGTGATCTTTGCAGTATTTTTAAGTTTGATAAATTTACTTGTCTAATAGAAAGCCCTTCCTTTTGATATGATGGAATATTGTTACATTGCAATTGCTATGCCATAAAGTTGTTTCTTTTGAATTTCAACATGTTAATGCAATGTAGTGATTTAAGTGGATCCTGAACAGAAAGAGTAATAATTATTATCAATTGTTTTGCACATAAGCACAGGGTAAAAAGATTTAGTTGTTTCTGATGCATCACAGAACGTTTCTTACTTTCTTTACTATGCAAACCACTGTAATCATCTGTTGTCTTCAGTGGGACTTCACAGCCTTAAAGCCTTGTGTACCTGACTCTTCTATAGAAAGCTGGCTGAAAAAGTTATGTACTGTCACTGTGCAGCAGCCAATTTCTTTCAGGTTGGTTATCAAAGTGTGCTCTAAAAGCTGACTACATACACCTACACTAAGAATTTGACAAACTCAATTGTGTAGGCAAGGGCAGTCTATGTAATTAAAATGGACTTCCAGCATTTGTCCAACACCAGGCATGAAGTGACCTCAGCATAATAGTGTCAGTGAAACGACTAGTTTAATGTGTCCTTTTCCTTCTGAAACTAGGCTTTTTCCCAGTTCCAAAAACTGTTCTAAGATGGCTCTTCCTGTAAATGAAAACAAGGTGGATAGTACTACCTTTGATCATCATTCAGTACAAACACGTCCCCCGCCCCTGTAGTATTTTCTCTCCCTTGAGCTTTGTTCAAGAGCTGTCTGTTGGAAAGAAGGTTTAGTTCTAGAGAGGTAGCCTCTTAAATTATTTCCTTGCCGATGAGTGTTAATTAACCAGGAAGAGTTTGTTTTCCAGTTCTCTAACCATGGCAACCATGGTATGCTCATCTGTGGCATCAGTCCCACAAGGGTAGTAGGAGCATGATCTCTGTCCCTGCATGGGTTCAGGGTTGGTAATGCTGGCAGCAGATGTGGAACACTCTCTTCAGGAGGACATTGCAGTGACCAGCAGAATGCTTTTGTGGTTATAACTGCCTGTCCATCCAAAGAAAAGTCATGGCTTTACGTTCCTGCAGATGCAGGTAACATCAGGGTGGAACATTCATAGACTTCTATGGTGATAACACTTCTGTATATCAGAATGAGTAATTTCCTATGCTATGTGAGTTACTGTTTGACAAAAAGGGGGTAAAAATACTCTCAGCATTAATTAAATGATTTTTACTATGTCCTGTATATTGTTAAATATATATTGAATTATATGAATTATATGAATTATTATATAACTTGTAGAAGTTCCTGGCTTTGTTATGTAGTAGTATATTTTTATAGACTATTCTTATATATTGAAATGTTAAGAATATTTTCATAAGAAATTTATATTCATGATTGCTAATAAAATGAACCTGAAGAATTAATGTCTGGCTTTGCATTGAGTAGTAGAACATACTTAAATGTAGTGAGATTGTCAAAGCTTTATGAGAGAACCGTTAATCACACAGTCCCTGTTAAATATGATCATATGCCTCATTCTGCTACTGTTAGCATACAGCATCACTTTTTATGCCTTGCAACCAGCTAGAGATGAAAAGAGGCTCCATCAGCTTCCATACAGCAGTTCCTTAACTGGAAACTGTGGCACTGACAGGTCAGTAAAGTTAAATTTTCCTGTGTCCAAGTGGCAGTTTGTTTTTGTGAGGGTTTGGTTTGGTTTTTATTTCTGTACATTATGATTTCATTTCAAATCTTGCCCCTTCTGTCATAAGGTGATCCTAAATTAATGCCTAAATGCTTCCCATTATCTAGTGTTTTGATAATTAACTGTTGACCAAAAAGGAAAAAGAAAAAAAAAATTACTTCATTGCAAAACCACCACCATTACTCAGTATTACAAAAAGATTGTAGTACTTTTTCAGTTAGCCTTGTAACAGTGCTCTCTCCTGCAATGTCGTCTGGCTCTGTAAGAGCAGAAGACACCAGAACTGGGCAAGGGTGTTGGCCTACTTGAGAGCTTTGTGGATCTTTATTTCTGGGTGTGACTTGACTTGTCTTCCCTCATCTATTTTTCCCTCTATAATGCTGAGTTACATCGTGGGGAATTACTAGCAGTGTTAGCCTGTCTATCCAGCACCCTCTTCTTCACCTTGCGTGCTCAAAAATTAAGTCACTGTAGGATGACTTGACAACATCTGTTTCTCGGGCTCAAAAGTAAAAGCAAAGTACTTTCAAGAGAGCTTACTGTGCCCAGCATAGACAGGAGACTAATTGTGAAAGAACTTTGTGGAGAAACTTTGCAGATTTCTCTTGGCAGTTCTGTAGGTTCTTGGGAACAACTATAATACTTTATGTATGCTTTAAGGGAAAGGAATAAAGCTGTTTGGATAGACAACATTAAAGTCTTGGTTATTTACAAATGGATAGTGACATAGCACATGAAGAGATGAGGGCTATTACTGAATCCTAAGACTCTCGAAACAAAATTCTAGAATTCTGTCTACACACTCCAAAACCAACAACAAAAAAAGCAAGCAGCAAAGGGAAAAGTGATCAAAGGGTTTGAAAGGAAAAAGCATTCTCGTTATTACTTGGAAAATAAACTTCACTAAAGTGGCAAAATACAAGCAGTGCAAATTATCCCCTTATTGACTTGATAAAGCAGTCTTTCTATCCTGAGCAGTACATGAGGTACAATATGCAGATGAACTGTTCAAATAGGTTTCAGCTGATTTTTCTGATTTTTCAATTAGCTGAGTTGAACTTTGTTTTCTGTCAGGATTGAATGAAATTCCCACATTGTCCTGTCAAGTAGCGGTAAATTCTGGAAAGGATAATGAGAAACTACTTTGTCATTGGAACGGATTTACTGAGCAGAGAGAAAAAGAGAGGTTTGAGTTCTTGCCCTGCCGGTATAAAGTGATTCTGGGGTCCTTGTGAAAGAGGTGGAAAGAAAACCTGTTTCCTCATCAGCCAGTATCAAGTTCCTTGTATTTTACTCTGTATTTTGGCTGTTTTGTCAGTAGGTGGGGCTGTCTTTCTGAATTTATTCCTTAATGTGTAAAATTACACTAAACTGTTAATGCAAATCCACGGTTTTAGACAATGAAAATTTCAATACAGTGTGACATGCACAATGTAAATATCCAAACGTGAGTAGGTGTCTAGATGCTATTGAAGCGCTTAAATGACTATACAGGATGCTGCTCAGCAGATCCCTGAATAATCTCTTAAACTCTTTTCTCTGACGTTTTAAACTGCATCCTGCACCCTCTCTCAGAGGAAAACATTCTTGAGGGTACAGGAGGACTTCAGCAATGCTCTGTCTCAGAATTCTGGGGAGCAAGGGGAGAGTGGGCCTGCCACCTGCATGTGAACGCCAGTGAATTGGGAAAGGGATGTTCTAATGAAATTAGACATCTTGTTGGTAATGATCATAGACTCATTTAGGTTGGAAAAGACCTTTAACATCAAGTCCAACTGTTGACCCAGGACTGCCAAGTCCAGCACTTAGCCATGCCTCTAAGCACCGCATCTATGCCTTTTTTAAATGCTTCCAGGGATGGTGATTCTACCACATCCCTGGGCAGCCTGTTCCAGTGCTTCACCACCCTTCCAGCGAAAAAATTTTTCCTCATATCCAATCCAAA
>JAVJGJ010000062.1:27305195-27317984 GCA_035590215.1 Microhierax caerulescens
CTTGGCTGCCCAGCCAGCTTTTAACCCAGCACAGAGCACACCCACCCAAGCCATGGGCAGCCAGTTTCTCCAGGAGAATGCTGTGGGAGATGGCGTCAAAGGCTTTACTAAGGTCCAGGCAGACAACATCCACAGCCTTTCCCTCATCCGCTAGGTGGGTCATCTCATAGAAGGAGATCAGGTCAGTCAAGCATGACCTGCCTCTCATAACCCCATGCTGGCTGGGCCTGATCCACCATTTTCCTGCATGTGCCATTTGATGGCACTCAGGACAATCTGCTCCATAACCTGCCCTGGCACCGAGGTCAGGCTGACAGGCCTGTAGATCCTGACAGGCCTGACAGATCCTCCTTCCTGCCCTTCTTGTAGATGGGCATCGCTTTGGCCAACCTCAAAACTTCTGGGACCTCCCCAGTTAGTCAGGACTGTTGATAAATGATGGAAATGGTACAGTCTGTATATCTAGCATATGTTCTAAGCATTCTTTAAAAAATAAAAAAGAGGGGGAGGAATGACAAGTATATTCTCTATTATATCTGGGGTAATTTGTGATGAGTTAAGATGAATTTAGTCTACTAGTTCTGATTTTGCATAGAAATAGAAAACATATGCTGTCTGAGCTGTTGATCAGCACGTTAAAACTATTGCCCCTGCTTTTCTTCTGTTTGGCAGATTTACAAAAATATTTTCTGTTCCACTCTGATTTTTATTCTGGGGCTAGAGTAAGATCCCTATATAGTTCTTGAACAGGTTCTTGGTGCAGGTGCTGAGGTGGGGAGGCTCTATTCCTCTTCTAGCACCTCATCCCCAGGGCCTTACTACCAAATATTTCCAATGGCAAGGTTTCCCAGGTGTGCTGGAAGAGCCTCTTCAGTTGGACCAGCTGGTTAAATGGGGAAGTCATGCAGGCTTTTGAGCATAGACACACCACACCTGAAGCCTGGTAGAGTTGGGAATGGTTGTTGCAAATTCAATTTAATTTAGGGGAGGGAAGTATTAGAAAGGGAGGAGGTGATACATTTAACTACTACGGTGAGCTAGAAAAAATTCTTGTCAACTTGTTTTCCATTGGAAGGTTGGCTGGAGAATTTTTTGCTGGTCTTAGCTGGCACTGGTATGTGGTGTTCCATTTAACAGGATGTTTTTTGGGAAGCTAAGCAACGTTAAAGGAGAGAAAAAGCTTTCTAATATTACTTGGAAAAGCTATGTGGTGAATCCATTTTATCTCATATAAAGTGCACTGTAAACCAGATCTTAATATTTACTTTCTAATATCTCATTTGTAATTTATTTCTTAAAACAAATATTCCTTTATATTACCATAAAAACTGTTCAGTCACTATTGAGTTTTAATAGGAAGTGAAGGAAAAAGCTGTATGCTTTTAAAAAGTAATCCTGATTGTGCTTGGGTTTTTTACTTTACCAGAAATATTTCATGGCAGCCAATGCCTTGTAATAGATGTGTGTTCTATTTCCTCATTAGACATCATCTTTATACAATATAAGGCCTTGTGTTTTACTGTTAGTAGTAACATACATAGGAAGTCTCTATGAAAACACAGCCAATGTTCTTTACTCTTGTCCTATGGCAAAACATTTACATTAATAATAAAAATGGAGAGTGATAAAGAAATACCACAATCTGAAATGTCCTATGGGAGGACTACAGAGAACAAGGTAGCCTTTTCTACCCCAGAAGCCTGGTTTGCTCATGCGATTCATCTCACTATTCTGCTATACTTGCTGGAGCCATATAGATGTATTTCCCTTGCAGTTCAGTAGTTCTTAATCTGTAATAAAGGTGGCTAATTTCAATTTATGATGTTAGCAGTACACTTAGACTATATTGTATGTTCAGGGAAGGAAGGAAGGTATGAAATATATATATATATATAAAGCTATGCAAACCATAACAATTACAGATTAACCATATTTCCTGGATCAGACGAACTTGCAAATATAAATTAATGTAAATGTCTTTCACAAATCATCTTGACTCAACTTTAGAGAGCAGCCTCTGGTATCCCATCTTCACTCGGAAGAGTGTGTGTATAGGGAAATCTGTGTTCTCTCACTGGCAAGCACTCTCTAGCAAAACTGTCCTGATGAGCCCTGTCTGTGACTGGGTACATATTTAAGGAAGAGAAGGAACAGTTTGTTCTCTACTGATTATATAAGAATACCCTTGACAGTGTGTTGCTTGCTTCAGACTGTAACTTGTATCCCAGGGTTAGCATGGAAGAAAATAGGAAAAGTAGTGTTAAATCTACAATTTTGTTTCTTTAGTATGCCTTTATTAAAACCTGGAAACCTTGGTTTTGAGGTCATAGATGCTACTCTTATGTTAGCCTATAGCTCTTTAGATGTCAAGAGTTTTGATCAACATACTTGTATACTGTTGTCCTCAAGAGAAATATACTTGACTCAGCCCTTTTAAATTTTCTAAAGGACTCTTTGGTCCTTCCAGGTTTTGTGATGTCCACAGATATTTTGCAGCATGTTTTTCTAATTTGCCTTTTGTCTCCTTTTATTGGATATTTAGAGCTTCATTTCAGGATTGAAAACATTTATTTGCGGTCCTTACTGATCAATTTTTGTGAGAAGACAGGTTTCCTCTTTCATATGCACACTCAGAAATATGTTCTAGGTAGGTAATTGGTGAAAAAGCATTATTAATGTTTCATTTCTCCCACTGCAATGTTTTTATTGCATTAGGAACTTCTAGACAGAAGCATGACGGATTATGCTGCAGTTTTTCACAATCACAGCCTAATTCTCATTCTCTTGAGGTTAATGGATATTCTTAGGCCCCCTAATTTTTATATAGATTATACCATTCTTACATACAATTTGTATGAGGAACCTTCAGTTCCTCAGTTGTCCTCAGACTGTCATCTCTCAGATGAGGAGGTGAGGGCAGCTGCTATGCTCGTACTCTCAAGGGGACAGGAGCATTGGGTGCACAGCGACAGCACACAAAAAAGGGAATACAGAATTACAGATTGGTCAGGACAATGCAAAACTCTCCTAATCCTGCATATAGTAAAGACCTATGTGATGTGGAGATCATCCATTGTAAGTTCTCTGTCCCATCAAATGCTCCCATCGAGGCACTGTTCACTGGAAAGCCAATGACATTTACAACACACTAGCAATTTAGAAACTTAAAATGAGGAGGAGATACCAACCCTGTACTATCTCAGAAATCCTAGAAAATCATGTTTGGGATAAATAGTTTATCAAGCTCTTCCCATATCAGCCACTTTTCCAAACAATTTGGTTCTTTAGTGACAGTTTTACTATCATAATCTGAATGGCAACTTTTCTGTATGTGATCTTAGGTCATTGGTTTAGAATCTGGCAGTGTTTGTGTTTAGTTTTATTATTTCCTTTTTTTTTTCTTTACTTCTCAATTCTGTTTTTACAACTTCTATGATAACTTCAGGTGTACTTATGTTCGAATGTTACCCCACTTTGAGGAATTTTTGGCTAGGTTGTTTGGGATTTTCAGTATCGGATGCCTCATAACCACATGTATTTATTTTCTTAGCCTTAGCATGTCATTCCAAGTTGTAATTAGTGCTTCAGTGTTAAAGTGTACCAACATGTCTATAAAACACAACATATGGATATTTTGATGAAAGGAAATTGGGAGATACTGCTTTTATAAACCTGAAAGCTGCAGAGCAGATGTGGAAGGAATTACTGCAAAGAATCTCAACTGGCATATAAAACAGAAGCTGAAATCTATTTTGTTTTTATTATAAAAGAAAGAATACTTTACTAAGGTTCTGTTGCATTTAAGGTTACACAAAATTGAGTTGTTCAGGACTAGCTGTGAAACTATGTGCACTGATGTGACACTTAATGGAACAAGGCAACATTTTTTTGCTTCAACTATTTAGTACTAGAACTTTACACATTGATTGTAAAATACATATTTGTAGAATTTACAGTAAATTTAATAATGTTCCTTTTGGTGGGAGAAGGCTATAATAGACATATGCAAAGTTCATGTCCTTTTTTTAATTTCATGACCAAAGAGCAAAATAGTGATTACCCTTTTTGCAGTCTGATTGTCTGGCTTCTTTTATGGAAAGACCTGGTCATATATACTCATTTCTGAATAAGATTAGCCACAAGTATTCCCATACTCTCACATTTTTTAACAGCTAATCAGCCAGCCTGACTTTGTAGAAAGCAGTAGATTATTATTTACTTATGCTTTATAGATTTCAGCAAAGCATTGAAATGCCTACCAGGTTAAAACTTGGGTGCTATAGCAGCGCAAAAAGATTTTTCTCATATTATTTTCCTTTTCAATTGATTTTTTAGTGTAATGCTATATTAGAATTGCAGTGAATTACTATTCAGTATGAAATGGTAT
Organism: Microhierax caerulescens; assembly: GCA_035590215.1. Classification (NCBI taxonomy): domain Eukaryota; kingdom Metazoa; phylum Chordata; class Aves; order Falconiformes; family Falconidae; genus Microhierax; species Microhierax caerulescens. The sequence goes on from JAVJGJ010000062.1 coordinate 27,309,583, forward strand.
TCATGACCTGTAAGAATCATTTGTGCAGATAATGGACTTACTTCCTTTTCATAAACCTACTGTTTAGAGCAATATGATCATTATTTTTTGTTCTATTGTTAGCACTTCTAGAAAGAAAGATGATGTGGCAAAACCACATGCATCTTTTGTGTCCCTAAATATCAAATCATGTTGCATTTATGTATAAAATGCTTCTGGTAGTATAACTGTATGTTGCTATGACAAACAGCATGTGCACAAGCAGTGAGAGCAAAAGTCAATGTATTAACAGAACTACATAAGAATTTAATCTAAAAAGTTAATTGTTTGAAAATGTGAAATTACAGAACGTAGTCTACTACCATTGATGGAAAAGATGGATCCTTGAACATATTAACTGTCAGATGCCTGTTCTTGAACCTTTTTTTTGTTGTGATTGTATCAAATGTCAAAATAGTGGGCAGAGCAAGACCTTTTGTTACATGACCAGAGTTGATATGCGCTAGAAAATGCTAATCACAGCTGGCACAAAAAAAAAAATAATAAAAAAAAAAAATTGATTACACACTGGAATATCTGAATAGTCCAATTATATGTTTTCTTTATAAAATTGATTCAGTTTTATTTTTGCCAGATTCAATAAACTAACAGTTTAAATATATGTTTGAATCTACTCCAGTTCAATAGCTTTTAATGAGAAGAGCATCACTGAAGAACTAAATTTGAAAAAGACATACAAGAGGCCAAGCTCTTTGAAACACCGTGTTGTACAACCAAAATGACCTTGATTTCCTGAACGTTGTCTGAATGATGTTTTCTATTTGGAAGCCATCCATCTGCAATAGAAATGAGGGATCCCAAAATGCAAGAGTGATAAGGGTGAAATTGCCACTGTGTTATGTGACATAGGGCTGAGGCTTCTAGCCCCAGTTAACCCCTTGTAAGATCTAGTTCACAAATTGCCCAGCAATGAGGATTGATCTAGCCCTGTGAATGGCACTCTTCCTTTCAGCTCCTTTAAATTTGATCAGCTACTACTTCCTTTTCCCTGTCTAAATGCTGTTTTGTTAACAATCATACAAATCTCTGTGGGTGTATTACTTCTTCTTCTAGGACATTAGTTCCCAAAAAAAGTTATGAAAGTTTTGTGTGCTGATTTTTGAGTGCCCTTATTCCTGAACACATCCATTGCCCAAAAGAAAATGCATTTTTAGGAATCCTTCAGCCAGCTAGTGGTATTATTAGCAGATTTGTAAGATGTTTTCTTGCAAGTACTTGCGTAAGGTAGGAGAATATAATAAATACGAAACAAACACGTGGTGAAGACATTCAGAATATGTGAGTTCTGAAATAAGTTTTTAGTAAACTGAATGGCAAAAGTTGCCAATTATTTTTATTTAAAATCTACCCTAATTCATAAGAATAATATATAAGATTATGTAGCTCATTTATCTTCAGATTATATCACATAAAAATTAACATCCAGCATTAGACTGTAAAAAGCACTACCTAAATTTCAGGATGAGGCAAACTTTCAATTGAATGTTGTATGCCAGTATTATATAAAACTTTGGTCTGTTCTGCAGCCTTTATACGTGAGTAACTCCAACAACCTCTGAGTTTTTCTTGGAAAGCTAGAAGTAACTTAGATATGCTTGGGTTTTTTTACAAGGTTAATAATGTCCTTTCTCAATTAGTCTTGGAAGAATCAGGTAATACCCAGGTTTTTACTTTGAAGCAGATGTCAGGTTTTGCGAAATGTACTTTTATTTTGATATTGATAATTTCAAGAAGGTTGTGTATTATACATTTGTAGAAATCTCTTATTTTGATGCTAAGAATGTATAGCATTAGGAAGTAGGATTTGCTTGTTTCAAGCATTAATATTTTAATAAAAGATTAATCTTAGTCTTGAGCTGATGATAATCTTTCATCTACATGCATATCCTCTAAGAATATTTACAGAAGCAGCAGAAAATAAAACGGTTGTGAACATTAAACTTTGTGCCATAAATAGTTAACACATAAAATGTTTTTATTTGGCTATAGTAAGAATACATGATTTCTGTAGTGCAAAAGAGAAATTATGCTAATATAAAATAGCAGAATTAAGTCCTAAAAGAAGAGCAGCCTATTGGAAGAAGGCAACAAAATTCTTGGGAAATTTATGTGATTTTCCCCCCCATATCCTCCATGTTTTTAATAATTAAATCTCTTGATGTACATGTGTATTATATATCGGTGCAAAGGAACAATTTTTGCCAGACTTCACTGGAAAACAATGCAAGAATTTGAGTTAAACTTTTTAAGTAGAGGGTACTTTGTATCATCCAACATGAAATGAACTATCTTAACATTAAGAAGAGCAAAAATACTAACATACTTTGTAACTACATGCTTTCTAATATTATTGCCCACTGTGCTTGCACCCAATTTTTTCAGCTATTAGTAGAAAAATAAAGAAATGTTTAAATATATTATGGCTTTAGGTGACCAACCAAAACAGTTAGACAGATTCTTGTGTTGGTTGTTGAACCTGGGCAAACGTATACTATGGCAGGTTGCCAGTAAAGGAACTGAATGTCAAATTGACCCTGCAGAATTGTTGTTGTTTAGACGTAGGCATTAAGGACAGTACAGGTTTTATAATTTGTTACATGAATAACTCATTGTCCTGGCTGCACATTTAAAGTGATGACTGAGCACAGGCAAGTCAGCTTATTTGTTGGTTTGCGGATTAAGTGAATCCATGAGTACAATAATAATTTGGTATTCAAACTAAAGGCACAATTATGAGGCAATAAAATAATTGCCTTTTGGTAAACCTTCCTTGAAAATGTCAATCAGGAGAAACAAGACTTGAAAGAAAATACTCTTCAACAGGATTAGTCAGGTGAACCTGAACAGTTAATGGCATTATACAAAGATAGATACACGTAATGAGCTTAGATAAATCAGTCTTTATTGCTTAGATGCTCAGGACAATGCTCCATCATGGCTGGGCCATGTAATTTCATTCAAGAAAACAACACATTTTATCATAAATATATTAAAGCCTTTACTGTGTATTTAAGGAACTTTAAATCTAAGACTATATTAGCAAAGTAATAAAGCAGGCTTCTCAATACATTCTCATTATGGTTGTATAATTTGATCTGGAATGCCAGCATTTATTACTTGACACTTTAATATCGCTAATATTTATGTACTGTTCTTGACCCCGAAATTCTCAGAGATTAATTCATTAATAGACATATATATATTTTCCATCTTCTGTTTTTGTAGGGAGAACAGAAAACTATGGTGTACTATTCAATTTTATTAAATTTACTAACTTTATTCAGTTACTAGTATTAATACATTGTCTGTGAACTGTAATATGAAGTAAACAAGAGTTATCCCTCTAACGTTTTGAAGACCTGCATTCTAATATAATCTTTAACTTTTAAAAAATTGTCATGGAAAAAAATGTAGCAGAAATCAGTATTACAATTACAGCTAAGCTATATGATAGAAATACAGTTCAGGCATAAACGCTTCCTTGAATTTGATCAATATCAATCAGGCATTACTCCATTGAAATATGAGATTTGTCAGACTGAAACTTCTATAGTCAAAAAAGTAATAATGCAATTATTCCATCTTTAAAATTAATTATCCTTATTAGAAATGTTCTATCTTAGAGATACTTGAAAATAATATATTTCTCTTTCATATTTACTCCAAAACCTTTTATGTCTCTTCCAAAGTCTAATTGGAAGATGACTTTAACTAATGATTTGAAAGTTGAGCAGCTGATGTCTATTATAAAACTCAATTAAGTGTTTTAGATTTTTGGTGTATTTTAACAGTCAATTATTTTATCTATTTTTTTTTTTTTCTGAATTGAAATGTCAGAAACTCTTTCAGCATGTTCATTACGCTTTCAGAATTGCCTTGTGACTGCTGGTGTTTACAATAGTCAGGTGGGCAAAACAGACTTCACATCACGTAAAGTAACATTAAAATTATAATATAGTTGCAAAGGCCCTGGAACATTCATAGAATAGCTGGCTTGATAAGAAACCTCCAGTCCATAGTTAGTAATTTAAAACTAATTTCTGAAATTCAAGTAGCTCATCTTCCATATGTTTATTATTTTGAATCATGTAGAAAATGTACTGGTTTTGATTATTTATCTAGCAATTACAATAACATAGTCTCAAAATTGGGCTTTTACTAAGATAATAGTTAACTGAAACTGTCTTTCTGTAAAAAGTATTTTCATAAGGCAAAATCACCTTATGATTGAAATAGAATTGTGCTTTATAGAGAGAGCTGAGCTGCCCTGACAGAGCAGTTGCTACCCTACCTCCGTGGGCTGTACTTGTGTAGAATGATAATTGGTCTAATGGAAGGGAGGAATTAATTGCAGATGAGGCCTACGTGTTCCTTCACAAGAAAAATTGCTATCCATTAGTAAATCAATAACAATTTTGCTGTACTGAAACCAGAGTGCAGTTAAGAAAACATCCTCAGTCCTTATTTTCATGTGTTTCTAATTTTCTTTGAGAATTTCTGTTTGCATGTGCGCTAGCGTGCGTGCTTTTCCTTAGTCCTAGCTGAAGGGTGAATTTTGGAGCAAAGCCCAAGGAAAAACCTTTTGGCTACTTTTTAAAATTAAAACCATATTTTAAGTGTTTTATGTAATTTGTTAAATAAATTGTTTGAAAATATTGCTATAGAATACCATGATTAAAGACAAAATACTCCTTTATACATTATAGTGCAGGGTTTAGGCAGTATAGTTGTACAGTATGGGACATGTAGTTCAGACTGAGTGCAGAAAAGAAGCCAGGTATTCTGGAGTACTAATCCTACCACTGCAGCTACTTTTTCTTCCTGTCTTTGGGAAAATTGCCCAAGTAAACTCACATTGCTTTAGTTTCCCTGTCTGTATAATGTGAATAATACTTACCATCTTGCAGGAATCTGTGGAATTTAATATTTATGCATCACTTTGAAGTTCATCTCTAAATAAATTTTGTAACCCAAAGTCCAAAATACATGGTTGGTAGAAGACTGTTAGCTGGCATGAGCTGAAAGACACATGAACATTTTCTGAAAGTCCTGTATTTTTCTCTACCCATAAATACGTGTAGGATCCTAGATTAATAAAACTTCCTATGTCTACCTTGAGCTTATATCACTTGGTATTGCTTATATCACTTTGTGTTGCTAATTAATCTAGCAGTATAGTAAATATGAGCCAGATGCGTTGTCTTTCTATATTGTCAAGCCTGATGGAGTAGGGTACGATTTGATGATATGCTAGTTCCCATAAAAACACCGTGGACACTGATGCATGATGAGAAAGAAAAGAAAACTGAAGCATTCTCAAAGCACTTTCTGCTTGGCTGAGAATGTTAAAAAGAACATTTTATGTGGACATGGACATGACCCATGAGTCAAGTCCAGTGCAACAAAAAATAGTTTCTACATCTATATAGCACTGAGGTCATCAAGCAGCTCAAAATTCACTTAGGCAAAACTCTGGCATGGGAATCCCTCGCATAGGAAGTGGAGTCCTTAACGCTAACGAGTGCCTGCAGACTTCTCCCACCTTGGGAACAAATTAGTTTTGAAAGAAGGTCAGTGACTTTTGTTGAGGGGAGTTACTTCTGTTTTGTGTACAATTAGGAGAGGTCTAAAACAGATGAATCTCACCATAACAGAGGCAAAACAGATTACCTGGGTAACTATTCTAATAGGCAGCTTTCCAACACGTCACCAAAGAAATTAAGTTCTTGCCAAGTAAATCTGCTTGCAGCATCTCAGAGGATCATGTACTTCTGTTGGAATGGAAAGAAGATGGTTTGTCTCAACTGTAAATATGTGATTGGGATGCAATTTCACCTTTCCCATGATCTATGTATAACTTCTGACTTGGTTTTAAAGAAGGAAATCACATATAAAAATATTAAGTATCCACTTACTTTGCTAGATATTTCTAGGCACATTATTCCTTCCTACTTAATTTTTTTTTCTCAGTCTGTAGTGCTTTTCAGGGATGCAATTTCTGAACTATCAATTGTGTAAACACATTTTAGGAAGAGAGCAGCTACATCAGCAGTCCTGTGGCTTTGTAATCTTGGTCATTTCTTCCTTCCTACAGTACTCAGAGAAGTGAAAGTAATCCCGGAGGAAATGAGCATCTAATTGTTTTGTAGAGAGCACCTATGGCTATTGTATCTGACTTGCAACTTTCACATTGTGAGGTATTTTGGGGTATTTCCCATCATCACAGAGTTTGAAAATCTTACCATTATTTAATAATCTTCCAGTGTCCTAGTGAAACATGAAAGTCTTCAATCTACATGTGAGGAACTGGATCTCAGAAAGAGATCCTTAATGCAACGAATTGCTCGAGTATGTTATTGATCCCTGGTATGCTTAGTTGGCCCGTTTACATGTGCCTGAAGTTAGACAGATGCCTTAGTCTTTTGTTGAGTCAAGGACATGGTGATTTCTCCAAATTTTCCATTCTGTAAAATGTATCACTTTCTTTTCAGTACAGGATAGTTTTATTGTTTGAGTTTTGCGAGCTGAAAAGAATTAAGTGCAAACATGCTGTGAAGGAAAATTTATAGATATATTTTCCACTGGAATAATGTGATAATAACTTTCCTGCACTTTTTAAAACAACTGGAAAAAGCTTCCACAGAAAGGTTCCTGTTGCTTGTGTGTTTAAAGGATAATTCATTGTCACCATTGCAGTGCTGAAAACCTATTGCATTATTTGTCATGAAGTAGTTAATACGCCCCTGACACTAACACAATATAAAGTAAGCTAAAGTATTATGAATTAAATGTATTTTGGGCTGATATTCAGTATATGAATATATGGACGTACTGAAAACTATATAGATCAGACAGAACGTGAACTGGAAAAGAAAAGATTGACTGCTGAAATTTTACTTTTTGCAAAATCTGTATTGTGGCATTTTTTTGGGTACTATATGCAGTGAATGAAATCTGTGCCATGCTGGTGGCAATGGGAATACTACATTTTCCGTAGGGCCCAATTTTATCCAATATGCGCTGTATTTCAGTATAGAATAATCAATATTATCTGTTAATTAACTGAATTAGTTTGGACTGGCCATGTCTCATGTCTCCTAAGCAATAAATGATATTGGCATTATGCGGCTAAAAAGGTCAAGCTGCTTTCCATTAGTGGATGTATTTTCTCTCAATATCCTGATAATCAGAAACCACCAAAAGGATCAGAGTAGATAATAAATGTAAAGCCAGGAAGTATTGAGTAAACAAATATATAATATGCTATATTTGACCTAAATTGTTCAAAAAACCCCCACCAAAATACAAACTTTTTGAAAAGACGTGACTTCTGCAGGCTTTCAATGGTTAACTGTTGACTTTTTTGATGTATTTGCTGCACCACTGATAGGCTTTGTTCATCGTGACTGTCTACGGGGCTTCAGCACCGCTGCGGTGGTGTCATCCTCGCACGAGCATCACCACCAAGAGGTGCAGGGTGTTTGCTGAGGTGACGGAGAAGAATGCATAGGAATAAATCTGACTCCCAGGCGTTCAGACGTGTTCTTCCCTTAGAAAACAGGACGACGAGTTCCTTACATTGGAAGGGAATAAAGTAAATTAACTGCAAGTTTTACGACCCTGTGCTGGGACACCATCTCCGCATACCTTAGTTATGAGAATCGGTGCCTTTCACATACAAATGTCCTAAATAAAACTCTGTTCTCGGTGGCCAACTTTCGCCTGTTTAAAAACCGAAAGCGCTCCCTTTAAAGTGAAAGTTTATGGGACTGCTTTTCCCCGCGTTGCATCCCGCACGTTAGGGATGGCACGCACAGATGCGCAGCCGAGTTCACCGAAACCCCGCGCCGGCCGCAGCGCCGAAGGGCCGAGGCAGCATCCCCCCCGCCGACCCCGCGGGAGCGGCCGCAGCGCAGCGGGGGACCCGCTCCCGACCCGCACCGTTGCTGGCGCGGCCGCCGCCGGTGCGGTGCTGGGGGCGGCGGGGGGCGCTTAGAGCCGGGCCGGGGCCTCCGCAGCGGCGCTGCGGCTCCGCATTAAAGCACGAACCGGGGGGAAGCGGCCGAACTCCCCGCCCCAACCCTCCGCACCGGGGGGAAACCGAGCGGCCACCCCCGCCCCGCCGTTCCTCCGGGACCGGGGCTGGGCTCCGGCACCGGGAGCCGGTGGCATCGCAACAGCCGCTCCCCGCGGCTAAAAATAGCGAGTGCTGCGTCAGGGCCGGGCCGGCCGCCGGGCACCGGCACTGCGGCGCGGCGGGGGCGGGGGGGTCCCGGGGGGGCCCGGGGAAACTGAGGCAGCGGAGGGGGACCGGGGCCGGGGGTGGTGGTGGGGTCCGCCCCGCCCGGTCTATCAGCCGGCAC